>VXBJ01005283.1:122615-158752 GCA_013400055.1 Nycticryphes semicollaris
ACACTATTTGCCCCGGACAAGGGCAGCGGGGCCGCAGCATCCCCGCAGCGCCAGCGATCTTCCCCGCTCCCGGGACGCGTAATGCCGCGGCTAGAACCACCCCGTGAGTGCCTCACACCTCCCTCTCGCCCCCCTGCCCCGGAGGCCGTGTCTGGAAAAACCTCTCCGGTGCTGACACCCCCAAGGTAGGTGNGGACTCGCCACTGGTGGAGACCCCCCGCGACGGGGCTTTGCTCCCTCCCTCGCCGCCTGCCCTGGAGGGATCCAGCGAGAAAGGGGGGGACGGAACAAAGTACCTGGAGCGGTGTTTTGTTTGGGGGTTTTGGCCTTTTTTTCTTTTTTTTTTTTTTCCCCACCCTGGGGGGAGAGGGGTAGGGGCCGGGACCTGATGTGGGGGTGTCCCCCCCTGCCGTTGCTCGGGGGGTAGCGGCAGGCGGGAGTGGCTCCGGCCCCGAGCGGACGCCTCGTTCCCCCGCCGGGCCCAGGGCCGTCTCCCCTTCCCGGGGCGGTCGTGTCTCCTAGCGGCGCCCGGGTACCTGTTGCGGTACTAAATGTGCTGTGTGCCGTGTACTCGGCAAGAGGTGCCTAAGTGCGACCTATAGCCGCAAAGGAATGAAGGTAGTTTACCCCTTCCCCCGCCGCCCCAACAGCACAGAAAACATTTGCCTAGAAAGTCTTTTTATGGGTTGCACTTCTCAGTAACTGTTCTGGTACCAGGGCTGGGGGGGCGGGGGGTGGTGGTGCGAGTTAACTAATTCTTCCCAAGTTACTGTTTATGGTCGCTGTTGTCGTGTATGCCAGCTTGCCTTGGTGAGAGCCTCAGCTTGCAGCTGTGGCTTCTGCCGTGGGTCTGCTGCACGGTGTCTAGGAAAGAAAATCCTGAAATAGTTTAATCTGTCAGAGCGCACCAGCGCAAGTGGAAATTGTATCTCTAGCCTAGCTTCTAGCACCAACTATCTCTTGTTGGCCAGGCAGGGACAGAAAGCATGGCTTGACTGAGAGGTTATGGCTGCTTCTTGAGCATTTGGGGTGTGGATGTCTGAATTTATCATTGTCTGAATTTATCATTGCCTGTCTTACGGAAAAGTACACCCAGTACAATCATCTATGTACTTAATGCATTGGTGTGAAGCATGAGGTTTAAAAAAAATAGTTTTTTCTCTTGACTGTCTGCTACAGCAGAGAAACGCCTGTTTGACTCCTTTTCTCCCTCTGATGTGGAGAAAGTAAGTCAGAGCTGTGGAAAGAAAGCTCCTGGCATCAGTTACAGTATTGTGTGTGGGGTGACCGGAAGATGCTGTGCTGACAGATAAAATGCTTGTAATCTCCCAACTTAAAAATGGGCTTCAGCAGAGTAAGAAAATGAGACTGAGCTCCAGTTGAGGCTACTTGTGCAGAAGAACTTCACAAGTCAGCAGGAAAGCATGTATTGCCACCTGAGACTTGTGAGGAGGGGGAAGTCATATTTGGGAGGTTATAGCTGGTAAGGACAAAATGGCTAACAGTGCACTGGCTGAAACCTCTTGTTGAAACAGCAGGAAATAGTCATGGTTTGCTTTGTGACTTTTTTTTTTAAGCTACAGATGTTCTGCAAACTGATAGTACAAGAATGCTAGTTGTGGCAAAGGCATTGCCTCAAAGATTCTCTTAAAGTGAGCATCACCATTTTGCTCTCTGGGGTTCCGGGGCTGAGACCAGGGAGTGTCTTCCCATTTAGCTCAGGGGGCATCTGTTGCTTGTAGATTTCATGGTAATAAAGCTCAAAAGCTTTACTTGTAGCTTTTGGGTGCCCAGTAAGCATGGATGCAGGTTTGACTTGTTAGGAGAGAGGAGGAGGAATAGTGGTGGGGAAGGGGGCTGTACAACTTGTAGGGCTGCTGCTGCCCTGAAGAGCCAGGTGGATGCAGTTCTTTGAGTGGCCTTCCCAGTGAATGGCTGTGCTCACTCATACCCAACTTGAATGTGGAGAGAAGAGCAACAGTGAGGAAGAGTTAAAGGGAGATTAATGCTTCTTCCCCTTGTGGTGTGCTGACAAGTGGCTGGAAGACCCAAGATGTGTGTCTGTAGACCAGCTGGAGTAGACCTTGATTCTTGGGGCTCTCTACATGTCTGTTCCCTACCAAAATTGTCAAAGGGCAGTTTCAAGTGTGATGTTAGTGAACTTCATGTCCTCTGTGGAGGAATGAAGTAGCTATCTCTTGGGCTGTTTTAGGCTATTAGGCCTCAATGACCGGTGTAAAGATAAGGTGTCTTGGGGCAGGCAGCACTGGAGGATGGGAACAACCCTAATAAGAAAGAAGGCTTTGAAGTTTCTTATGGCACTGGAAATGTGAAAATTTCATTAAGTAATAGAAGTAAATTGAGCAAATGTGTCTGAGTGCAATTCTGAGCCTAAATTTGAAGGTGCAATCAGTGACTGGCTTTTGGCCTTCAGGAGGAGGAACTAACCTTTGCTTGCTTCTGAGTAGTCCATGGGTGCGGGATCTTAATTACCCAAGTGCTACTTGGGAATGGTGACAATGATGTAGTTGCATTTAGTGCATCTCCTGGAGCAAAAGAAACTAAACAGTCCTGTGAAGCTGTGATCAAGCGTTCACAGTACTGCCTTCTTTTTTATAAGTTGCATCAGAAGTACAGGTGAGGAATTGAAATGGCTTATGGCAAACCTGAAGTATTTGTAGATGGCATGCTAGGTGATGTGCCTCCATCAGAGACTTGAGTGAGGACAAGAGCAAAACAGCTGGGTATAGTAGGCTATTAAAACAAATAACTGGAAAACTCTCAAGAAGTTGGAGCCATGTTCAAAGGAAGGACATTAAGGTTCATAAATGCTGGCAGGTCAAATATAGGAGAAATAAGGCTAGCCAAAAGAAAGCTTTAGCTATAACTTGCAAAAAGCAAACCCACTTAACATAGCCTTCTTCAGACATGTTAGGACCAGGGATCTTCCCAGGGAGTCCTTGCAGACAGTAATCTGTCTGGGTGTAAATGTGTTAGGAGTGATGTTCTCTGGGACTTTCTCCTATGGGGTGTGTGTGGGAAGAGCTGGGGGACATTCTTTGCTCTAACCTGTCTGACTCTGAATCCCTCACAGGCTTGAATTGCCCTTTCGGTGAAAAAGTGGTGAAACAACAACAGCAAATGCTGATTAACAACTTGCCAAGGTCACAAAACAGTTACTTCAAGAATGTATTGAAAACAAATGTAATGTGATTAGGTAAAACTTCCTGCTCACTGCCTACCTCGGTGACAGAGGGCTGGAATACAGCGAGTTCGAGGTGGGTTTTTTATGTTATTCTAGGTTAGAGAGTGGCCTGTGTGGTACCTCTGAAATATGCAGAGGAGAAAATTATTTAAAAATAAGTTGGTATGCCCATGCAGATGTGACATTAGGGAAGAGAGAATGGCTACTGTAAGGGGAAGTCAGCCTTTGTGGAGCTGTTAACTTTGAAGTCTTCAGAAGCATGAATCTTTGAGAGAGTGCTGGTTATGTTAGTTCACTTGTTCAATGTCTCCTGGAAATATCAGCCCTTTTAGGGAAACTAAGCAGTCCTGGAGTAAGATCCTAGCAGGGATAAAATTTCTGGCTGAGATGAGGTGGAGCTGTCTTGCGGTGGAAAGAACCAGTGGAGCTGGCATGCAGGAGCAAACAGCGTGGTGGTCAATACAGGAATCTGGAACACCTAATCTGGAAAAGCGTGTGAGGTAACTTTGTTGCTTGAGTAGCATTCATTACTCATATTCAATACAGTGAAGATGGGTGCATGCTGATATAGCAGGTAATGTGACAAAGCAGAACAAGACAGTCAAAGGTGGGCGTGAAATAACATGTGGGAGACAGGAGCAGGAAGCAGTGTGGAGTTATGAACAAGTTAGCTCAGGGAGTCTGCTGCCAGAAGGGTGAAATCTTGGGAGAAAAGGGTCTATGGTAGCTTCATGAAAGCACAAGGTGGGTGCTCAGCAGCAGCAGATGAAAATGATATTCAGAGGTGAAGGACCTAGAGAAGTGGAAAGATGGTATCACTGCATAAATCTATGGTGTGCTGGTGTCTTGCAGTGCTGTGGTCTCATTCCTACCTTGAAAGAAACGTAGCGGAGCTTGGTAATGTTTAGGAAAGCAGGAGGAGGGTTTCTGCTATTGGGAACTGTTGAGTAAATTGGGATTCTCCAGCCTGGAAATGGATGCAGGGGGAAACATGCTAGAGGTCTGTAGAATCACAACTGGCCAGGGTAGTAGGTAGGGCTTGATTGTATGAAAAGAGTCAGTGAGCAAGAACCGAGGGTCATTAAATCTGAGAAGAGGAAGTTTCAGAAAAGGTTGTGGCCACATGCACAGTGGTGATGCTTTCTCCCCAGAAGGTGTTGTGGAGCATGCAGTTCAAGGAGTACCTAATGAATGCTGTGTTTGGCAGCCCTAAGTTAACGTTGCTTCTGCAAAGGTACTGTCTTTGTCTTTGCACAACCAGTAGGTTACTCCTGGGAAATGTTACCGACTGCCCTGTTCTGATCCTCTTTTGAAAAGCCCCCTTGTAGGGTCCTGTGCTAGGTTATGAGAGTAACTGATAGCTTTTCTCCAGTTGGTATGGCCAGACCTGGCATATATATCACTAGCATGATGTCCCCTAAAACTTTTTGGACTCCAGAGCTTTGGTTAAATCATGTTTGTGGCCTGAATGGCAGGTATGGGGACTTGTGGATGGTTGCTAGAAATGACAGTCATGCCTCTGAAGTCCGATTTAAGTATTACACACATCTAACTTGTAGGAAATAATTTTTACTGTTGCACTTAAGTAAGTGAGTAAGTTAGGTGATCCAGTCCCCTCTGAGGGGTGGCTGCATCTTGCCTTCAGTTCAAGTATCACTGCAAACACCAGGTTCCTCGCTGCTGTTGTGTTTCTTTAGGTAGGGCTGGTCTGCCCCTGCCTGGTTTTGCCTACAGGCCTTCTGTCTCAGGGTTACTGGTGCTGGCCATCGTAGCTTTGGTCTGGTATGTAATGAAAGCTGTACCAGTTCAGGGGCTTGATTTGGGGTCAGTGAGAGAGGTGTTGTGGCTGATACAGAACTCATACAAAGCTTTTTCTGCCAGGCTGGCTCAAACTTGGCAAGAGGACAATGGTAACATCCCATTATGTGCTTTACACCTAAGTGGTCTTACTGAGGCTGATTTTGAACAACCTTGGTGCAAGCATGTGCTTGATTACCTTGAGTTGTGTAATGAGTGACTACCTCTAGCTGAGCTCTTCTAACTAGAGGGATATGCTCAGGCTTGCTGGCCCTGGTGATAGTCTTTTCCTAGTAAAACTGTCGTTTGCTCTGAACAGCCTGCTGCAGGTTGGGAAGCACCTGGCACAGCTGTGCCTGTGGAGTATGTGCCTGTGTGTTCTCCTGCTGCCTTCCTGAGGCTGAACTAAAGCAAGGGCTTGTGTTGTTGAACATAAATGCTGGATTTTTTGTTCCTGAATTTTGTGGAATATAGAGACATGTGCTGCTAATAATTACAATTTAATGTATCACCAGCAAAGAAGCACTGGAGCATGCACTCAGAGTTCACCGAGTCTTCGAGCAATTATTTTACTGCTCCTTACACTGCAAGGCAACCCTCTTGTCCTGGCTCTCTGCTCTTCAGCGTGTTTTGTGTTATATAAACAAATGGATTTGGGAGTGCCTGTTTAAGTAAGATTAGGCCTGCGGGGCTCTTTCTCTGTAACTTGAAGATACCTGTGACTGTTCTGAGCCATAATCTCATCTGCTCCTGCTGTCAGGAGCAGCCAGTAGCAGTTCAGTGCTCTGGCTTCTGCAGAGGCTCTTCCCTGCTCAAGTGGAGAGGAGGACTTGGAGGATGGTCAGGGAAATACACGTGTATGTGTTTGCATGTATATATGCACACACATGCAAAAGGAAAAGAAATGAGTTGCTTTTGTGGTCCGTGTTCAACTGATTTAGTTGCCAGCAGAAGCATATGAATCGATGGCTGCATGGGCTCATCTCGGTGTATTTTAACTCAGTGCTGTGAAGTCAGGAATGGGATTGAGGCGTATTGCCTTGAGAAAGCTGATGTGGAGCCAGTTGTACTTAATGTTCCAGCAGTCCTAGGTCCTATTTGTGATTTAAATTGCAAATACAGTAGACTGGCTTCTGAATAGGAACTTGTATGAAATGGGCATTAGTCTTAGTGGTAGTTCAGGAACTCTGTAATGCTGCTCCTTCTGTACTGGAGCACCACTTTATTGCAGTAAATGCTGTGACATTAACTTAGCCCACAACATTCTTGAAACTAGCTTAAGCAGAAAGAAAATACTTCCTTTCCCCATCTACTTTTTTTTTTCCCAAAGGAGTTTGGAAATAGCTACAGTTTCTTATATAACTGCTAGCACTCATTGCACATCTGTTAGGAAAGCATTTTTTCAGAAGTTTGGAAACCTATGCTGTTGTGGATAACACTAATCCTGTAATTAAGGGTTTAGAGTGATGTTGAGCCTCATCTGTATTTACCGTTTATGGGGTTTTATTTATAGGGTACCAGCAAGTAACAGGACAGAAACAAACAGCTCATTACTGGTTGTAATGTTCTCAATTTCGTTGCCTGTGTGCTTTGCAACATTATATATCTGGTCCTGGCTTTATTAATCCACTGTCTTGAACCGCAAGGAAAAAGTCTTCCTTACACAGAGGAAGGTATGAATCAGATATATTTTTTTTCTTTTTAGCTAGAAGTTTGTATCTGTGGTGAAGGGAAGATAGGAGCTTTTTCAGGGTATTCTTTGCACACCCTGGGTAAAACCTGCATAAGGAACAGTCATGTAGAGCCTGACATATATTCTTACTTCAAGAAAAAACAATTAGTAACAATATTCTGTTTGATGTGATGCTGAACTGACAACATTGAAAGTAGCTTTTATTTTTGACTGATTCTACTATGTTTCCACATATTGATTTACCTTCTGCTAGAGGTAATGCCACGAACTTGGTATGAGCTGGGTGTCTGAGTGTGTTACACCCATAGCTTCCTGTAGAAAGGCCTTTTTTTTTTTCAGTTTGATCCATAAATCAGGAATTCTTGTAGGGCCTCATTTCTTCTCTGTCCCTGCCTCCATGTTGTGGAAGTCGAGGAAAGGTTGGTAGTAACCCAGTGGATGGTGGGGAATGTCTTTCTTCCAAAGCTTTATCTGCCAACTTTAAGGTCTTGGTAACTGTCTGGACCTTGATTTCCCCTTGAGAGGTGGTTCTGTCCATGGAAAGGGATGATGCCTTCAGCAAGTGAGGTGCTTGCTTGGGGATTGCCCTTTCTCAAGATGGATCAAGGTTACAAAGTCAGAAGGGACCGAACAAAATGATCCTTGCAAAATAGTGTTTAAATGTAAAATAAACCTTTCAACTTCACAAAGTAGTGCTATGTATTGCCGTACTATGGCATGCATTAACAGAAACCGTAATTTCTTGTTTGAAAAGTTCAAGCTTTAATGCTTGTTTGCACCAATGTCACTACACTTAATGATTCCCTGTGCAAGCTTTCTGCTAAAGGACAATACCTCAGGTGTTAAAGGGTGGGGGGGGAAATACAGTGAAGATTGTTTGATAGCTACGCCTCAGAGCTGAATGCTCCAAGTTTGTGCTGAAGTTAACCAAGTATCATGAGGGGAGGAAGGCAGACTGTTCTATATGTATCTGCCTCTAGGATAGAAGGCTTGTTTCTCATCTCAAGTACAAGCAACTGTCCTCTGCAGTGGTACAGATTTGTCAGTTATCTCTTGTCACATGGAAGGGTAAAAAGCAAGCAAGGTGTCAAAGATAAATAGTAGGACACACCCTTAGATATGGGGGAGACCAGAGTAATGGAAAAGACTGACTTTGGAGAAGGCACTTTTCAGCGTGGGGCTGGATGGGTGGGAGGAGGGAAGTCCTGCACAGGAGGCTCGCTGGAGAAGGTGCAGGGCTGTGTAAGGAAGCAAAAGAAACCAAAAAGGCTGGGTTTTTTTTTTCCCCTGTTACAACGGCTGTTTTTCCCTCTTGCAACAGAAGGATGCATGCAGAAGTAGAGTCTTTGAGTCAGTGGGGGGGTTTGCATGTGATGGGGGTTGGGGAGGGAGGGAGACAAGAAGCCTCCATAGGATTGGAGGAAGAATAACCAGAGACTCTTATCCTTGCTTAGGGTATGTCTGCTGCAGCTATAGGATAGAGGTAGGTCAAGCAGAAACGAGCTGGGAGCTCCGAGATGCTCATTAGTAAAGGGAAAACACAAGGAAGCCTTGCTAGCTTGAAAAGGGATATGGGTAATGGATCTAGTGCCAGAACATGCTGTTACTGGAAAATTGCTGCCACAAACTTTTCCAATACAGTGAGTGAATAGTACCTCTTTAACTTCAGATTTTGGTCAGATTGGTAAAAAAAAAAAAAAACTGTCTTCTGAATTCCCTTTCATGTACTTGCTACTACAGAAACATATTTCTAACATGCTTCATAAGTGCACAAACCTGCTTCTAATAGTTTGGTAGGTTTTTAAACATACAAGTGACTAGCTTTGGGAAAACTTCAGGAAAACAGTTTTGTTCTTTTTCAGTTAAATTTCTTTTCCACTGTCAGACTAACTTAGAAATATCCTGTATTACTCAACTTCTGTGACGAAAGAAGTCTGTTGGTGTGTTAGATTGGAGAACACATTAAAAACCCAAAAATCAGCTCTTCAGGGGATTTGCTTTGCACAACTGAGGGGGGGGGGGGGGCGTCACACCTCTGTCCTGGGGAAGGAAGACACTGTGACCAAAACCACCCCAACACAGCTGCCAAAACCTGCTAGCATACCATTGGTGGGCAGGAAGGTAGTTAGGTACCAGCCAGGTTGGTGTGAGATGCTGCCAGGTTGGAGGGTGCCCATGGGGCTGTGCTTGCTCTTCCTCCAAGGCTTGCATTAGTGACCTAGACTCTCACTGTTTTGATGAAAACTTGAAGTTGCAAATTACTTCCTTGTCTCCTGCTTTAAACCTGCCTTTTTTTTTTTAATTCAGTGGTCATTGTGGGTAGGGAGAACACAAGCTGAGAACACAAGTCTGCTTTTCTCAAACTGAGACTAAAAGTCACTTTTTCTTGCACAAAGGAGCTGCTTTTTTTCCTGGTGCACCATGGAGAGAATTGTCACTTTTTAATGAAATTTTGTAGTGATATGGATCAATTCACTGACATCAAGTATTATCACTTCTGTGATCCCATAAGTCTATTGCCTCTCTGCAGTAGTAATATTTTTCACAAGGATGACTGCTTTTTCAAGGAGAAAACATGATGCTTAACCCTCCCCCTGAATTAAGTCTGTTTTTTAAAAGGAGCCATGTTAAGTATGTCATCTCTCCCTAATGTTAACCAACCAGTTCTTCCTCAGATCATTAACTAAGCCTTCTGCTTGGTTTTGCTTGAACTTGTAAGATTATCTACACTGCTATAGTTTGGCTTACAGTTTCTTCACAATTTGAATAGTCTGTCTGCCCTTAAAGGTCTGCTGAGGGACTAGCTCTGGGTTTTAGTTTTGCAGTCCTTTGCTGTCCCTTGCTCTGAGCTCTCTAATTGAACACCAAAGTTTGTCAAGCCACACACGTGGTTGGGTGTGCTTTGGCTTATGGCTTTGTCATTCCTGAGTTCTAGCTGTTGGTTTCTTCTCCTAATGCTCCAGATCTGGGTGCCTGTAAAAGCTGAAAACTGTTGACCCAGGGAAGTGAGTCTCAAATGGAGTATTATTAAATGCTTGGTGACTGGATTGTAGGCTAGAAGTAGCATATCCATATATGGGGGTTTTCCTATCCTTCTGATTTTTGAACTGAGGAACTAAAGTGAGACTGCTCAGGATGGTTGGAGTGATGGTGTGGCAGTGAGGGCAAGTAGAGCAGCTACCCTTCCCTCCACCAGTGCCCCTGCTGCATCTCTCCCTTCCCCTGGGGTGCTGCTGTGGCCCAATAATTTGAAGTAATAATGCTGTTGTGACATACTTCGTTGGTGTGACTTAAAATTATTTTGTCGGCATAGCCCTAACAAGGTAGAGACGTGCAGGCTTTGTTCTTGCTGTGTGCTTTGTGAGTAAGGCTGTGCCTACGCAGCAGCTAAGTGCTTTTTGCATAGTTCTGGAAACCTCCATTTGGGTTTGGCTCTTTCTGCATTATGTATCACTTCATCTCTTTCCCAGCTGAAACCCTGCAGCTCATCTTTGAGTTGGGTGCCTGCTATACCAGAAATGCTGGTTTTTCCAGCATGGCTGGCTTCCTGTGTGAATTGACCCTCTTGCTTTTCTTCCCTCATACCTGAGCTCTTTAGCACTGTAGTTAAGATGCTTTCTGCTGAGAAGCTACAAGGGATATACCTTCCCATAAACACTCACTCAGCTCCATTTTCTGTCCTGTGTGAATCTTAAAAGCTTTCCTTGTATTTTTTAATGGAAGAGCAAGCCTAGGAGATGAGAGACAGCCATGGTCAGGAGAGCTACACCTGCCTTGAGAAGAGCACAAGTGCTCCCTTGGCAGGTAGAAAGGGTTCTCAGGCTCTCCGTGGGGAGAGTGTGGGGCCAGGGCTGTTGGCCTTGGTGTGGAAGGAGTACACCCACAGGTGCTGTCTGTGGGAATACCTTCCATATGCCTACTGAAAACTAACATTTTAAAGTAAATAAAGTTTCTTGAAAGCCAATCAAGAATGTTGTTCCCTTCTGGAAGGAACTTCTTATCAGAGATAAGGCTCTGTTTTTCCTCTTCATACATTCTTAGCCTAACCAAAGCTCCAGATATTCTAAGGTTATTGCTCAGTTATGTTTAAATTTTTAATGTCTGCTGCAATTTGTGGTATTTCTGTCCTCATCTTGCTTTTATAGAATTGTCTGTGTTTTTTTAGGTAAATGGCTGTCAAAGGAGAGAACGAAGAGTTGGGAAGCATACTCTCCAGCTTTCTAGTTTGTCTTGTTTTTTTTTTTTTTTTTTTTGTGTGCAAGACAACCCCAAATTCATTTTTCAAGGGGGGAGGATTCAGTCTGTTCAAAGCGAACTGTTAGCACTGGCCATACCGGAGTGCAGTTCCCCCTTTTTTTGCAACACATCTCAGTGCCTGCTGCCAGACACTTCCTTCAGAAGCAAACTCATACACGCAATAGCTTGCTGCAAACACAGGCACCAATGCTAAGGGGAACCTGGAGACACACAGGGAGAAATAATAATAAAATAAAACTAAATTTGATTGCATTGTTCCAGATCAGCACACAGCATGTTGCTATTTCAGCAGCCTGTATTTTCCTGTCCATGCAGTAACTGTTTGGTTTGGTTTTGTCTTGCAAGAAAGAGTATGCTTTCTAAACTCTGTACTCTGCAGTATATTGGACTCTCACCGGTCTGTTTATTATGCTAGAACTTTTAGCTGGCCTTACAAGGTGCTTTTTCTTGGACTACGCTCATATTTCAGTGTGAAAATTTAGGATAGCTAAGTTACAACAATGTCATTGCAGTTGCCCAGAATAAAACAATGGGTGGAGGAGACTGGTGGAAATACTGACACTTGGCACTTTGATGAACTTCGAGTATTTTCAGTAAAGAATAAGAATGGCACTGTTCTCATGTGGCAGTGGAGTTTAATATGTAAATGCATATGTCAACTAGATGCCTCGTGTTAGAAACTCAGCCTGTTCTTGTTTTGGTACCCCCATCCTTTTATGCTGATTCTTTGTCGCCACCTCTTTAAGAGCGGTATCCTCTGTTTACTTGCAGGGGTAAATGTATTAAACTGTATTATTTAACCAGGTTTACTTGTTCTTGCAGCTTGCAGGGACAGCAGTTCTTGCAATTGGACTATGGCTTCGGTTTGATTCGCAGACCAAAAGCATCTTTGAACTGGAATCCAACAACACAACATTTTACACAGGTATGCTAGGAGGTAGCTTGGGGTGATAGATCATGCTTTTGTGATTTGATCTCATGACTGCTTAGAAACCTTTGTCTTCCTCAAAGGTTAAAGACAAAACAACCCAAAACAGCCTCAGTGGGGCAGAGAGCAGCTTCCCCTGGCTGGTACAGGGGTCCAGCCTCTGCTGTGAGCAGACAGCAGCAGTGTCACACTATCAGTTTCTTGGCTCTTTATGCATTGCATATCACTTGAGCTTTTTCCCAGCTTAGACTCTGCAGTTCCTCTTTGGGCACTGTTGGGTGAGTGTTTTGTGGTCCCAGGGATTCCTGGGAGATATGGAAGACTCATCTTCCTGATGCTTCTCACAATGATTCAGCCAAGTTTTACTCTAAATGAGTAGTCACGGATGATATCAATTACTGTGCTTTAGGGTTTCTTTCCCCCAATGTCACCAACCTAAGCTACCCACAGCTCTATTGACTCATATCACAGAGCATATGTACTGTTGGCTAACTCTTACAGCCCTATGTATGCTAATTTATACTGAATGTAATGGTAAGGGTGCACAAATATCTTTATCTATATTGGCAACTATTACAGGCAATCTAGGTCAGTGTAGCTTTAACTTCCAGGTGGAAGTTACTTATCAATATTTTTTTTTTGCTCTTACAGGCTTCCCATAGGCAAAGCCTGGGACTGCTTGATTGCCCATTAGGGGATAAAGACACTTAGTTTTGGTTTGCTTCTACAGTGTCTTAGAGTCCCTAATGGAATCGGATTTTATCCAAACTGTAAGACTGATCTCTACAGTAGCTTTTAGACTCAGGTGGAGGAACACATGCTTCTTTAGTTGTCACTTGTAGAGGCTGAAAACATTTCTGAAACCAAGTAGCTGAGTTGAAAGACCTCAACGAGAAACAAAACAAATTTGAATATGAAGCTTTTTTACATACATGTCTGTCATCTTTGATTTGGACAATCATTATACATACATTTCACACCTGTGCAGCACCTACATCTGCTATATCCTGTGCAGCATCTCTTGCTGGAAAGCTGCTTTTCTGCTGAGCTACTCAATCTGTCACAACATCCAAACTGGTACCTAAAGGGTCAGTACTGGCACTGTAAGTCATATGCTGGTAGGTGCAGCTGAAGTGGCAACCTTGTAGTACCAGGGTAGCTTGTTCCCACAGGAAGTACTGCTAGGAGCTGTTAGGTTTGTTAGACACTGTAGCTGAGAACATTGAAATACTTGTGCAACCTCATGAAAGAGGCCACAGGCAGGAGGGATAGCTTACCTGTAAGAAATCTTGTATTTCACTGTTGATATGCTGGTGTGTAGCAAACTGTGTTTATCTTGCTGCTGCCATGAAGATTTCCAGGTGCTTTTAACTGGGCCTTGGAAAGGGAACAGAAATCCAAACTTAGCCATTGAGCTGAATATTTAGTAGGTCTTATTTTGGGTAGTCTAAAACAACTCTTTTGCCTCTTAAAATGTAAGTTTAATGTTTTGATACTTAACCTACTGGCTGAATGCGGCAAAACAGTGAAGCAAACCTACTCAAAATCTTAAAACTTCAGTTTAACCTGCTGAGAAGTTAGGAATGACTGGTTTGACGTGCTTTCTTCTGGGAGTAGTTACTGAGTGTAGTTTCCAATGGGAAGTTGAAAGAATGTGTTAATTGGGACCTAGTAACAAAGTAAGTTATCTCAAAAGCTTTATATATTACTGAAAATAAACTGATAGATAGGTTCTGAGACTTTTTTCCTAAAATAGGAAAAAAAAAATTAAGCTGGGGTGAAAAGTGGTGATAAATTTCCTACTGATAAGAAATGTCAGATCTAATCACTTACATATGCTTAATCAAGTAAATGTTTATTTTGGCAGCTAATCCTATTAGTTTGCATCTAGAAAATATCATCAGCCAATTATGTATGGCTTACTTCAAATAGTATTGATTGGGTCTCTGAAGGCCAGAACTCCCTTTTTGCCTTTTGATAGGAGTGTCATACTAATGCAACATGCTCTGTGCTGCTGCTTTGGTCTCATGTTTCACCACCTCAATAACAATTTCCTGTGATCCTCTGGGAGTAGGTTTCCTCACTACCTCTTGCTGCTCTCACCAGCTAGCAGCTGTAATGCTCAAGCTGGCAGTTTCCAACATTAAAGGGAGAGAATTGGGCATAACAGTGTCTGCCTGGAAATGTTGCCCTCTATGCTCCAGTGCACTTGTTACCTAGCTTCTGGGCAGAATGGTCTACAGGCTCAGCCACTTGATATGGTTTGAAGGTTTACAAAAACAGAAAATGCTGACTTATTTGTAGTCAGAGAGGCTCTCAAGTTAAGCAACTGAAATGTAGACTTGTACCACTGTGATGGAATAATTCAGTGTTACCTGATGGAAAAACATTTGAAGCCACGTGACAGATAATGATGCCTTTTAATACCCATTCTGATAGAGCTAGCATGCTTCAAGGACTCTGAAGTTTTAATAAATTGCTAGTTCCCGTTGCCTCTAACTACATCACACTATTCATCTGAAGATAAGTTGATAACTCTGGCTCTGAGCCTGTTTTAAAATGTGTCTTATGGTCTGACTTAGAAGTGTAGAATGGTTTAGGTTGGAAGAGACCTTAAAGATCATCAAGTTCCAACCCCCTTGCCATGGATAGGGACACCTCCCACTAGACCAGGTTGCTCAAAGCCCCATCCAGCCTGATCTTGAACACTCACAGGGATGGAGCATCCACAATTTCTCTGGGCACCCTGATCCAGTGTCTCGCCACCCTTACAGTAAAGAATTTCTTTCTAATATCTAATCTAAAATTCCACTTTCAGTTGAAAACTGGTACCCCTTGTCCTATCACTACATTGATAGAGTCCCTCCCCATCTCTCCTGTAAGCCCCCTTTAGGTACTGGAAGGCTGCTATAAGGTCTCCCTGCAGACTTCTCTAGGCTGAACAACCCTAACTCTCTCAGCCTGTCCTCGTAGGAGAGGTGCTCTAGCCCTTAGATGGCTTTATCTTACCCATTTTCTAAAAACTATACACTTTCCTGCAAATTTTGAGATGTTTGCTTTGCCCTTTTTTTTTGCTTGGAGCACCTCAGTAAAGAGACTTGTATCTTAGCAAAAGCTACAACTGCTATTTGTGGAGCCACTAATTTCATACCTTGCTGCTGAGGTCTCAACTGGCTTGTATACATGTCTCTGTTCTTCTCCCTTAGGAGTTTACATCCTTATTGGAGCTGGTGCACTTATGATGCTGGTTGGTTTCTTGGGATGCTGTGGTGCGTTGCAGGAATCTCAATGTATGCTTGGCCTGGTAAGTGTTCAGAATAGCATTTAAAATCTTGGCAGCAGTTTGAGAACTCTACAACAATGTTTTGTTGTTTAGACGATCGTTCTATCACCCAGTGACTCCTCCCCACCTGGGAATGGGAACTGGGGAAAACAAGGAAACCCAAGGGTTGAAATATAAATACATGTAACAGGATAAGACTAGATAATCAACATTAACACTAAAAAAAAAATATTGATACCAATATAAAATACACAAGAATTATGCTCAGCCAATTATATCAGTAGGAATTTGTGCATTCCCAGCATTGGGCAGCAAATATTGGACAATGCAAGAGTTAAGGCTTTAGTCCTGTTGGCCAGCTTGGGTCAAGCATCCAGGTCTTGCTTCTCATCCCTGCATGCGGCAGGGCTTGAAAACACCAAGACCTTGAATCCCATGTAACCTAGCTGGCTCTGAAGTAAATATTTTTGCAAAATCAAATACCACAGTCTTCTAAAAGTGCAGTTTACCCAAGCATTAGAAGTTAGTCTTGTGTTGATTAACCCAACACACAGCATGATGAGAAAGGAAGGAAAACATTACTGTGCAGTTGAAGGGCAACAGATACTGATTGTTTTGGCTTCCCAATGTTTAGACTCACGGTTAGCTACATAATGTGGAAATGTTAAATATTTTCTATTTCTGGCCCTAAATTCAAATGTCCATGTAGTATTTGAATACAGGATGACTTCAGCAGTTAGTGGCACAGTCACACATTGACCTATCGATACTGGGAGCATGTGTGAACACAGAACTAAGATGTTGATAAAGGTAATGCTATTTATTAAACAGTTTGTCCTGAACTCTGAAGGCTGTGCAATCTTTAATCTTTGAGACCAGAGCTGTGATATTTAATCCCTGAAACAACAAGCCTCTACTGTTCATAATCACAGGATGAGCTCTTCTACTTGACAACTGTTTGGCCAGCCAATTATTGGAGAGCACCTTAATTGTTTTCAGACTGGAGGGTCCAGTGGTGCTTCATGCACATCTGTATACTTCTGGAACTACTCATCCAAATAACCATAGACTTAGTTAATAAATAGTACTATAGCCAGTGAAGGAACAATTCCCCTTCTGTGTCATGGAAGAATTTAATTTTAAATATTTTTTGCAAAATGGTGCCTCTAGCCCTTTGTACTTCTGAACGTATCTTTTTTTTAAGTGCCTTTAAATGGTAGTAGTGTTTTGGACCTGGTAGTTGATTAAACAGATGAGGCTTACTTTATGGGATACACAACAAAGAAATGACCATTAGATCTCTGGGAGTTGGTGGAAAGCTAGGTATTAAGTATAGACTACTAAAGCAAGAGGGATGACAAAGCAGAGAAAGAATTAGTGTCAGCTGTTGTGATCTGAATGACCTGGGCAACTTCAAAGTCTGAGGGAACAGATGATTTGTTTTAATTAACGCTGATCAAAAAGGAGGACTTCTGCTTGGAAAACTCTGCCAGGCTTTCTGATGCTCCTGAGAAGTGCTGACCAAATGCAGTAAGTCCTCTTTCCTAGTCTTACCAGTGTTTCTGACCTCCAACTGGAAACTAGTTTAGTGACAGTTCCCACAAAGCTGAGTGCTGAGGACTGGACAGGCTTGCAATGTGTAGTGTGATGTTGTGAAGCTAATTAACAATTTGGTCTTTCTTTCCTAGTTCTTCTTCTTCCTCTTTGTGATTTTTGCCCTTGAAATTGCTGCTGCGATCTGGGGATTTGCAAATAAAGAAAAGGTAGGTTGCTTTTAGAAGCTTGGCAGGGTGGTGGGGTGCAGGAACAGGCTTCCCAGAGAAGTTGTGGATGCCTCTTCATTAGTGTTGAAAGTCAGGTTGGACAGGACTTTGAGCAACCTGATGCAGTGAAAGATGTTCCTGCCCATGGTGGGGGCATTGGACTACATGATTCTTAAAGGTCTTCTCCACACAAATTATTCTGTGGCTCTATGAGTTTGCCCTTGGAAAGTTAGCAGTCTCTGAAAACTATGCCAGTACTAATGAAATCTTGATTACCCAGGGAATTTGGGGAAAGAAGATGCATTCTAGCAAAACAATGAAAGATATGAAACTCTTAATAATTGAAAATGAGACTGTAGCAGAGAAGCTGGAAACCAAGATGCTGTGGTGGGCTAGAGATGCCTTCCAGGTGGTACCTGGCTGACCAGTGAAACAAAGCAGGCCATCTATGAAGCTTTACTGTTTCTAGATATGACCTAGGTCAGCATATAGCTTGAATGTACAGGGTACAGAAATGAATAGGGAACACTTTTGTGTAACCAGTGGGCAAAGACTTGGTTCTTTTGCTCCACCTAGAAGATCAAGTTTTGGAAGGGAAACTTTTTGAATCTTATCTGTTTAGGTGTGGCTTTTCAGGTGAGTGTACCAGCTGGGCTCACCTGTTCTGGGTGAGAAATGCTGTCCACCCTCTGTTTCTACATGCTAAAAAGATGGGTATTGTAGGTTGCAGAATTTCTTGTGACTGATGTAGTCAAAAGTTTTCCATAATTAATACTAAGCTAAAACAAATACACAACTGTTTGTTATCTTGTAGGTTATTGAAGAGTTAAAGGACTTCTACGTGGAAACCTATGAAAAGAGATCTCAACCAGCTGCCAGAGAAACCCTGAAAGCATTTCAGTTAGCTGTAAGTACACATGGTTATACTTAAACTAGACAGCAATGCAGCTTGCTCACACTGTTCTCAGTCATCCAGTCCCCTTTACAGTTCTAGCACCTTACCAGTAGAAGAAACCAAGGGAGTATTAGTAACAAATTACAGAAAGTATTTTTGTATAATATTTTTGTCCCTTTGAACCTCTGAAATGCACAGAAGTAGTTCTGGTTTTCCTAAAACTAAGAAGCAAGTTGAGAAACTGCAGATCTGTGGCGTTGATCTAGAGGTACCACAGTATGCATACCTGCATGTCTGTGAGGAGCTTACCTTTGTGTCTGTAAAGAGTACAAGCTGTCACCAGAATTAATGTGTATACTTAATGAGATGTAGCTCTTCTAAAACTGTTTTAAAAACTAGGTTTATAGCAGTCATATTGGGAGGAGGTTTAAGCAAATTTGCATAATGTGTATAATAAAACCTAAATGTAATTTTTTTTTTTACCAAATACAGAGCAAAAATGAGGATTCCTTAACCTGGTTCTTTCTCTCTTTTCTCTTGTAGCTAGACTGCTGTGGTCTTAAAGGAGTTCTTGAGCAGCAGTTCATGGATACCTGTCCGAAGAAGACTCTGATGGAGTCACTTTCTGTAATGGTAAAGCATGACTTTATTCATGGGGCGGAGCTGATGGGGAATTGAATGAGAAACATGTTTCTGAATAAACCCTTTCAGTCCATGGGGAATTCCCGTGTCACACTTGGCAACATCTCTAATCAGTCCAGTTGTGGAAAATCAACATACTGTTACTGTGGAAAGAACAAGCAGGGTCAGCAGGAAATCTGAACTTTCTCAGGAAATGTGTAGTCTGTGTGTCACTAACTTATCTAGTGATGGACAGTATAAGGCCAAAACTCCACCTAAAATCTAGAGCTCTGTTCTCCTGGTTGCCCCTTTCACCAAAGCGCCTTCCTGGTACTGTACCTGAGCTGTTGCCTCCCCTTTTCCTTATGGAGCAGAGAGCATAGTGTGGGAGCAGGTTTTAGCAAGGAAAAGGAAGGGGAGGTTAATACGTTGTTTAGGTGACTGTCACTGTGAAGCCTATTCTCTGAATCTGGTTCCCATGTTGAAATATTGCTGCAAAAGTGCCTGGATGCCATGGATACAGGGCAGGCACCTTGTGTGGTTCTTAAATACCCCTCTTCCTGTTACTCTTACAATTGTACTGTGTTCTTGCTCTGTGCTCCAAGACAGTCTGTATGAGTCTTCCCTAGAAAATAAGGTTCTTACAATGTAGGAGTTCAGTTAGTGACTTTATTTTTCACATATTGTGCTCATCCTTTCACTACAGATTTTTTTTCTTTTAAATATCTGACCACATGAGACATTTCACTATGTATTTAGACCGTCTTTAGCCTATCTATACAGTGTGCTCTGAGTTAGACTATATGGGAGTACTTGAGTCAGCATACAAGTTTTGTTGTTTGCTTTTATTTTGCTACGTGTTTTAACTTCAGATGGTGACTTAATTTTGTGATGTGTTTATTACCTAGTCCCAACTGTGGAGGGGGAAAAAAAAAATCATTAAGTAGACTGCAAAATTAAAGGGATGTAATGGTGTAGCCTTTGTAAGAGGTAGTACTGTATTGATATTCTGATTTAACCAATTAAATCCTGCTAGTATATCCCTTTAAACCTCTATTTGGTCTTTCCTTCTGGACTGGATAAAGAGCAATTAAAAAAAGCTTTCAGCAGCTCACTATGGTATCCTGCTGGAATAAGTATGACAGGAGTTGGGATGTGACCTTTACCAGACACCAGGGTTTTAAAGACTTCTACCTCTCTAAAATTTCCTTATTCTTTTTCTTGGCTGCCATGTGGCTTTGGGGAAAGGACTGTACTTAATTTTTTTTAGTTGCAAAGGGTAATTCATTGTTCTGTGAGCTTCAAACTGGCAACTCTATGGATCTTCATGTAACCTCACATGTACGCATGTATGCATGCAGCTCAAGAAATCCTGCCATTCCCATGCACCATATGTTCATAAGGTTTCTGCAAAATTACATCAGGAAATACCAAGAATGGCTTAAAACTTATTTTGAGAAGGGCTGAGCAATACAGCAGCTTAAATGCTGACAGCCAGTAGTAACAAGCAATGTCTGATACAACTGCAGTTGGTCCTGAATCTACCTGATCAGATGCACAAGGGAATTATGTGGTTTAAATACTTGAAGAGAGGACTTAAACTCCTCTAACAACATTTGTTTTGGAACATCTCTGACTTGCTTTAAAGATGTGAAAATAAAGGCCAGTTAAAACAGATTTCCAAAGATGAATCTCCATCTCTAGTGGAAGCAAACTTGGTCAAGGGTGTAGCATCAGTCAACAGACTTGAGCTCTGGTCTCAAACCTTTTGTATGCATGAAATGCTAATGAACAGTCTTTCTTTTCAGTCATGTCCTGCTGCCATTGATGATGTCTTCAATTCAAAATTGAATGTGATTGGAGCAGTTGGCCTTGGCATTGCTGTAATAATGGTGAGTATCAATATTTATAGGGTAACTGTATGGCCAAAGGCTATTTAGGGTAGAAATTTGTTGAAGGCTGCATGGCATTCCCATTCCATTACTGAGAAGTACCAGCAGGATCAGGGTGTGTTTTGCAGGGCCCTGAGGCAGCGCGGAGGGTGGGGTGTCTTGGATCTCCCTGCTGCTGCTTTGCGTTAGGATCTGCCTCCTTGTAGTTTTAGCAGGGGCATTGTATTGGTAGTGTGTCTATATAGGCTGAATATATATTGGTCGTGTTGCCAGCCCACTTCTTAATATCTCTCATGGATCCTTATTAGTTTTGGGGTTTTTTTTCCTTTATAACAAAAACTGCTAGAGAACTGAAATAACAGGGCTAAGAAAATTTTGCACTTGTTTGACTTCTGGAGGAAGATATGGCATGGATGCAAATATGTTGGGATGATCAAAGATTTCTTAGGAGGTATGGTAGTGGTTTATAGCTGATGTATTTGGAAGCTTTGAGGGTGAAGGGAATTGAGACTATACTGAAATTTGGCAGGGAGGGAGGATGGTTCTCTGCAGGATAGAATATGGTCTACCCTCTGGGCCAAGAAGAGCAGGTACACTTGTCCCCGTGTTAATAGTAGAATGTGCTTTGGTCCCCTGATTTCTAATGTGTTTCCTTCCTTTACAGATTTTCGGCATGATATTCAGTATGGTTCTCTGCTGTGCTATCCGCAGAAACAGAGAAATGGTCTAAGAGCTAAAAACCCAAGACTGCTGCACTATCAAATCTTTGTCATTAACTTCAGCGTTCTGAAAGCATTTCTAAAAAGTTATATATTTGTTACCTTTTTAATGCTTTATTTGGTACTGATGTAGGTTTGCTTTTTATGTTATTGGTTAAAATAAGAAAGGTGTATCTGACTCAAGATAAAATTTGTACATAAAATATCTGACTTTCTTGAAACTTACGTAATTTGGATGTAATTTATGTTGGAGACAATTTGATACTTAATAAAAAGTAAGACATTGTATGTTGTGGGGGAGAACAGACTTGACTGTTTACTAATCATGGTTTGATGCATAGCAGATCTTGCATAACAACTGTTAAATTACTAGGGCCTTAGTATAAAGCAGGAAATAATGTCTATGCCAGTGCCATATTTGAAGGGAATCCCAAGGAATGGAAGAGACTGTCAGAGCACATTAAGGAAGATAGCGTCATTCCTTGATTCCTTAGCATGCATGAACAAAAGCAGTTCTTAATTATATTCTGCTGGAACAAAAATATTACTGCTGGAACACTTCTGTCATCTTCATATAGGATGGCAAAGGGTAACTGTCATACTGGTGACATGCAGGCAGTGGTACTTTGATGCAAACGGGCTGGGTTCTACCCTGGAGCCAGCTGGGCTTGCTTGATATCTGCCTGTCTGCTGACATAACTGTCCCCTGGCATGTGACATACCCTTGGTCCCTTGACAAGGCAAACTTCCATAGTGTGTGCTCAGGATTTTTCTCAGTGGCTGGCTTTGTGCTTTGTTTTGCCCAAAGCCAGTGAAGCATACTCAAGAGCTTAAGGCATGTGTACCAAACCTCAGGTTTCCAAATGCTAAAACCCAAAAGTTGCATTAGAAGTTACTGTACAGCTCTGCAGGCACTGCTTGCAGCAGCAGCTAGTGGTGTGGCTGCCCTGTTTCAGTTTAAATAAGGATATGGGAGGGAATGGAGATATTAGAGTAGAACCTTTTAGTCCAAAAAATTGCCAGTTTGTATTGTACTTCCAATCTAAATGGCTTTTAAAGTGTGTGTTTTCTTTAAAAAAAAATCTCTTCTGGTGAGGACTTCTTATGGACTTCTTACCAGCAAATTGATGTTCTACACCTATATCTGGTGTTCCTACTGTAGTATCTCAGCTGTGTACCCAGGAGCTTCTGGTCTTTCTCCTCTAGACACTACAAATGCCTTAGCAGTCCTTATTTGTTCCCATATTTCTCTTGTAAGGATGTTCATATTTATTATGAGAAATGAGAATTGTTGAGGGTCAGGCTCTGGCTACTGCTGTAGACTAATGCATGAATGTATTGCCCATCTTTGTGCTACACATTATCACTTGTCTAAGGGGTTATGCAAACCATACAGCTCTCCTCTGTAATGTGTTGCACTGTGTTGTCTTAATGGGACCTTCTTTAAAAAAAAAAAAAAAAAAAGACTGATTTCAAAAGTCAAATGGTAATCATGCTTTTGTGTGACTTCCAGAGACTGGAATGACTCCAGAAAAGAGTTGATCTAATTTTTCTCCTTGGATATATGAGAGGGCCTGGACGGAAAAACCTAATCTCATGGGAATTTGAGATCTATCATGTCCCTGAGTTCTTGCAGAACTGAGAAGCAGTGTTCTGGTCAGCTGTGCAGTTCTTGGCATGAGAATGAAACTGGCATCTGAAAGGGCTGGGGTGAATTGTTGTCAACCATAATAGAAGTTTACTGCTGACTTCAGCTGCCCTTGGTTTTATTGCTCTGCATTGGTTCATGTGTTCCCCAACATGCAACGCTAGCATTGTTTGTCAATGTCCAAGAAAATGCAATGGGTTGTAACTAGAGGGATGAGAACTAAGCTGTAGGCTCAGCACACAAGATGGGTTTGGGTGACAGCTATGGAGGAAGCTCTCAAACTGGTATCCAGGTCAACTGAATATCCAGAAGACATAAGTTTATACTTTCTACTGTTGCTGCCTTCTACAGAACCTGGATTGGGCCTTCCTGTGAGTTAGTCTTTATCTTGCAATGCTGCTGCCTTAACCACAGTGTTTACTGCAATACTTCATGCCTCTGATACATTCCCCCCATTTTTTTTTTTAAGTCCTGCAGCCCTTTTTGAATGTCCTGTGTATGTAGGATGGTGTTTACTGAGTAATCAAAACAGCTGGGCTAAGTCACCTTTTATCAAAGAAGAAAGAGCTACTGTTTATTATTGGATTATTGTTTTTTCTTTCAGCAGGCACATGAATTACAGATGCAAAACCTGGTTGCAAACTTGTCTGGAATTAATTACTTAATAATGAATATTGATGAGCTGAATGATGAGAAGTTTTACTTCACAAGTAGCAGCTATGACCAAATTTCCTGAAGAATTTGGTTCTGAACAATGACAGCCTTAGAAATCTGTGTTTGTAGCACTGGCAACCCAAGCAGGGAGTGAGTTTCCATCTTCAAATTAGGTCAGGATTATCTTGAGGAAGCTGGAGCAGAATGTGACTTGAAATAATATGTGGAATCTCAAGAGAACAAAAGGTATAATAGATCTTTCTGGGAAGTGAGAATGGGGTTATTAAAATACTGCAGGAGAAACACTGTTGGCAATGATGCTAGAGCAAGTTGGTTTTTTTCCGTGCACATGCTGTAGCAGAAGTGACTAACACTAGTGTAATGCTTGTGAAGGGAGGGAGAGTGAAGTGAGTCAGGTCATGGCAAGGATCCCTGTTAGGAAGAGGTCCAACCCACCATAGGAAGAGAAGGTTCCACAGAGAAGTAAGGACTGCTGCTTGGAAAAAATTAGGGAGTAGAAAAATCATCCTAGGGGTGGGATATAATGTCTTTTGGGAGGAGTAGATATGCTGAAGGAAAATGCACAAGTAAAATACTACTTTGTCTTCTCTATGCCAGTCTAGTTTCTTCATCAGAAAGCAGAAAGGTATAACTATGTTAAGACCTTAAAGCCTGCCTGGAATGTGAGAAACTATTTCAGAAAACAAAAGGGCTTAAGCAGCTTTATTTCCAGACACAAGCAGATTTCTTTGCTACTGCTAATCCTTTGCACTAAATTTGCTTAATATAAATGTTTTGTGGCCAAATATGATGCTCTATATCACACATTTATGGGAATTGCTCATGGATAGCAAAGCGCTGTGGGATGAGAACAGCCCTGATCCAGGTACTTGCTTGGACTGGGACAGTAGTTGAAAGAGGTAAGTCTTCCTAAGAGGTAAGAAGGAATAAGTCTGGTGTCAGGCACTAACATAAAACACTACCTATAATGCTAATAAATGGATAACGTTATGCAAAGTTTGCATGAGCTGTTGGAACACTTGTTCCAAAATGGCACAGTGTAGAATGTTGCTGGGGTTTGGCTTGTGTAGATGGGGAGACAATGGTGGGATCTGCACTGCATTGCTCTGAGACTGCTGTTAGCTCTGCCCCTTCTGTGCTGCTGTGAGGAAAACAAGGGAAGATAAAGCCAAACCACTAAAGGATATTGCTATTTATGTATTGTAAACTATCCAAGGGCAGTGGCAGAAAAACAGAGTGCATGCAAAATATGGGATTTTGCACCAGGAAACAGCGTATCTGCTGTTGCAAGACTAAGAAAATAAATGTTTGACTAATGGGTGAGGTCTTCACAAAGTCTTGAAGAAGGCTGGATTTAGCAATCTACAAAGTAATTATGCCAGAAGAAAGATATTTTTTTCTTTTTTTAGACTTACTTGAGAAAACCAGAACTACCCTGCCTCAGAAACAGATTCTCAAGGTAGCTGCATGGTCAGCAGAAGTGGAGGATGTCATTACCTGTCAGGTGAGTTTGAAAAGAGCTTGTAAAGGAATTGCTCCACTACACAGAAAAGCCTAGATTTATTTTGATAGGCTGTCCCAGTCAGGACTATACCTCCACCCCTCAGGAGAAAAGAGCATGAAGCATTTGGAGATGCTTTTTAGGAACTGCCTGTACATCTCCCCTACTCCTGGTTTTTCAGGTGAATCTGTGAGTCCAAATGTTGCAGGAAAAAAAAGGGAATGAAATCCTAGTGACAAATGAGTGTGATGCACACCCCTCATGGAAACAGCAGTGAAGTTCAAGCTGAGCCCTGCCTAGTTCTCTTACGAGCTCTGAATGCAGGTGCTTGCAAGCTTTTGCAGAGGCAGCTGCATAGTAAGCCTGCAGCTGTAGGCAATGATACCAGCAATGCAGGGGCTCCTAGTACTAAGTACTAGTGCACCTTTTTTCATCCCACTTTCCTTGTTTTTCACTGCCAGCTTGCTGCTGGCAGGAGGGTGATAACATGGAGCACCCTGGAAGCATATGGGTATGCTGTGTAGCCCTGGGAGCTGTACAAGGAGCCAGGCGCTTCACAGCAAAGTAAACAAGTCCCTGCTTGTAAGAGACACCCTACAGGGCCCAGCGGGTTCTTCTCCCTGGAGGAAGAGTTGCTGCTCTAGCTGAGGAACATGGGCATGAGCTCTAGTTTAGCACAGCCCAAGCTGGGTTTTGTTGGGTTTCTATGTTTAGAGGGTGGTTTATGCCTATGGCCACTGTGTAATTATGGTGATTATAAAACAGCCACCTCTTCAGTTTCTGCCTGTTGGCAGTTCTAAGGAAATGACCTAATTTGAACTGCCAGCACTGAGGACCTTGAACCCTATCAAAAGTAATTTTTAAATGAACCTAGAACATCTAGACAGTTGCCAGACCTTGCTGGCAAGGATAAAAATAGGTTAGTGAGATTTTTCCACTGCTAGACACAGGCTTCTACATGCATGGCTCCTACAAGATGAATCCACAAGGCGGCCATTCATGACATGCTGAATGCTTCTCTTCTCTAGCTGCCTATTTCATGTTCAATAGATATTCAGGCTGCGGCTGAGAAGTGACCTTTTATGCCTTGCTCTTAACAGTGGCATTTAGTCCCTAACACAACCGACTCATCACAGTACTTTTGCTGCTCTGTCCCACCAGTGAAATTGCTCTCTTTGAAACATTAACATGGCAGGTCCTGCTGGATAAAAGGAGTTTGTGTCACAAGTTACTGCTCTGTGGCTCTGTGTGAGTAAGTAATAGTGTGGAAGTGAGCCAGAGAACTGGCACCACAGAACAGGCTTTTCAGCTTTGCACTGGTGCAGCCTGATGCAAACTGCACCTTCAGTTTACACAGGCACTGCCTTTGCTTGTGGAAAGATGAGGGAGTACTCAGCAACCCTTTCTAAACCCACCTCAGCTTGAGATTTGTAATTAAAAGAATAGCTTTAAATATCTTTGCTTCTCTGCTGCTGGGAGATCTTTGTCCTCCTGCTTGCCTCAGTACCTGAGTGTGTGGTTATCAGCACAGCAGAGATGCAGGGCAGAGTGAGTTCCCAGGAAGGGGATGGACATCTCAATATTTCAGGTTACATCCCACCATCAGCAAGGCAACAGGGGCAAGTAAAAGATGGAGCCAGTTGTCAACAAGTGGTAATTCATTACTTTGTCTACTTGCAGGCTATTCAGAGCACAGTGTAAATGCAAACAGATGTTAAAAGTGGCAGTGGGTGTTCAATAAAGTTACTGGTTTGCCTCTTCCTGTAACTGCTTGTTGGTTCTTTGCAGATCTGACTTTATTCTGCATGAGAGTGAAGACAAAAATATTGGTTGGGGATGCTAGTGGGATCTGTCTCCTTTCAGATGGAGTCTGGTCTCATAAAGCCACACAGCTGTGTCGTGCTATGGGGCAGGTTCATTGCTCCACAACACTGTAGCTGCTTTTGCCAGGCATAAGAGGAGAGAAGGGGCAAAGTCCATGTTAACCACTACTGTGTGCCTTTCTTTGGTTTTGCTAGTATAGTGAATTTGCAAAAGTTTTCATATCGCAAGGGTGAGCATGGCTGGTGAAACATGAGATAGGTCCAAGATAAAAAAACTCAGCTGCCCTTCTGTGTCCAGTCAAACTCTTGCCACAACCATCATTGTATCTGTTTCAGATGAGAAACTACTTTATTTGCAGTGGGGCAGATTCTGGGACAGATTCTTATCCTGCTTTACCATACAAGGAGACTATACCACTCTGACCTCCATGAATCTCTGCTCTTACAAGGTTGCTGCTTTGTGGCATGTGAATATTATGGTTTGTAGTCCTTCAGCCATTAACATCACCATAACCACCAACTAAAGAAAATTATTTTCATTGTATTTTCACTTCTGTTTTTTCTTTTTTAAAATTCTTCTAGAAGCATGCAGCTTCTTATGGCACAGAAAGGGATATTTTTCCCCTCACTTGCACCATTTGCCCTCTGCACTGAGCTGAAGGTTTTTGCATGGTGCACACCCCAAAAATGCTCTTAAATAGAAACCAAGGTGGTAAATATGGTGTAAATAGAAGCGGGAAGAATGAGTCAAGCCCCACCATCCAAATCATGCTTTAATTACAAGTGTGTGAGGTGAATGAGTGAGGCCTTTCCCTTTAGCAGCATAAAGGGTGCTAACTGTATGCTTAAATTTTTTACACCAGAGTCCATAAAAATCTCCAGGATATAAGAACAGTAAAGCTTAAAGAGAATTAGGATCATGGGATCACAGAACAGTTTGATTGGGAAGGGACCTCAGGAGGTCCAACCTCCTGTTCAAATGCAGGGTCAGCCATGAGGTCAGGTTACTCAGGGTCTCACTTAACCTGATCTTGAAAACCTCCAACAATGGAAACTGTATGGTCTCTTAGGGCAACCTGGTCTGCTCCTTAGCTGCTGTCCTAGTGAGAAGGTTTTTCCTTATGAGTCTGAATTTATCTTGTTGCAGCTTATGCCTGTTGTCTCATCATGCACCATGGTGAGGAGCCTATCTCTGTCTTTTTGGTCATCTCCTCACAGACACTGGAAGACTGCCATTAGCTGCCACCAAAGTCTTCTCTTCTCTAGGTTGAACAAGTGCTCTAACCCCAGCATCTCACAAGGTACATGCTGACCATCTTGGCTGTCTTCCACTGAGCTTGCTCCAGTTTGTCGACACCTTTCTGATATTGGAGAGGGGATGACAGAACTGGACACAATGTTTTGGATGCAGTCTAATGGGTGTTGACAAGCCCCTTGATCCACTGATTACACTCCTGTTAATGCAGCCCAGAATGCTGTTGGCCTTCATTGTTGCTACTGTACACTCCTGGCTCATACCAAGCTTGCTGCCTACACAGCCCCTGCTGAATTCCCCCCAGAATTTTTTCAGCCGAGCTGCTCCCCAGCCTGGCAGTCCCCAACTCTTGCAATGGTGTTATTTCCTCCCAGGTGCAGGACTTTTCAATAATCTGTGTTGAATTTCATAAGGTCTCTGCTGGCCCATTCTTCCAGCTTTTCTAGCCCTCTGGATGACAGCCCCGCTCTTAAGCACATGGAGCGGTACCCCTGCAAACATGAGGAGAGTGCACGCTGTTACACCCTTGAGATTACTGATAAAGATGTTAAACAAGATAGTTCCCTGCAGACACCTGCAGTGCCCCACTTGTTACTGGCTTACTTTAAAATGAATGTCTCTTTTTTTCACATGTGGAAACTTGTCCTGGGTGTGAGCTACCTGAAGGTCCTTTTCTGACAGAAGCAAGTACGCTAAATGTAGGGAAAATATCTTGCCACCCTTCTGGAAAAATCTTCAAGACTTATCTTCCATGTAAGAGTGGTTACCTGAAAAAAGTCACCACAGCCATGGCTTTTGTTCTGCTGCTTTCTGAGAAGAGTCTGTGCCCTTTGGCTCTCCCTTGGGGCACTCTGGCCCATTAGTAGCCAAGGTTAGAAAACTATACTTGTGCAAAACAATAAGGAGTTTCTTTGGGATTTTATGGGTTTGTGAAGGATAGCGTGTCTGTGATCAAGGACTTTATTGTGGAAAAAGAAAAAAAAACTGAATGTGGAAACAGGACGGAAAGCTGAGCCACCAGTAAACATGCCACTTGGCAAGTTGTTCCCGTCAAGGACTGCTACTACCACCCACCAAGGTCCACAAGAAAGAATAAGCTTCTCCTCTTTGCAAGGGCCACCCTTGGCTCCACCCTTGACTTGGCATTGGAATTAGTAAAAGCAGATTTTTGCTGCCATCAAATCTTGTTACACCATGAGAGGAACTCTCCTCCCTCTCTGGCTTGCTGTCAAGGGTCTCGTCTTACTCCAGGGGAAGATTTCTATTAAAAAGTTTAGTTTTCCTTTCTAAAAGTACTTTGTTTTACAATGCATGTCATATTAATCTCTAAAATTAGCCCTGCAGCTGGTACTAGCTATTCCTCCATGCTTTTTGTGATTAGACCCCCTTATCATTGTCAGAAGTCAAGTGTCTGGGCTAAAACTTTCTATGCCACCTGCCTCAAGTTGAATGGGGTTTTTGTATGTACTGAAGTATCAACAGAGTTCAGTTATTGCCAGCAATGAGCTTAGTGGAAAAAATGTTGTTTTGCCTATGTTTTTCAATAAATATCTAGCGAGAATTTAACTGAAGTGTACAGCCTCTGTTTTGGAGGCAGTGCCTGAGAGTTGTGGACAGCTTCTGGTTTTTTGTTAGAGATGTGTTGATGTTTTTTTAGAAAGGAAAGGAGCACCAAAGTGTAAGCTTCTGTGAGAGACCTTAATTTCTATAGTCCTGCTAGACCTGGAGCTGAAGCCACCAAAATACTTGGGCACCTAAGTGTGTCCCTGGGACTAACAATGCAAAGCTCAAAAGCTTCACCTACGCTTAGCCCCACATGCACCTAAAATCTGTGGATAGACATCAGGTTTTTCCTGGGAACAAGAGTTGTGCCCTAATGCAAATCAAATTTTCACAGCCTGGTCAGAGCCAAGTTGGGTGTCTCTTGCCTTGGGCCGTTTCCAGGAGAAGATAATCTCACCTGCCTCCCCAGGAAGGTTTCTCCTATGTGGTAGACATAGCATCTTTCCTAGATGCTTATGGATATCCATGGTATACCTGGAGGATGAAACACAGTGGAAATACTCCAGAGGCAAATTTTCCCAAGGACACAGCAGGAGACAGGGCCTTTTTATACAACAAACTCCCCCAGGAGTTGCTTCTCTGCCCAGGGAATGCAACCCACCATCCTCCACACCCATCTCACTAGCTGAGTGCCCAAATGACTTCTCCATGTGTTATCAGTTGCACGGTGAGTGGAGGAGACCAGGCTTTCTCAACCCTCCTGAGCCTCTGGTTCACCCAGGCCCACAGCACGCCTCTGCCATCAGCTTCATGCAGGGGAAACACACAATCCTCTGGAGGGAAACCAGGATGAGCTAAAACCTGAAAGCATCAGTCCTGGCACAGCCCAACTGTAGGCTGCCACAAAGCACCCAGGCTGCTGAAGCATGTCCTGAGGTACCAGTCTCTCAGGCACACCTCTGCAAATAGCCCTCTGCTCTGGTTTGCTGCCTCTGGCAGGACAACACCCTGCAAATTTCCCAGTTTCATTCAGATTCACCTAATCTTTTCCCCTGCCATCTCCAGGCTTCGCAATGAAACACAAGCAGCATATAGCAAGACTTCAAGGAAGGCTTGTCCTTAGGGGGAGTGTGGGAACACAAGGTTGCAAGTGAAGGCACCCAGGGTGCTTTGCTCAGAGGTTTTTCAGATCTGGGGCCATCAAGGGAGACAGGTTTTTTGGATCCTTACTGGTTCCCAGCTATTCATCTCAGTAGGTGTATCTGCTGTGTAAAAGCTATTGATCCGGTTTTGCATGCCCTGGTAGGCAGCCTTGAAGTTTTATCTCTCGTCAACCCTTCTGGTTAACTGTTTCATGTTTATTGTCTCAGCTTGATACTAAATACACCATGACAGACTTCACAGGATCATGTTGTAAAACTTGCTGTCTTGGGTGTGTTGCCCAGTTCCTGTAGAAACTGCACATGACACAACAGTAAAAGGTGCCAGATGATGCAGAAACATCTTGTTGTGCTGCAGCTATAAGGGCAGGTTTTCTCATGCCCATGCCTTCATTGCTGTCCTGGTGTTGCAATGTGCAAGAGAGCTTAATGCTCAGTGAGACGCGTGACTTAGTGCCTCTGTTTTGCCACTTCTTGGAGCTGAGAGAAGAGAGAGAACAGTTCCAAAAGCATTCGTGCATTTTACACAATAAGCTCTTTTATAAGGAAATACTTAGCACAGCTGGGCCTCTGCATCCCTAGGATGGTACAAGGAGGGTTATGCTCCTCTCTTTGGGACCTTTTTGATTTTCCTTGTTTTGTTTCAACAGAAAAATGAAAAATCCCAGTGTAGCCAGTGACCTCTTTCTTCGTGCCAGCCCTCAAAGCTGCCAGGAAGCAATGGAGCTGGAGGCACTTCTCCAAAATCTAGGGGCAGGGCCCTAGGCACTGTAACACCGAGTGGATGAGTAGGGGCTGAGGGCACCACATTGAAGCTGTCCTGCCTCAGGCCCAAAATGATGTGAGGTGAGTCACACAGTTGGGGTCTTTCTGTAGTCCTCATTTTCCAAGTTTAGGAGGTAAAGTACTTACAGTATTGCTGGGGTGCTGGGCCCACACGGGCAGCAGCTGAAGCCCGTAAGAGTCATGGACTATAAAACATGGCATCTCCTGAAGAATTATGCCTCTATTATCTCAGTCCATTGCCAGTACCTGTTTTTGAACTTAAACATTTTTGGGCCTGAGCTCTAAAGCTGTAAAGCATCTAAAGGATGTAGAAGAGAATTGTTAATAATGGCTCCTATTCCTGCAGGGTGTCATGTGAATACTTTTGTGTTTGTGGGATAGTGACAAAAAAATACTGAGGAACTTCATCAAAATGCCACATGGAAATTATTAAATACTTAGTGAGGCATTAAGATTATGTGAAGTAAATACAGCCTCAGTCACACACTTGCTGAAAAGACTAAAAAAATACAAATTGCTCAATGGCTGAGACAGAAGTTCTGAGCTAAAAATAGTTTTTAATTACAAGATCATGTATGCATAGGCACAACAGAGGCTGAATAAATGTTGTACCTTCATAGTAGCATTTCCTAATTTTTGAATGCTCAGTTCTATTAACTGAAACAATTTTCTCCAATTCTGAGGTGAAACATTTACACTCTTTAAAATGCTGTTCTATCGTCAACAGCAGTGACTGCTGCCTGTCACTGGCTGCACAGCAGCTATGCTCTGTGTAAAGTCTCTTAAGTTGGGTTTTGTTTTCTGCCTGGAAGCTCTGTTTCAAGCAGGATATTTTCCATTTTGTACATGTTGTACAACTTCCAGTATAAAAGTCCTAGAAAATTCCACACATGCCTCTGAACCCTCTCCAGATAAGCAGCTCCTTTTTATGTTACTGAAACTGTGTTGTGGCTAATTGTCTGCAAATACCTTTGAGGTCAAAAAGTGCTACTGAACCAGGAACTTAATTTAGCTGGTGGTGTGTGGGCTCAGAGCGCCTTGCTCACTTTTCCCTGCCTATGTTGGATTTTGCAGATGCAGTAAATTAGACAGAAACAACACTTTTTTTTTTCCATTTGATTCGGCAGCATCACATTTATAGTTACTTTTCAGAGCAGAACAAGGAATTCCCTTTCCTCCTCCTCTGTTGTTGTTTTGTTGTTTTTTGTTTGTTTGTTGGGGTTTTTTTAAGTTTAGGTTTTTTTCTGTGCTTAAAGTCCCTCAGCCTGGTCAGGATGGGCATTAGTCTACACCATGTCCAGCACTTAACCAAGAGCTTGTGGTAAGGACTGCCTGTGGGAGGACTTCTGCCCACCACACTGGAACCTGCTGAGGCTCCCAAACAAATTGTCGGAAAAACAGCTTTCCCTAAAGCCATCGCCATGATCAGCAAAAGGATACTTTAAATCCCCATGGGACTTGGCGACCTTCCTCCAGGCTGGAAGGAAGTACCTCTCTATTCCCCATTTTCGTATTTCACCTGCCTCTCAAAAGGCCAGCCATACTGTAAAATATCCAGAGATACTGCCTCTACTGTAAAACAGCCAGGCATCCTGTAGCAGAGGAATGATGTTGCTGTATCTCCCATGGTGTCTGCACCCAACAGCTCCAGGCTGCATGCCCCGTCCATCCAACCAGGCTGGCTCTGGCTCAGGGCAGAAATATTTTTATTGCGTAATAAATTAAGTCAGAAAGGAATGAAGCTCGTTTCTCATGGCACCCCTGGTTTCTGGCCACCTTGACCAGACAGCTCCTGCAACGGGCCTAACACAACCCGAGGGCTTCCAACCAGGCTTCCCCCCTGTCTAGGCAGCATCCTCCTGTGTTGGACCAGGCAGGGCTGCATCCCCTCCCGCTGCCCACCTCTGCCTCCTCCGTGTCTCTTTCCACTTCACCCTCTCTTTTCCACCTCTATTCAGTGGCTTTATAGCCACAGGGGAGAGAGATGCATGTTCCTGCATGCATTACTCTTCCCCCCACACAGAGGCCCTCCTGTGGGAGCAGCCCAGCACCACAAGGCAAGCCTGCCCTGTAGGGAGGCAGAGAGACGGGGGATTCCCTTTCCATTTCCTCCCTTTGTGTAGGCAAAGTTCAAAACAATGTTTTAAATCAGTGGAATGACTCAGTCAAGCACCTCTGGCAGAGTGGAGAGACTAGTTTGAGGGGGGCGAGAGGGGAAGAAGAAGAAAAGAAAAGGCAAAGGCAATGACTACTTTAGCTGCTAGTCAGTCATCTATATACAAAGGGCTTTTCTTTCTGAGCCATTAACTAAATGCATGAGCAAGGAGCATGCCTCCAGAGTCATTCTCACGAGTCAGCTCTCTCCTGTACTCTGGTGGGCTGGGAGGGCATGTATTCCTCTGCCCCTGCGAGGAGCGTTGCGCAAACAGGAAGGTGCTTTTCAAAATGGAAGGCTGCTCTAAAAATAAACCATGACTCTTCTGCAGAGAACAGCAAACAGAAATTATGGGAAATATATTACGGGACAGCCTTTGTTGTTGCAAAGGGAGCGAGTGTAAACAACCCAGCCAGCCAAGTAGGCTGCCACCCTGTGTGGGATGGTGAGTAGCAGCCACTTGCAGCTTCCCTGCAGACCAGCTCACAGCTACACAGCCTGGACAGCAGTTGTGCGAGCTGTCGGCATTCACACAGGATTTTTGCTCTTCCGAACTCATCTTGTCAGCCCTGGCTGGTGGAGCTGGAGGGCACTGGGGCACAGCTCCTCATGACAGCCTTGTGAGCTTCCCTGAGATGTGCTTCAGCCACCCCACCATCTCCACGCTGGAGCACGGAGCCTGGACTCGGTGCGGGAAACCCTCTGAAAAAAGGTCTCTGAGGAACCTTTATTTTCATAGAATCATAGAATAGCTTGGGTTGGAAAGGGACCTTTAAAGGTCATGTACTCCAACCTCTGCTGTGATGAGCATGGATCAGGTTGCTCAGAGCCCCATCCAGCCTGACCTTAAATGTTTCCAGGGGCAGGGCATCTACACCCTCCCTGGGTAACCTGTTCTGATGCTTCACCAAAATTACACTTATGACTTCCTCCTCTACCTTCTTTTAGTTTAAGGCAATATCCCTCGTCCTATCACAACAGGCCCTGTTAAAAAGTTTGTCCCCATCTCTCCTGTAGGCCCCCTTTAGGTACTGTAAGGCTGCAATAAGGTCTTCCCAGAGCCTTTTCTTCTCCAGGCTGAACAACCCTAACTCTCTCAGCCTGCCGTCACAGGAGAGGTGCTCCAGCTCTCCCATCATTTTTGTAGCCCTTCTCTGGACCCACTCTATCAGGTCCATGTCTTTCCTGTATTTCGGTTCTTCTTCCTTCTTCCCCAATGGATACTCAATTAAGCAGCTGTCCAGAAGCCATTGCCTTGCAAGAAGGGGTCCGATGGCATCAGTATGGTTTCAGGCAGGCTGAAGCACTCCTCAGTGTAACATGAAAGTGAGCTTAGAAGGCAAGCGTGAAACATCCCAGCATGCTGATACCAGTGTGAAAATACAAAAAGAGAAATTAAAAGCGGTAGCTGGCAGCCACCTGCCCCCAGCTCATCCTCCTACCATGCAGGCTGCCATGGGCTCACAGGTCACTCATGGGATGAAAGCCATAGGGGCACAGCCAGAGGAGATGCCAGGCAGCAGCAGCAGTGCTGGCAGCAGGGGTGTTGCATGGACACAAACACACTTTAGGAGCTCCAAACAAGAGGCTCTTGCCACCTCTGATCATCACACATAACTATGTTTTGATTTTATGACAACTTTTGCAGTCACATGAGGTGCGAGGAAGAGCTCGGGCAGCAGTGGAGGGCACTAAGCAGGCAGGCAGGTATGACCCCAGGCGTGAAGATGCAGGGCTGCCCAGCCCGTCGTACTGGGTCAGGGCACAACCTCAAACTGTTTCCCTGACCTGCCTCTCACTGTGGTATGCCCAGGGGAAGAACAAATAAAAGAACAAATAGAAATAATAGTTTAAAAAAATAATTAAAGAAAACTAAAAATGAAACCCCAGCTTCCTCGTGAGGCTGAGTATCCCTGTTATTTATCTAAATAAATCTGTTGAGTTTTGGGCTGCGTTGGCCACTAAAAGGAACAACAGATGCTCTCCTTAGCCTCTGTACACTTCAGAGAAGGGAGAGTGTGTCTCCCTTCAGAGGAGAGAGGAGAGAAATGAGAGACAGAGAGTGACTTATGAGTTGAAGAGAAACTAAACTAATGAAATATTAATAATAAAATAATTAAAAGATAATATCAATAAGAAAATAATGAAATATATACAATGCGTACAAAACCAGTATTGAGCTCCCAAGATGACAGTCACATTTCCAGCAGGCACTGGAAAAGTTCCAGACTGGACTGAGCAATGAACAGGAACTGGCTTCCAGATTTGGATTCAGGAATGCANGCTGCGTTGGCCACTAAAAGGAACAACAGATGCTCTCCTTAGCCTCTGTACACTTCAGAGAAGGGAGAGTGTGTCTCCCTTCAGAGGAGAGAGGAGAGAAATGAGAGACAGAGAGTGACTTATGAGTTGAAGAGAAACTAAACTAATGAAATATTAATAATAAAATAATTAAAAGATAATATCAATAAGAAAATAATGAAATATATACAATGCGTACAAAACCAGTATTGAGCTCCCAAGATGACAGTCACATTTCCAGCAGGCACTGGAAAAGTTCCAGACTGGACTGAGCAAT
>VXBJ01005283.1:158799-219622 GCA_013400055.1 Nycticryphes semicollaris
TTCAGGAATGCATGGATCAGGATCAAAAGCAGACAAATACAGTCCTCCTCAGATACCTAGCCATTGAAGAAGAGACAATCCCTCAGCTTTATACTGAGCATGATGCAGATGGGTCACCTGTCCTGTCTGCTCCTCCCTACAGATGTGACCCCTCTATGCTCATCTTCCTCCAACTTGGTAAATAATAAAGTGAGCTGACCTTGGTTGTTACTGCAATCGGGATAAGCAAGAGCCTCTCTGCATACCATTCCTTGGCATTAACTATAAATGCCAGATGTTACTGCAGACACTGTCTGAAAAACATACCCTTAATTTTAGAGAAGTAGAAAAGGCTTAACTGAGAAGTAAAATTACTGAATAAAAATTGATTCTGTTTTACTCCAAACCAGGACAGAAGAAAACTACCTTCCCATAGAAGAAACAGATACTGGTCCTCGTCCATCCCCTAAAACTGTGCAGAGGCTTTTGCCCCAGCCCCTCCCTTGTAGCAAGGAAGCACCGGAGGAGCTGGTGTCCCTCTTTGTACCAGCACCAGAAGGCAAGACGGACCCCAGATGGACCTGCAGGTAGAACAGTTTGCAGCTTCCTCTCTTCTTCACATTTCAGTCAAAAAATCCTGAAAAGAAAACAAAGGAGAAAATTCATTCCCTTGTTCTAGACGCTGTCATAATACATATAGTAAGAGGGCACAAGAAGTGTCCCAAGAAGGTGGCATCTAGGCCTGTGTATAACTGGAAACTTTAAGCTCCTGGCTATGTGCCAGGATATCAAGCACTTTTCATTTCTCCAGCGACAACCCTTAGTGTGCTGCTACCACAACCCTGGCCTCTGTGAAGCCGTTGGCTTAATGTTCAAGATTTACCAACCCTTGTCTGATGGGATCATGCAGGTGTGGGCACGTGGGACACACAAGAAGAATTAAGCAATGCGCCCCGGAGTCCCTCAGTGTTGGTTCTGATGACTTGCGCTGTGCACCTCACACTGTGCAGTCTCATCTGGCAGTTCTATCATCAGCTCTGAAGGTATGATAATCATTAGACTACTTGAGGTATCACAGCTGTTTTCATGCTTGTCAGCACTTAGCTGTGAAGATACATGACATTGTCAGATAATGGATTTGGTTTGTTGGTTTTTTTTTTTTTTAATGTACTGTTCTTGTTCTTAACACAGCAACATGAAGAAAAATCAGTATTTACTATTCAGCAATAGATTATTTTCTCATGTTATTTGTAGCTTTCTTTATAATAAGCAATGCAAAAAATACCTTGGGGGTTTCAACTGCTAAACCAAATAAATGTTGATACTTTCTAATGTATCCCACTGGCTTGGGGTCAAGGGCTGTTGCTGTGTCAGTACCCAGTTTACTGGCTAGTGAATACTGGGTACCTGTGGAGTAGTTTTGTTTTAGTTATCTGCCTACCTGCGGATTAGAATAACTTTAGTTTAGCTCCAGCCAAGTCACTGGAATCACAGAAGGAATGAATCTGGCCATCCATGTAATCTCAAGTAGCCCTTCTTTGGTCAGCTGTTAACAGTGATAGGAAAGAAATCTCAATTCAAAACTTCAAGCCCAGTTGAACCTGGCAATGTAAGGTACAAGCATGGAAATAAATCCAGTCATTCTCAAAGAAGCCTACATTTTATCCAAAAGTTGGATGCAAAAGATTTTCTATTTCAAAAGTTCCACTGCCCTCATTCAATCTTCCAATTTTTTGAGACTGCATCACATCACACTTTGTGATCCTGAACGTCCAAATGACATTTTTATGGGCAGAATATGCAAGCTGGCTGCATGACTGTGCCACCAACCAACATCCAAAAGACATATTTCTCACAAAACACTCTACATTCTTTTTTTTTTCTCTTGCTGTAAAAAGAAGGGGAAAGTAGGCGCAGACAAGCTGGCATGCTGCTGTTGGTTTTGTCCTTTTTATCTCCTGGAAGGGCTGTTTTTGGATCCAGGCAAGATTCATCGCCACCACTAGCTATGAAGAATTCTGCCGTCACCACCACTAACAGTTTTCAGAGCACACTTGTAATTGCAATGAAAACTCCTATTCACACCTCTTGAAAATACTGGTTTAGGCTGTTCAGCTGTGGCTGAGTGAAACAAGTGTGAACTAATGCATGTTCCCCGCCAGTTCTCAGCCTGTTGCAGGCAGCAATAAACTATTGCTCTAGGAAATGAAAATTCCAGAATCTCTATACAAATCTGTAGATTTGCAATATAAATATGTCACTGACTATAGCGCTTAGTTTTCAGCTACTGCCAGACATAAAACAGTGTTTTACAAGACATGAGAGAAAGAAATAGGATAGGAGCAGCAGCATTCAACTCCTGCCAGACCCTTTTCACGAACAGACTGTGGAGTCGTTGAAACAAACGACCTGACAATGCTTAATTTCACCAGGTGCAAGAGGGGCACCCACATCACTATAAATATCAAAATTCTTCAGGCCTTGCTTGTGTCCAAAAGACAGTGTAAAGTCTCAGGGTTAAACACAGAAAGTATCAAAGGAAATGTACCTCCAGCTTCCTATAACACAACGGCCTTTCCTCATAAGGACACAGTGAGAGCCTGACATACGTTTCAGCAACTCATATTACATCTCCCACACATTCAGGTGGTTAAAGCTCATTTGGAAACCACAGTTCCTAGGGACTGCAACCATTTAGGTACCAGACTAAACAATCTTCACTTAGGTCCTCTGCTACTGTGACTACAACTGATTTCAGAGACATATTTTTTTATATATTTCCCAAGGCTGACAGTCGCAGGTAAAGCAGAAGCTGAGACTGTCAAGCCAAAATCGTTTGCTCTACTCAGCTGTCCCTGCTGGCACTGCAGTGTGATATTCCCACAGTAAAGTTTCAGGAATGCAAGAGAAAAGACCCGGTTATGAAACATCCTGTCCGATTAAACTGCAACACATCCTAACAGGATGCAGATGTAAACGCAAGGCATACGCACATAAACCGTCCACAGTTCCTGATAACCAAAAAAGGCACTAGAGAGCTTAACCCCTTTTGAAATAACTGAGCCACCTCAGCAACAAACCATTGGGTCAGTCCTAGAGATGACGACCAAGTATGTCAAGAAAGCAGCACCCACCAAATATTTGAGCTATTGACTACTTTGTAAAAAAGTTTTGAACAATACAATCCTCAGGCATTCAAACCCATCTACAATTCAAACTGGATGCTAAACCAATCAAATATCTGACTGAGATCTGCTTACACTGCTGCCATTTATAGTTACAATTTTATATTGATTAAAAAAAAAAAAAAAAAAAAAAAAAAAAAAAAATTCAAGGCTAGCAAACACCCAACCAATGGTGGACTTCCCATGACGCTGCTTGCACCACCTGGAGTCCCTAAACTTTGGTGTTGCTACTGGGGTTCCTCCTCCTGTTTTACATACGTCTTAATCTTCCTGGGCTGTTTTCCCACATATTCCAGGATAACAGGCATACCTTCTGTCTCTTGCATGATCTGGAATTTCCAGCTACCTATGGGACTATGGTGCCTGTATCATCTCTTTCCTGTCTGTGAGCTCCTCAAGAGTGGAATTCATTAGGAATAAAGTCAGAAGATTTGCAAAAAAACAGAGACCAGAAGCTTTTATTGATTGAAATTTCCCTGCTTCTTTCCTCAGCAGGAAAGTAATCATGGCCAAAAAAACCAAAATACAACCCCAAAATTAAATAAAAAAGTGCCTCTGTTGCAAATATTACTATTCTCATCTGTCTTTTTGTCTCTTCTTATTTTGCAGAGTTTAAAATGGTATTGTTTCCTCTTCCTTTGTTTTTTTCCCCTCAGGAGTGCAGCATCAGTCATTAGTTTCGTCTTTAATATCTGAAGAAAAACCAAATAGATTAATGAGAAAATGTTATCTTACATGACACGGAACAACTTGAATTTTTTCAAATGTTTTATATTTCAAAATTAAACACACACACACCCAAATAATATTTAAGACATATGACACATTTCAACAAATCTAGAGTAAGATAATTTTGTTTCCAAAATGTAAGACTGAAAATGGAAATCGAAACAGAAAGCTCTGCTTTCCTTTTCCTCCTTTCTTTGCTCAAGAACTTGCTGCCTTGAAGAGCATTGTATATGCCCCGGGAAATCTTGTAAATAATCAGTCCTGTGTACCCACTCAGCTCAGAACAGATAACATTTGACACAGGACAGAACTTTGCTGTCTACTTTACTGACCTATAAGTCCCCATTTCTAAAAATGGATAAATATAAGAATTAAATATAGGATAACTGAACCTGTCTTGGACAGCAACCCAGAAAAAAAAAGAAAGCTCCATTCATATTCATGCCAGTTTTGATCCTGAATTCAGAGGAGCTACTGCTGTCTTGGAACTCTTTCCTTATCCCCTCTTTCTTCAAAAACAATTAGGGGGCCTTACAGTTACCATCAATAGCCTCTCCTTTCATGCTGCTAGTCTCTACTTCCTCTCCTTCAGCAAGCGATGTCAGCTCTGGCTCTGTTTGGTGACACTGGTATAAACTCTGGTCTGGTGGTGTCCCTCCCTTTTGTTTTCCAGTCTGTGGCATGAATCCCAGTGTTGTTCCATTGGGCGCTTGAAGAAAATATGGAGAGGAGGGCAGGCAAGGAGGCTGAACATAGGAAATCTGCTCTGGAAAGTACTGTCCTCCTGCTGTGCTAGAAAACGACATTCGTGACTGCAACTGATTTGAGAATGGAGCTCCCAGCATGTAGAAATCATTCCAGGGAACAGCTTGGTAGGCAGAGGTGCCTGCTGAGGAAAAAGCAAGCAAGAAAAAACAGAATACTGAAAATAAGGAAAGGAAGATTAAAACCACATGAATGTAAAAACGTTATCTGTTGTGCTTAAGAGAGCAGTATCACAGTTATGCCTTAATGGTTACAGCAGTAGAGCAGACATCACACACATATGGAGGCTAACTTTGTTATTTACATTGCAGTGCATCTATCCAGAACATTAGGAGGAAAAACTTCAGAAGCTCGTAGCATTGTTATAATCTTAAAACTGTTACTTCAGCATAGATGCTGAGTGGATGTAATGGTATTAGAAATACACACCCTCCCCATTTTTTTTCCTCCACTCCCATTTTCCAAGTTAGCTCTGCAAAGCATAAGATGGATGCTTAATCTTCACTTTCCTTTATTAAAGTTGCAATCCAGGAAGAAGAAATGTTTTTTTTTTTTAATTAATATCTGTAATTCAACTAAACTGCTCACTTGCTTATATGATGAAGTAAGAATTATGGGTGTGTCTATGCTGACAGATTGGTTCCCTCCCCATTGCCCTTCTGGAAGTCCAGGCCCTGGTTGTCCACACTGCATAATAGCCATAGGATGTCTTCCTTGAACACAACTGTGGAATAAGAGACAATCAACTCTGCCTCTGTTCCTTCAACAATCCTCCAATTTTACCAGTCCTAACGAAGTTTTGGACCTTTACACATCTCTTTACACTCGCACAACACGCCCCACGGCACGCAACACACCCTTCTGGCATCACGCTACAAAAACATTAATTTGGTGCAGCGGGGCACAGCCCTCTCATTACCCCTGGCACTTCAAACTGAAAAACCACAGAAAATAATAATTATGCCTTACAACCAGAAAGGAGAACCAGGCCAAGTGTGCTGATAGCATGGGTGCTGCCAACCTATTCTGGAGAACGTTGGCCATGAACTGTGTATACATGAGCCAGCTTGCACCCATCACAAGTCAGACTTCTCACCCTGACAAGGTCTATAAAAAAGGTACAAAAACAGCATCATCATCTGTGGTCTGAAAACTATTCTCTTACGTGGTAAGAACACAGATGTATATTTTAGCCTGTGAGCTTAATTTAACAAGCCTGACAGTCTAAAGAAATTAACTGCAATAGTTTATCTGTTGATTATACTTGGGCTTGAGCAACTTCAAAATATAAAACCCTGACACAATAAAAGGAGAGACCAACAACACCATTTTTACTAGTTACTTTTTAGAAAATCATGCTCAAGTGCTTTAATCTAAGTGGTATTGCAAATTCATGTCTGGGGAAGAAGAAGGAAGCTATATCCATACTCTGTTGGCCTCTGACTCTCCTCTTTTACTCTAAGATACATAACATTCTTCCAAAGCAGTTTCTGCAAAAGTGCAGTTGAATTAGAAGCCTGGTTTTCTTGCAGTCTCCAACTATTCAATTTGCTGTGGTGCCTTTTTCAATTTGCACCCTTGACCTCCACCCACATATACCAAAGGCAAGTTAGTTTGCATAATGGTACACTCCCCAAAGAGATAAGTTAGCTCTCCATTTCAAACAAAACCGTTGTACTACCTGACATATTCACATGGTAACACTCTCTCTGACGTGCAGCCTATGCAGTAACTTTTGATTAAAATTAATGGGTCACTAGCACTTTAAAAAAAGGGCACACAAGAAATTAAAAAAAAAGGCAGCATATAAATATTTGTGCATGAATACCACACACATTCCTTCTTTCTGTCACAGTTATCAGGATGAGTAGTGGTTTGACTGAATGTTTCAGGGGACTGTTTAATTACTCCAGAGAAGCGGAATGCCAAAAGATTTCAGAAATTTACCAGAGTTTCCACTTGGCTGCTGTAAGGAGAGCTGTCCCCCCATGTGGTTTTGTACATAGCCTTGTATGGCTCCTGCTGCCCCACAGGTTATAGCTCCACTGTTACCAGGTAAGGCGAGGAAAACTGTCTGGGACTCAGCGGGTTGTGTAGGAGCGAGGCTGACACTAGAGAGCACGTTACTGCCCAGGTGACCTGGCAGATGGTGGAACTGTGAGAGCTGGTGCTGCTGGGGATATTGAGGCAGCTGGTAAATCCCACCCTGATTGCTGTACTGACAGTATGTGGTCTCTAGGTTGCCTGCCAACTCCAGCTGCTCAGGGTAATTGCAGGAAACTGGTGAACTCAAACTGCAGAAAGCAAGGAGAGAGGCAATTCAGAGATGAAAGCAGGGTCAACAGTTACAGCAACCTGTGCAATAAACAACTGTTACATCTTCCCCATGACAGTCACTTCAACCCTGATCTGACTCCAACCCTTCCTCCCAAACACCAGGCACAGGACAAGACCAATAGAAACCACTTGGGGCAAGTGCTTTCAGAGCAGGTGGTTATACCATTTTCCATACTCCATTTAAAGAACATTCTCACTTCTCATTTATGGTCCCACCTATTTCCTTGTCCCATGTCCCACCTTCAACCTCCCAAGGCTTCTCCCAGGGCTCCCTTTTTTTATCTCCCTCAAAGCCAATCACATCTATTCTTACCCTTGATTCTGAATGCTGTAAGTGAAGGCTTCCCTGGAGCCATTTTCCTGACTGGACAAGCTGCATTCACTGTTGGGAGTGTCCAGCATCAAGGGAACAGTATGACTGTGGGGGTTGAAGGACAGACTGAGAGGCAGCCTGGCCCTGCGGATGGGTGGAGGGCTGGGAAGACTAGGGAAGCACTCCGTTCTGCTGGAACTGAAGTTTAGCTGTGGCAATGCTTTTGTCTGAACCGCTTCACAGGATGCCACCACTCCTGCCGCTGAAGAGACTGTGAACAAAAAGAGAGACTGTCATAGCACGCTGTCATATCCAAAATTAAAAGGAGCAAGCAGAGGGAATGACAAGAGTGGCAGAACAAAAAAGCAAGATGCCGGTGAAAGACTGGAGGTTAATTGATGGAAATAAAAGTAAATAAGTACCAGCAGCGATGCTGGGAAGCGAAAGGGAGTAGTAGCAAGCTCTCTGGGACAGAGGATGATGCTTATTGGTTAAGTAAAATTACCTTCATGGCACACTGGATTATTCAGCTCTCAAGAAGACAGCCAAATGAAGCATAGTACTTCCTGGAATAAAGCCAGGAACAATCTCCCAGCCATCTTCCATCTCTACTGCCCTCTGGGAAGACTGTGCTGCACAGATTACCCTTTCAGAAAATTTCACTGTGGTTTGAAAGAAGCAAAAATGTCATCTAGGCCATTTTTCAAGTAAATTTTCACTCCTGGTTTGGCCTCTGATGAGTCATGCCAAAAAAAAATAAATAAAAAAAAATTCAGAGATGTCAGCTGAAGGGTCTTGGGAAAAAGAAGCTGGGAGATGGATAAGGAAACCAACACCATTTGGTTGCTGGAATCTTGTTTGTCACTCACTGCTGGAAAAGGAGAGAAACAGTTTCTACAGAATAGGCTCTGTGGAAAGAGGACAATATCAGAAATGAAAAGGTCAGAATCATGTATACTGGTGATCCAGAGTAGCAAGTATACACCCTAATTCAAGAAGCTTGCACATGGTGCAACAGAACAAGATTCTCTTTTATAATGCCAAATAGCAAACATTTTTCTCTTGAGATGTGTAAACATCAGGCATGCATGACAATTTGAAATGGTTTTTCAAGTCTAGCTAGGCTGAACAAGCACAAGGATGAGGCAGATATAAGAACATACATGTTCAGATAAAGTCAGTCTACTCCCACACATTGTAAAGCACCCAGGGAAAGACAGTAGCATGGATAGTTTACAGCTGTACTTCACCCTTGCAGGCATAGAGAGCAACATCAAATGCACTCCACCAGGTGTGAATCAAAGGCCTTAAAAAAAAACAACCTCAACATAAAGCTGCCAGAGCAAGCAGGAGCTACCTTTATGGAATTTTGGTATGTGTGCCCAGAGAGCTGCTAAGGAGATTACATTTCAACACCTTGCGCACTATTTTTTAGATTCTCCAGTGTGCTGTGCAGTTGTGCCTATCTTATTGCATCTGCCCACATTCATTTTTTTTTCCAGCCTCTCCAACTACAGAAAGAGGGAGTCCTGATGTTTCAATGAAAACCTGAATAGCCCTGAATTGGGGTTCATTTACAAAGCTACAGCAAAATCTAGGATGGCATTTCTAAAGCATTCATGTGCCCAGGCAATTCTCAGTGGTTTATTTTTTCTATTTGAACATACTATTTCTACATGTCAGGCAGCATCTATGATGTACCTGTCACATTCCTGTTTTTTGACACAGCACAGATCTGGTTCCACGCAACAAAGCACTAGGCAAGACAACCTTTAGTTTCCTTACAAGTCAGAATGGCTTAGCCAGAAGTGAAACTGAAGTTATCTTCTGATTTTTTTTAAATGTTAATATGCATTGGTTCTCCTAACCATTCTCTCCCAGAATGTAGTAGCTTACACAAAGGTTATGATAAGGCAGCACAACTTACCCGAAAAACAGTCTATATCCTGATAAAGGATAATAATGACAGTAGGATGAGGTATTCTGCAGATGGTCTTAGTCTCGCTCAGGATGAATACAAGCAGTGTTAAGAACATTGCCTGGGAAATCACATTTAAAATCACTTTCACACCTACTAAGAATGAAGTTTTGGTTTTTTGAGATATTTGCCATAATTAGTGCAGATAATCTTTGTGGATCACAGCAGTAGCACCCACAGACAATGCAATTGTGAAGACTGCACACTTGGGCTCCAAAGAGCTGGTTCAGCCATTTTTAAAGTTTGCTCTACTTCTCCATCCTTTCAAAGAAAGCCAATGAATTTGTATCTTCTGAATAAAGCCACATCACAGTAACCACTACACTTTTCTTAAGAATGAATATTCTAAGTCTTTAGCTACACAGTTGTCTTACCCCAACTGTATGGGGGAGAAACTTCTTCATCCTAGCAGATTAAGAGACCCACTCTCTAAATGCAAATAGCTTCCAGTGAATGGGACAGAGTATTAAATTAACAAAAATGGATGTGTATCTTTCTGTCAATATGACTGTGATTTCAATTTTTCACCAGTCTCGAAGGAGAATGAGGCCTATTCTAGAGAGGTATCCATGAATTTATAACAGGGCATGGTTTCAGCTGTGAAATGTGGAAACATGGTTTTCAAATGTTCTAGGAAGCTGCTTTCACTGGTATTACCAGACCAGATCATGTGTAAAAGATTCATTACTTGAGTGACATCTATCTGCACATCAGACATCAGCCATATACAACTTTCTTAGTCAAGCACATATTTCATTGCCTGCAAAAGGCCTTCAAATGAGATGCCTGCAATGATTCAGGCAGTTAACTATGCAGCTGCTTGCAGACTGTTTTAAGAGGACACAGACCGTGATTTTAACTGTTTGACAAGCCCAGTGTTGGGCACAATGCAGCTGATGTTGTTTACAAGCTGAGCAACAAGTCTAACCTCAGATGGTCTACTTTCTAGGGCTGTTTTCTCAAGCATCAAATCAAGAGTTCAGCCAAAGGGTCTATTACTATGAGTCTCCATATCACACACTACCCAGTCCAGTTTCTTTTAATGAAACACGTCTGCATAATTGCAGCATTTACTGGACCATTAAAGGTCATCACAAAGCTCTTCATTGATACATCCTTTTCTTGAAATTATGAGGAAACATTTTTTGTAAATGACATCTTGAAAGTAGGCAAAATATGAATCAAACTTCAGAGCAACAGTATTCTTTATTTAATGGACTGAAAAATCAGTAAATCAACTTCATTCCCTAACTTCATTGCTTTGAGAAGTGTATCAGTATGACCCTCTTCTGGTCTTTCAGAAGGACGGAACCTACCACTTGTTTAAAAGCTATGACTCTTGCGTGCCATGTCAGCCACACGTCATCATCTTCAAAGTGATTTGTTCAAAAGCCAGAGTCCTATAAGTGAAATCATTAGAGCTTATCATTTATCTGCTGTTCTTTGGTAGATGATAACCATCAAATTCACCAAGACTTCCGTTACAATCCTTCATTTCTGTCACTGAATAATCATCTTGCTATTTGCGTAAGAGCTACCAGCATAGGCTGCACTCCTGACACATGTCCTCTGCAAGACAGCCACGTGAAACAAAATTATTTCCTGCAAAACCACTAGTGGGGCAGAAAAACCTTCTCCCACAAGCCAGAGGCATAGAAAGTAACTTTTCTTTCTAAAGAGTCAACTCTAAAGAAAACACAAGCCAATGCTTTAAGTCAATGAATCACAAATATATATCCATAAGAAATCTCAAAAAAAACCAAGAAAATCTTCAAATAACTACAAATGTCAAGAAAACCCTCCATTATTTTAAAGCAAGCTGTCTAGCAAAGCAGTAAAAAAAATTTCTAAGATCAAAGCAATCTCGAGATTGCATTTTTGAAGCACAAAAGGCTCTTATGGCAAATAGTGCAATTAATATCTAAATCAAAAGCCATAACTGCCATCAAGGTAGAATACATCTCAAATACAACTTGCTGGCACTTTTAATCAGCTTGTTTGGAGAACTGTACAAAACAGTGGGACATAAAAAAAGAATCCACAAGCAAACAGTCAATCAGAACTACCAGCTAGATGAAGGAAAAAACAATGGAAAAGGCAGCACTGAACACTCTCCAAAGGTGTCAGGTGACAGACCCTACCATACTCATTCACTTAGTCATTTGCTTGTCCTGCTGAAAGTGCTTAAATACACTGCTACCAAGGGAAGCACCTGAACAGCCACTCCAATAGGCCACAATCACTGGGTACAACTGCACCATTATACACAGGTCACAAATTATTTTGCTGAAACTTGTCATGAACTATTTTCACAAGGGTCACTTCTACTAAGCAATTACAGAATACCAGGGATTAGAAGGGACCTTGCAAGATCAGCTAGTCCAATCCCCTGTCCAGAGCAGGAACACGTAGATCAGGTCACACAGGAACATGTCCCGTCCGGGCAGGTTTTGAGTATCTCCAGATAAGAAGACTTCACAACCTCTGAACACTGTTCCAGTGTTCTGTCACCCTCACCATGAAGTTTTTCCTCATATTTAAGTGGAACCTCTTATGTTCCAGCTTGCACCCATTGCCCCTTGTCCTATCATTGCCTGTCACTGAGAAGAGCCTGGCTCCCTCCTCTTGACACTCACCCTTTACATATTCAATAAACATTAGTGTGGTCACCCCTCAGTCTCCTCTTCTCCAAGATAAAGAGACCCAGCTCCCTCAGCCTTTCCTTGTATGGGAGATGCTCCACTCCCTTAATTATCTGCCCTGGACTCTCTCAAGTAGTTCCCTGTCCTTCTTGAACTGAGGGGCCCAGGACTGGACACAGTATTCCAGATGCAATCTCACCAGGGGGAGGAGGACCTCTCTCAACCTACTAACCACCCCTCTTTGAATACATCCCAGGATGCCATTGGCCTTCTTGGCCACAAGGGCACAGTGCTGGCTCATGGTCATCCTGCTGTCTACCAGGATCCCCAGGTCTCTTTCCCCTGTGCTGCTCTCCAACAGGTCAGTTCCCAACCTATACTGGTACCTGGGGTTGTTCTTGCCCAGATGCAAGACTCTACACTTGCCCTTGTTCTATTTCATTAAATTTCTCCCCGCCCAACTCTCCAGCCTGTCCAGGTCCCACTGGATGGCAGCACGGCCTTCTGGTGTGTCAGCCACTCCTCCCAGTTTGGTGTCATCAGCAAACTTGCTGATAGTGCACTCTACTCCCTCATCCAAGTCGATGAATATATTGAATAATACTGGTCCCAGTACCGATCCCTGAGGGAATCCACTAGATACAGGCCTCCAGCTAGACTCCATTGGATTCCTCCTTTCCCTCAGGAAACCAGGTCAAAAACCAATCACCAAAGCTCACAGTTTGTGCACATTAGCAAAGCATGTCTCTTTTCTGAAAAGTGATTTTTAAAAAGGCACTTTTATTTCCAAACAGATCTGTATCTGGAAACTATTTCTCAGCTTAGGTGACACAACTAGATTTCATTACTTCTTGCCCAGCATGATTCAAAGAGAACAAGGGGAAGCTTGTTCCCATACACAGATGTAGCAGAAAGAAGTACATTCTCATCTTCACACATCCATAACACTGAAGATACAGGCATTTCACACAAGCAAAGGGAGCATGTGTTTCATAAAAGCCAGATGCATACACAGCACATGCAATAGGTGGCAGCCAGTAGCAAGTTCAAAGGATTCAAGGAGTAGAAACTCAGCTATACTTATTGCTCATTTTCTCACATACAGAGTCCACTCTCAGGGCCATTCACTTGTCCTTTTTCTTCTTTACACATTGTACAAAGAATTCAAATGGGACATTTCTCTCCTATCAGAAAGATTGATTGTGTTTTCCACATGGAGAACTGCATCTCAGTGTGCAGATTCCCCAGAAATAAATTGCTTAATACAGAAAGTTGACAAGATCTTATTCTAAATGAGACTTTTTATCTCTAACACACATAGTTTCTCTTGACTAGATAGCCTGTGTGCAGATGCACTTTAGGAATCAGGAAAGTTCTGAATACAAGTGTAGAAATATGAGGCTATTTGGCTTCTTTTCTTTAAATGAATTAGTTTGCAACATCTTGGTCTTTATCTAATTAAATACAGGACTCAACAGACTGCAGCACTTCATCATTCTAGAAATGGTGAATTATTCAAACACTGACCAAACACTGAAAATATCTACTGTGCTGCAAGATGAAGTAGAAAAAGTGGAATTAACTGAATTACAGTCTTACAGGCTAAAAAGCTTACAGGATTGACTAATGTAGTCCTTGCCATGAGACTATGACAGGCAAATTTAAATGACAGAAGGGCTAAGTTATGGTATCAAGAAAGTACCTCAATTAAGAACTTGCAGCATACATATCTATTTATTAGTATTGATACCATCTTATAGTTGCTTTCTACAATGCCAAAATACTGTTAAGGTATCAGCACTATTAAAAATACATTGAAGCCTTTGAGTCATTATAAGAAAATGACTTGCACAGAACTGCCATTAATATTGGTAACTCTGTATATTTAGAATACAATGAAGGGGCAGAAACGATGGCATGAAATTCAAAAGAATGAATGACACTGGGAAGCAGGAAAATACAAGCAGTACCACATGTCAGCACATATATTGCTTGGGATATCCATCCCTAAGGAAGTGGTGAAGTCCTCATCATTTTGGAAATATTTTCAAGTTGTGCCAACTTGAAAATGTAAGTATATATAGGAAATGCTTTAAGGAACATCCTTGACTCTAGGGAATGCTCTGATACTTCACACATGAATAAAGAATTGAACAAATCCTCTCTCTTTGGTTGCCATCAACCTTTAAACTCTAAACGCAGCTCAGGTAGAAAACCGGTCAAACAGCACACCCCACTGACTCTCAACAACACTACAACGGCAGATAGATGAAGCTGTATGCTGAAGAACTCAACTAGTCCCGCTCCCCCAAGGTCCCGCACAAAATGGAAAATTGCACTGGCTGGAAACGTCAAGAAACCTCGTTTGGAGATTTAAAGATATGTGAGTACCTCAGGGAGGCCCTACAAACCTAGTGGTTTATACAATGCACCTTCCTCACACAGTTCACTTGACCACAGGTTGTAGCCAGAACATTCCAGTCTAAAGCAGAATATGGGATGTGTGTATCTGCCACAAAAGAGCTTAATAACCAGAATAATATTTCCATCCTCATTCAGAGAGGCAATACCAATGCCAAACAGCGATTATAAAAGAATGCCCTGATCACATAACCTTATGAAGTCATATTTGGATGTCTTTGCTAGCTTGTGCTAGGATATGAATAAGTACTGCAAATTTGGCTCTTACGCTAGCATGGAGGTAGCACTGTGCTGGTACATAACTGGTAGACACTTGATTAGCAGAGAGCCGTTAGATCTGGTGTCACTTTTTGGACTGCTGACATCGGGCTTTTCTCCAAAGTGTCTGGGAACCTACCAGAACCACCAGCTGCAGCTGTGCAAAATACTTCTGCTGATAGGGTTCTCACCTGAGGAGGAGGTAGATGGTGCAGGATGTCCACTGAGCAGGCCAGAGTAGTTCCCAGCTGTAGTGTTTACACTCAGCATGGCAGACTGGTCATGAGCAATGTCAGGCAGTGGAGGAACAGGTGGAAGAGGTGCCCTGGAGGTATACATAAAGGGTATGAGGATGGATCAGAGGAGAAGACAAAACATTATGACAAAGTATACACTTTTCTAACTATCCTACAATGATATCCTAGATCACTAGCAGGTGGAAAGGGGAAGTGCTGAATGACTTATAAGTGCAAGGAGAAACGGTGCAAGGGATGCTCTACCAACAGAACTAGGGGAAGCAGCAAGGACAGTGCAATGAAATCACAAAGGTGATCTCCAGTCTTTCACTTAATTTTTGTCATTTCATTCTGTTTTCTTCACAGAAAGACTCTCACTCCAGACTGCCATAAATACCTCCCTGTGGAGAGTAATTTCTTCCTCACCTGCTCACTCCCCCTTGAAAGACCATCTATCCTCTCATAAACTCCCTTTCCCTGCCTCCCAGTAAATGTCCCCTGCTTATCTATGAAAGTTAGTACCTTGTATTTCTTCAAAGAAGCCCATGACTTTATAAGACTGATCAAAGCAAGAAGCATTTCCATTGCCAAGTGAAAATCCATGGAAATGGAAAGTGATAGTGGAAGAAGGACTGGGATAAAAGAAATCCCAAGTACACACAAAGTGCCTGGACAAGACATTTACAGAAACTAAAAATTAAGGGATTGAATGCATGATTCCACAGACCTTTTTATTTTATCCCTTGCTCTCTACATGACTTCAGTCAATGCAACTTCAATAGTTTTATTTCAGAATAGTGCTACAGGTTAATCAAATGCACTCTTTAGAGAGTGCACTACAATTTGCCCAGAAATTTGACAGGCTACCGAAGTCCAACTGAATGGGCAGCTCTCCATAGCTTAAAGGTGCATGGGAAACAGCAAAGGAAAATAATTCATTAGGTATCTAATGTGGATAAATCAGAAAACAGAGTAAGTCTCTTACCCATAACTATCTGACGCAAAGGGGGCTGACAGAGCTGAAGATGTTGGATTTTTTTTGCTGCCTTTCACACTCAACTTCTCTGATTTCCGCCACTTTGCCCTACGATTCTGGAACCAGACCTGATAAATGGAAAGATAGGATGTATTAAGAGAGGAAACCATCTACACACAGGGAAGCAGGCAACAACTCAACAATGACTGCCTCCACAAATCACCAGGTGATGTCAGAAACCTTTCTTCCAGAGAATCTGCAAGATTCTTTGCCAACAGAGAGAAGAATAACAGCAGAAAGATACCCCCAAACACCTGTTTTGTTAGTTGCCCATGACCTTCAAGATAACAGACATTAACTCCAATCTTCTTAGCCTCTTTTACCTACCTACTATGTGCCTCATTTTAGGAAATGGTAAGAAATGGAATACAGCACCCACTGCCATTTGGAGTGAGGCAGTTGGTTGTGCAGCGTCCATCCCTGTGAGCTCTCTTCCTTCTCTTGCCACCAGAGGCAGGTGCAGTCTGCCCTGTTACTCATGAACTCCTCTTTCCTTCCTACTCAAGCCCCCCTCCTCCCTCCCCCGGTCCTTCTTTGTCAATTTTCTGCTGAGAACCCACAATCAGCACTGTTACCCATACCGGCATTACCATGATACGCTGTGGTGTTACACCAACTGCAGCTGCAATCTCCCTCCTTTTCTCATTGTCAGGGTAGTGGTCTTCCTGAAACATCTTCTCCAACTCTTCTAGCTGCTCTGGAGGTGATGCATAGGAGGTATGTGGTAAGAAAAGAAAACAAACAAACAAAAAAACCCCAAAGAAACAAGATAGGGGGAAAACAAAACAGACCATTTTTTACTACAAAATATACATGAATAGCATAAAGGTTTTGTGGATTGTTTTGCATTGGGGTTTTTTTGTTTTATGGGGTTTTTTAGGTAAACCACAAAAATAAACAAAAATCTTCTTCCACAGTAAAACAATAAGTGTCCCCAGTGATGCTTTAAACATTTTCCATTTAATTTATCTACCTGCACAATAGAAGGTGCGTGACTTCTTCCTGACTGGTGGCAGAATTTCTGGATTCTCAAGTAACTCTTTTTTCCCCTTTGTCCCATCATGGCTACTTCTGGATTCCAGAAGTGAAGGCACTTTGTAGGACTGCTGAGAAGCAGTACTGGCTGAAGCGCATCTGGATGATTGGCGAGTAGCTGGGCCACACACATCCTGCCTGCAGAGATCTCCAGGGATTCCACTAGATGCTTTCTCAGCACATATTCCACTTTTGTCCTTACTTTTTTTCTTTTTTGCCTCATTTTCAATCCCAGAGTAATAGCTCTCACACTGTTCATGTGACCCTGACTGACCTGTGGGCTCCCGTGCAAATTCAGCCACAGAAAGTGGGATCACAGCCTTCACATCACTGAGGAAATTTGACAGCTGCCCATGCACTGAGGCAAGGTCAAACTGTCTGTCAAGAGCCACCGAGTCTTGGGAAGTTGACCCAGTTGCCTGCAGGCTGCAGTAACTTCCATCCTCCTCCACCTTCTTTAGGGGGCTGATCTTATCTTCTGTTCCCAAGGTATCCTCAACTTCTTCATTTGTAGCTGTGCTTTGAAGTGCAGATAGCACACTGCTTCTTGTACCATGCCCACTGACAGCATCAGCATCTACCACAAAGTGCTCAGTATTCAGCGATGTGTCCTCCTTCTTGTCCTTGCACACTACAACAGAAAAATGAGAAACAACACTCCCCCACACCACATGCACATTGTCTAAGGCAGATGTGCCTGGATGGCGTGAGAAAAAGGGTCTGCCTGGAATAGAAGTTTCAGCTATGGGAGAAGGAAAACGCTACACAATGAAACCCAGCAGCAAAAAGAACATGAGAGTTCAACATAAAGACCGTTACCGCAACAGCAAATAATGCAATATGGTTCACATGGAGATATTCAGATATATGAGATGAGAAATGCCTCATTTTGAAGGTGAAGATGTCTGCAAAAATAACCAGCTGTAAACTACAGGAAGTATTAATTCTGGACACGGAGAATCAAGGGAAGGTTGCATATTGCAAATACAGTAGCGAGCAAACAGCACTGGGGATAACAAAGGTCTTTGGAATAAGGAACAGAACAAAAATCAATGACTTACCAAGTCACCAAATGTCACTTTAGTAAAACAAGCAAAAGGAATATACAATCAAAATTCTGGTCTACTGTGATTATCTGACAAATGACGTCACTTTTTGATGCACAGAGGTTTCTGTTTCTATCATAACTCAAGCTGATGAAGCAAAACCCAAATGAATTGTACAAACTTCTAACAACTGCCTTAAATTTCTGCAGCTTCAGCCATAACACTTATGAATGACAGTCTTACAAGTTAGGTAATGAACTAGCTGGAGGAGGACAAAAATAAGAGGTCTGACCAAGTTTAATAAAAAGCACAAACTGCACTACAAGTAAGAGTAGAATAGGAGAAGACAGGTGAGAAAGAGTACAGCAAGAGAAATAATTAAAGTAGGCAACAGAACAATAAAGCAGCATTATAGTTTCTGCGTTTCCAAAAGAAGAAAAAAGAAAATCTGCTGATTGTCTCAGTGTGACTGCTGTTACTTTAGAAAAAAAAACCCCACAAAACAAAAACCAAAACCAACCAAACCACCCCCACCCAAAGTTACTATTTCTCAAGAACAGAAAGTAGAATAATAAAACCAAAACCACGTATCTGCTTGTGTCCAGAAAAAGGAAAGTTTGAGGTTTGAGCAGATTGTTGGCAGCATCTCAGTTGCTTGTGCCTGCAGAGCAACATGGTTGTTNAGTCTGTCCTACTTTTTATATATATTAGTGCAATGCCAAAATAATGGACTTTCTTTCTGCCTCAATGTCTCCTTCTTTAACAATAGTTAATCAAGAAGGAACCCCACACACCAGTCAGTTGGGAGAATCTCCATGGAAGTATGAGGGGATGCCATGCAGCTTCCAAGACATTCTAATTTGCTTCTGACAGGATTAAGACAACCAAATTAGTTGAAGGGGAAAGAGACAGAAGCAGGAAACTATGCAACTATAATAATCTGATCTTGTTAGGCAGCAACCGTTTCCCCTGCTGTTGAATGAGATGAAATATCCTGATGGGGAGGGTCGAGAACTGAGTGATGCAGAAGCCAGTAAGGGTCTATGTAACTCCTTTTTCCATCATCCTCCTCATTGCCTCTGAGCTCATTTCATACATTATGTGAAAAAGCGAATGTTTTCACGCATCAGCCATTCTGTCACTTACCTTCTGCCCCAAATCAGGAATAGTTATTAGTGCTTTGATTTTTAGAAGACTTTTTACTTCTTTTTATGCAAACACCAGTAGGTAATTACATCACAAAATACATTTCAAAGTCTTGTGAATGCACCTTGTATCCAGAGCAAAGAAAGAGATTGTCACCTGGGAGTTTGATGTCATCTACAGGAATATTTTCTCCTTCAAGAGAAAGTAAATTGCTGTCTCTATTTCTAAAACATATAGTAAAGGCCTGACAAAAATGGGATTGCCAAAGAAAAGACCTGGAATGAAAATCAAATTTGGAGAGAAAGACAGACTTTCATGGTAACAAACAGGGACTTATCAAACTACTCCTTTTCCCCATCATTCATATGACAAGAGGCTAGACTGAACGTCGCTTTGTCCCACTTGTAAATAAACATAAACCTTAAGCAGCAGGGAATTTAACTGACTGTGAGCATCATACATATAGAGTCTTGAACACCCAAGCTGCTGAAGGTCCTCAAGCAGGAAGCAAAGTCCTCTTCTCACAACCACCTCCTTAGACGTTTCTTTGAACAAGGTAACCACTTGCACAGTGACAGCAAGATTTTTAAGGCTGCTTGGAGCGTTTGGAGCAAAGCAGCCTGAACACTGCGCAGAAACATCAACTGCACAGCTCCACCCACACCAGTTCAGAGGAGGAAAACTGGACGGTGGGTGAAAGTGCTACGTGCCGGCACTCTCAAAACCCAGAGACAGCAGGAACCCCTCTGCGTGATACCAGGGGAACACCACCTGCCCCGTTTACGAGCCCGGTGACACGAAGGCACCGGGTGGAGCAGCAGCCCATCACTTCAACCCTCCCCCCCCGCTTCTAAGCACTCCGGGCAAAACAGCGGCTTCCCCTCAGGGCCAAGATAAAGCCGGGCCGCCAACCCATGGAGAGGAGGGGAAGGTGGAGGCAGGGGCTAACGGGTGCCAGCCTTCATCACCACAGCCCGCACGGCGGGTCCGCCGCACAGTAACAGCCTAGACGAGGCGACAAGGTCGTTATCCTCCACCGGGGCGGCTCATTAGGCTCATTGCCGGGTGCCTCCTCCTTCCCCCCTCCTCCCTCCCGCGCCGGTCATTAATGAGAGCCAGCGCCCCAGCCCCTTACCCAGCCCTTTGGCCGCCCGCTCCTCCTCCGCGCCCGCCCCGTCCATGCTGCCTTCAGAGATGGCGCCTCCAGCCCGCTCCGGCCCGGTTAATGCTCCGCCCGGCGGCGAGCCCCGCTCGGACGGCGGGCGTCTTCCCCGGCCGGCTCATCAAGGCCACCTGGGCGGCCAGCAACGCTATGGGGGAGAGCGGAGCCCACGCTACCTGACCAACTTACCTCAGCCGCCCAGGGAGTGGCAGAGGAGGGCTCCCCCAGCAGCCGCAGGTAACGGGACCGCGGAGCTGCCTTCCGCCCCCCTCAGGCGTCCCCGGCCTTGGGGAGGCATCTTCAGCTGGGCACCGAGCGGGGAGGTGGCTTCTCCTCCCGCACAGCCTGGGTGCGGGGGTGGACTGGACAGAGAGCCGGGGCCTGTGTGGAGAGGAACTTGGACCCGCGCTGAAGGTGCAGAAACGTTTCTGGGACGTCTGAGGGCACCTGAAATATCACCGAGCTCCTGTGAGGAGCGGGCTTGAATACCCCTATTAGCACACCTTGGAAACCCAGATGTTACAGAATTGGGTCACATAATACGAACAAGATAAAACTCGTTCTCTTTCCTTGTGGGCTGGCAGGAAGATAGAGCCATTGGTTTCAAGTGCTCTGGCTGCAGTTGTTTAGTGCTTCTTCTGGTTCTCCATCAACTAGTGGTTGCAAGAAATAAATGGCACTTCTTGACTTTCAAGCACTGTAGTTTTGCATCCTTTCACTTCTTAAAGAAAAAACATGTCCCCTAAAAAAGGGGTACCAGGCAGTTAGTGATCTCACACTACTCCAGGTGTGTCCTCTGAGCAGGTAACACTTCAAACAGCTTTGCGTGCTTGCAGGCGTCTGCATGAGCTGAAGGGCAGGAGCGAACCGAGCCTGGCTTTTCTGACTTTCTTCTTCCGTGCAGCTGATGGAGAGACCTGTGCTGCAGCTCAGGTGGCAGTAGGTCCAGAAACCAAGCCCCTTTGCTCTTGCATCCTCTGCGTACAGCTTTCCTAACCACCTAGTGGAGCGCAGCCGGCTGTAAACACAACTCAAGTATCTACAAACAGCCAAGACAGTGCTAGCTTGAAGAATGTGATTTGCTTAATTGTGTTCTGCTGCAGCAAGACAGAGAGCATCCTTCGTTTCTCCTCTTGCTATGCCATCCTCATTGCCGGTGTGGCACCATTCTCCCACTGTGGATTGATTTCCCCACGTGCCCTGTCTTTGTTTCACGGTTTGCACTAGGATCAAAGGTCCTGCTTCCGCAGATGCTTTCACCTGAGTGTAGTTTCGTTCCGTCAAATGAGTGTAACCAGAAACACGTGTGTGGCCAGCATTTTGGAGACAGTATAATTAGTCTAACAGCACACCTGGTTCAGCCACCAACTGCAAGACATGCTGGCTGGAATGTTACTGTGGCTTAAATGGCATTTAATTTGTTAGCAGCATTTAGCTGACAGAACACAGCTCTGATCTTAGAGAGGATGGGACCTCTTCAATACTAGATAAAAGTGCAAAACCAAAAATCACTAACTGTTTTAGAGGTTCCTAGAGCAAGGTTGTGTTCATTAACTGAACTCTGGTCCTAGTGCCAGTTTTTTTCTAGTATTGTGAAAGAGAAAAAAGAACTGTGAGTGCTTTAATTTATTTTCCTTTAGGAGCGACCAACACAGGTCTCCAGGGCTGTCAGCTTTTTGTAGGAGTCATATTTTTTATATTAAAAATATGTCAGTATTTGTAACACTTGATTTTCATAAGCCACAAATTTTCTCAGGTTCTCAACAAAACTTTTAAAATGTAGTTCATGCTTTTATTTCATCACTGTTCTTGCCACGCACACAAAAAAAATGAGCATAGCTGCCCTCAAAAAGTTGTCTTTAAGTACAGAAATACTGAATTTTATTTGTCCGCACAATGTATCAGCCTGCACAGGTTCCTGTGGGAGATGATGGTTTTCTTCATGCTTCAATTTACAGCCAGCTGCTTAAGATACACTGGCATCTCATACGGTGTTCCTGTTCTGTGGACCTTCATTGAGGATCTCACTAGAGAAGTATAGGGATTTGGCTGACAAAAGCTAAACTTCTGTTTAATACTGATTTTCTGGGAAATTAGGTTATCCACGTTAGATAACACAAGGAGAGATCCTGACTTGTACTTAAGACTGTAATAGGACACCGTGCATTCCTGCCTTCTGAATGTGCAATTTTAAGTGATGTTGTATTAGTTTAAGTTTGTACACACCAAGGAGATGTTCAATTGGTTTCAAAAAGCATGAAGCAAGTCAGTGCAGGTTTGTTTATGGATTTTGGTGGCAGGATGGTGCTGGGGCTACAAATTTAAATAAATAGTGAGAAGTAGAGGCCTATGTGAAATAAAAGAAATCCAAGTAAACCAGAGTATAAGTGCTCTTACGAACATAAGCTGACCTTTAAATGTTTATAAATATTAAAAAAAAAAAAGCCTAACAGGAAATAAAGCCTGTACCTGTGACAGGGAGAAGTTAACCTTTGATCCAACTAGTTAAACAGTATAGAAGTCCTGTCAGTCACAACAACAATGGCCTAGAAGTTTCCCGTTTCAAAAAGAATTTTAACAAGAACATCCAGAATTCGATACAGAAACCACCTTGAGAGACTGTGATGAGCAATATGCCTGATCATTTTTGAGAGTGGAAATTGAAAGAGTAAAGAATTCTTGACTTTTAGAATGTTTAACAAGACAACTTCTGATTTGCAACGGCAATGTCTACGGCCGGCCTCCTCACGATACAAGTAGCCGTCATGGATGTGGGATGCCACAGACATGGGCACACGCTGAATTGATCCCGTGTCAGCATTCTGATCTCAGTTGAGACAACTCGGGCGATCCTGGCAACTTAAGTGTTGTATAAATTCATGACAGTTTCAGACACATGACTATTCTGGATCTCTGAACATTCATGGGTCTTGTTAAGGATTGTAACTCTTATGTCACTTACTTTAGTTTGAGATAGGGCCTGGCTTTTGTGCTTAGCTAGGGATCAGCTTCAGTTCTTCTGGGGAAAAACAAAATATATTGGCAGATTGTAGTCTGGACCATAGATTAAAAGACAACCAAATAATTGCATGCTGTCTTTCTGCTTTCTGATATAGTGGACTGGACTCCCATCTTCTGTAGGTCACCCCTCTAGCTTACTTTGATACATTGATGACATAAGACCGTTATGGAACCTGCAGCAGCTGTCACTTCGGGGCTGGTGATAATGTTCTGAAGAATCTTAAAGGCATGTTTGATAAAGCAAGCCTGCTTCATTGACTCTGCTAAGTATAGCTATTTGTACTTTCAGTAAATATTTACATTCAGTAAAAATATTTACATTCAGTAAATATTGATTCATTGATATTTGAGATTAAAAGCTAAGTAATGAGGAAAGCAGAAAGTTGTTTAACTGGAGAAGTGCATGAGTTTATTAGGACTAAAAGCAACTTTTTCTTTTTTAATCCAGCTAAAATTATTGATATAAATAGGCTGTAATATGCTATACTAGATACAACGTAAATGGGAATTAAAGGCAGAATGTTACAGAGATAGAAAGCTGTAGCTATGAAGATAACTAATTCTTCAAATATATCAAATGCAAGAAGGCTACACGTTGCTTTCTTTGGTGTATTGATTCTTATACTTGATCTTGCATTGACTGAACTGAACGCAAACACTTTAACATAGAAACAGTATTTTACACTTGAAGGCATGTCCTCAAATAGACAGGTTCTGCACAAAAGCAGGACTGCATGTAAACTGGACTTGAAACCAGAGAGTCCCTGGTACATATTTTGACATTATCTACAGTGGCTAAATATCTCAGTGTTTTCTATAAGTGTGCAAAATGGTGCATGCAATACCACGTCAGCTATCAGATTAAGAGCAGCAGGAAAGTGCCACTTGATTGCATATGCCTAGTCATGGTTATTTTGTACAGGGCTTGTACCAACACACAATAAAAAAATCTTCATCAGAAGTCACTGTTCTACTTTGAGTAGGAGGCAAAGTATAAAAGGGTCATCTCATCTCACTGGGACACTTGTTCAGAAAGGAGGTGACTGTTGTGAAACAGATTCTTCAGGTCGATAAGCTCTTGAGGCGGGGGAAATCATCACAGTGGCTTCTGAAAACTTTGCTTAAGTGGATTTTCTAATGCTGTCAAATCTGTCGTGGTTTGGGCCTGACTGGCCAATAACAGTAGGTTCAGACTGAGTTAAATTTAGGTACAATGAAATATTAGTCTATTCAAAAAACAGTAGACTTGCACGATCAAATAGATAAATTGTTCTAATTGGAAATTACACTATCAAGATCAATACCACCAAGATATCACGAGGACATTCAAATGGAACACTCTCCTCGACTATATTGTGCTTTGCACTTAGCACCTTCCTTCACACGAACTCAAAGCTCTTAGTGTGCTAATACTAGTGAATTTAGCCTCACAACATCCAGTGAGGTAGGTGAGTTTACCCCCATTTCACAGATGGGAAAACTGAGGCAGAATTCTGAAGTGACTTGCACATGGTCCTGCAACTTGTCAGTGGCAAAACCAGGAATATAGTGTCAAAAATCCAGATCCCAGTCCTCTGCCCGATTAAAGTCCCTCCGTACTACCACAAAGCAAGCAATACATGCAACTTCTTTTTTTTTTTTCCCCTCCTACTGCTGCCATAGTCCTGGTGACACCGAGGAAGTGAATGATTTTCCTGATTGAATTCCTGCTTTCTTCGGCAAAAAGTATTTGTTCTGTCAAAGTGCTGTATTAATGTTGTTTGCAGAGGTGTTTCTTCTGAGGCACAATAGAAAAAAAAAAAAGATGGTTTCCCCATGGAAGGGAGACTGTACAGGTCCAGACAAAATAGAGTCTTATTTCTTGCAGAAGACCTGCTGCTTGGCATTCTTCACACGTTGTTCCTCCTTCAGGTTCTTCTGCCGTGCGTGTTTGCTAGAGATGTGGTCCACGTGTTCAGCAGGAAACCAGCCCCTCTCCCGGTCTGAAAGTTTTACTCCTTCCATCCATCCTGCAGCGTGGGGAAAAGCACAACATGAGGCAAAACAGTCAAAACATTTTTCCAGTCTTCCCCAAAAGCCCCCTTCCAACAAGATTCAAAGAAGATCAAAGAAAAAGATCCCCTTTTCGGCCTCTAAATAAAGTGTCTCAACAAAGATGAAGGGTCTTTTCATTGAATGGCTCCTTCTGAAGCCCGATTGCTTTGTTAAAACTTTACACTATTCTTCCTACCCATAATTTAAGACAGTTCATGCTGCTCACCATCATTGCTGTACTGCATAACCATGATGATATCTGCTTTCTCCAAAGCCAGTTCATCATTTTCCCGAGCCTTGTAAGTCTTTATGCATTGAACCTGTGGTGCATCTAAAGGAGCAGAAAAGGTCATAATAGTACACCAGCAAGCAACAGTAAACTCACGTGCAACAACAGCCCCAGCAGAGGTAGGGGATAGGGTCTGCCTAAACACTAAAGAGCAGAAAACTGGAAGGTAGACCACAGGTCTCCTACCTGATATGAGGAGTAAAAAAAAAATAAAATAACTGGCACAGCCTGAGGCATTGGCACTGAGGCAAAGGCCATAAATATCTTACTTGTTTACAAAAAGGCAAGTATTCTGCCTTGGAGGAATTTCTGGGATGTTCCACCTCACAGTGACTCCAACTCCTTTGAGCCAGACTACCCCCATTGCTATAATAACAGAGCAGTCTCACCAGGGCATTCCAGGAGGTCCAGTTCTCCTCGTGGAGGAGCCAAAGCAGAGATCCACCTCAGCTTCTCAGTGCTGGAAAACATCACCAGATATGTGTCAGGATTCAAGGTGAGGGACAGCACTCTGATTACAGGAATCAGCAGGGGCAGGGCACATACAGGTTTGCTCACAGGAGGAGGCAGGGACGGGGGTAATTGGGGGAAGCAGAATTAGTGGAAGTGAAGAAAGGGTATGGGAAAAGGCAAAACCTCCCATTTTTGGAGGCTGACGGTATGACATGACGTTGTAGTACTGCATGAGCAGCTATGACAAGAGAGAAGCAAGGTGGTTCATTAGGGACTTGTTATGCCAAGAGGACTGTTTTCACGTCTTCTGCTCTACAGCTGCATTTGATATTTCAGCATTTGGGTAGCAGAGGGACAACCATCAGGCTCCAAGAAGGTGTCTGGCTATGGTTACGGCATATACTGAGAGTAACCTTGAGCTCTTACTGTGTATCTGTACGAAACAAAAACTCCACTCTCTTTCCCTGGTTATTCTGAAGTAGAAAGAGACGGAAGAGATTTTTGCTTGTTCCATGAAGTTTCATCTCGCACTTCTCCCCACGCACATCTGAGAAAGCAGCATGATCAAACACAACAAAACGTCCACCCCTACAGGTAAAGAAGAGGAAAAAACCAAGTTGTGAGTTTTAAGGTAAAGAAGGTTACAAAGTGCCCATATCGTTTTCCGATGTCAGGAAAGGCAAGAGCTTTCAATGAGTCTTCATCTGCTTCAGGCACCTTAAACTCTTTTGCTAGAAGTCTCAGAGGGCCAGAGAAGAGAGAGGGGCCTTAATGAAAAGGGTAGAAATACTAAGCTCTATCCTGTCAGAATTTTATTTGATAGCTTGCAGCTTAGAAACCAGACCACACACTCCCTCCCAAAACTGCAACACACCCAACGAATAACTCTCTTTAGTTTCTTGACAAACCAGTGGTTTGCACATTCACTAATCTTCATACTGTTCTTTGGAAACAGATTGTTTACTAAGTAAAACTAGAATAAATGGTTATTATGAAAGTGTTTCACATTATGGAGACGGAAAGGCAGAATAGAAGCATTGCACTAGGGATCAGAGGATATCTTGTTATATTATCATATGTTGTAATTACGAGTTGGGACTATCAGATTCCACATACTTGCAGGATACTCGCATCATGTAGGGTTAGGAGAGTGACTTGACGAATGCTGCCACTTGCTGTCAGGCAGAGGAAAAGGACTCTTTCACCAAAGCACAGACCAAGAGAGACAGGTATTTTAGAAGGCGCAGCAAGAATTGTTTTGAAGCACTCACTCCTTTGGCCGAGACAGGAGCAGACAGTCATTGAAAAGATGTAGGTAGATGGGACGGGTGGTGACTTTCGATCTTGAACCCGTGGTGTTGAAGTCCAGTGCCGTCAACTCACCACACTTCACAAGTCGCCTCGACTGTGAGATGAGTGGGAATATCTGCAAAACAGAAATGAACAGTTATGTCAAGTGTGTACAAGGCAGTTGGTATCCATCAGTTTTGGATTTGTATTTTTCCCTTCTTCTAGAGGAAGCGTGCCTTCATCTCTGCAGCTGGACAGCAGTAAGTCATGATAGGTACCTTCAGCTGAAGGCTGACATAAACGATTAGACAAGGGAAGTACTGATGAAGAACTGACCTGTGTATGATATTCTGGTTTAACAGGTTTGTGTGTATTGGAGAGGAAAACAAAAAGTGAGTGCAAGTGGCTTTGTGAGGAAAGAGAGAAAATAGATTAGGCTAGAGCAAGGCCCAGGAAATGGATGAGCTCACCTTGCACTCAAATTCAATCTTCTGGCTGAGGTAGATCAGCTCTTCGGTGCTCTTCATGCGCTGGACATTTTCATTGCAATCCTTGATGAGCTGCAGAGAAAAACAGATCATCAAGGAGATGGTAGATGATCTACCTGATGGGATCAGTACTAGTCCCAGGAGCCTGGGACTAGTCAGTGTAAGTAACAATTCCTTAGGCATCCTCCTTCCAAAAAAGTATTTTTCCAGGCTAGGATACTAAACTTTTTCCTACCTACAGGTATTCTTTAGATGAAGTCTCTGTAGTAGGTATTGGTTTGCCTTTGGGATACTGGGAGAGGGAAAGGATACTAGAGATATCTCTCTCCTTTCAGTTGACAGAGGCTGAATTGCTGGTCATTTGGAAATAACTCTTATTAGATGCTCCACCATAAACATCAGAGGTTGATTAGACAGACATCAGCCCCAATTTTTCCACAACCCAGACCTTGCTGCTAGTACCTGTGAGGACAGGATGCAATGAAACAGAATTACTTCAGCCTGCAAGCAGCCTACATAGCTGCCTGAGGTGACATAGGGCAGCTGGATAATAGTGTCACAGAGGTAACGCTGGCTTGAATGCAGCTGGAGTCTAAGGATTTCAGTGTATGGCATCTTGCCCACCCACCTCAGACTGCAGTGTTTTGGGAGTTGTGCAGCAGGTAGGTGCAATCCTAAGAGTTTTAAGGAGGTATGCATCACATTGGAGGTGGTCTTTAGATAGAGAACAGAGGAGGGATTGTAAGAAAGAGTGACACTCCAAGAAGCTCAACTAATCACTACGCAGAACAGGAACTAGCTAGGAACAAGTCTAACTGCTGTACAAATTCCAGATAACAAGCTGTCCCAGAAAACTTTAAATCTTGCCTCTGTAATAAATAGGATAGAGGAAGGGATGCAATTAAGTTAATAACATGCCAATATTTTTAGCAATATTTCTTGTGGGGGCTGGAGTAGTAGTCGATCAATAATTAGAGACAAAGATAAGGAACACAAAGGGGGAATGGTGGTTAGGAGACTGGAAAGAGCAAGTCCTGAAAAAAATATAGTTTGATATCATTGGTGCAAGTTCAGTCACTTCCCAACTGAGAGTGACAAGGGCCCTCAACAAGGGGGAGGCTCAATAAAAAGGACAGGGCCACTTAGGTGCCTTGGCAGCTGTGTGATGCAGCAGGGCTGTGGAGAATCACAGAATATCCTAAGTTGGAAAGGACCCACATGGATCATGGGAGTCCAACTTCTGACTCTACACAGGGCAACCTACAAGTTAAACCATATATCTTAAGAGTGTCGTGCAAACACTTCTTGAACACCATCAGGCTTGGGGCCATGACCGCTTTTCTGGGGAGCTCATTCCAGTGCTTGACTACCCTTCTTGGTAGAAGAACTTTTTTCTAATATCCAACCTGAACTTCCCTTCACCCAGCATTAAACCATTCCCTTGCATCCTATCGCTGGACACCAGAGAGAAGAGCACTATCCTCTCCACTTCTCCTTATGAAGAAGACGTAGACAGCAATGAGACCACCCCTCAGTCTCCTCTAAGATGAGCAAACCTAGTATCCTCAGCCACCCCTCATATATAATACCTTCACGTGCCAAGGATGGCAACAAAAAGGACTAATTCTCATATTTTTACATCCTCCATATACTGTGGAGCCCAAAACTGCACACAATTCTAAGGTGAGACCACACCAATGCTGACTATAGTGGGACATTTGCTACTTTCAACTGGTTAGCTATATTGTGCTTAATGCACCTCAGCACACAGTCATCTCCTTTGTCTGCCAGGGCACATCATTGACTCGGATTGAGTGTACCATCACCCAAAACCCGCAGATCCCTTCCTGCAGGGCTGTAGAACGTGTTGACAGCTGTACCTTCTCAAGTGCATCGTAGGCCTGTGTTGCCTGCACTTCCTCCTCAGACCCCAGCCGAGTTCTCTTCAGGATATTCTGCATGAGAGAAGATGTTTTTCATAACGCAGACGAGGGAAAGCTGGACATAAGTCTTTGGGAGTGTTAAGAGAAACAAGGAAACACTAAGATGCCAGCCTCAAGGGAGACTAGAGCAGTAGTAGGTGATGAGATGTGGAGATAACAAGGCCAGAAATTTGAGATGCGGAATGTCACTGATAAGCTGCATTGAACAGGGCATCCCTGAAAACCTTATTGCATTAACTATCATGTCCAAGTTACATGGCATAGGAAGCAAACATCAATCCAAGCACAAGCAATTGTTCTTTTCCTGGTAGTCTTTCTCCTTATCAAAAAAGGCTCAAATAACCAAAAAGAATCATTTCAGAGAAGCTCAAAATTACTTCTTTAAGAACTCGCTGGTTCCATTTCTGAAAGGCTTCTACTGGTAAACATTGCAGGCAACGAGTAGAGACAGGCTGCCTTCCAAAGGGCAGCCAAGGAACCCTTGCTTTGTTTTCCCGGCAGGAAGCCAACAAAGTTCAATAACATGTAAATTGACAAGTTCTGATAAGACCTTTTTTTTTTTTACAGTACAACTGAAGTAGTGTTGCAACAGTCCTAACCAGTATACAAACTACACTGCCTTCACAGAGGCTATCATATCCAATTCATGATGCTGGTCTAATGCACAGCAGGCATTTGCATGATGAAAAACGTGCTTGTTTTTGCAAAGGTGTAGTCACAAAATACACAACAGAGTGGCTTTAGAGCATCTTGCCAACCTTGTACAGATGCAACGCGCAGTCCTTACACCCACTGCTTGGAACTAGCTCATATTTATAAGCTTTTCAGACTTAAAGAAGGGTAAGCTCAAGAGAAACTGTAGGAAAGCAAAGAATCAACGGTTACCTGCAGGAGGAGTTTGAGTCGAGTGATACGCTGGAAAGGGAGGATGAGAAAGGATTTAAGTGAGAGGCGCTGGCATACTGGATCACTTTCCAGTCTCTCCAGGACTTGCTGGAACCCTGCATTTCCATTTCTGTGGGAGTGGTAAAGAAAGACGACATCCAGGCATCAGAGCAAATAAATAGTCTTCCTAATATCAGGTTTCAGTGAGCACTGGAGTACTCCCAACAGCCAGGTTTTGTCCCTGAGGCAAGAGATATCAAGAAACTGCGCCAGTGCTGAGGAAGAGCAAGCATGGGTTTCTAACATCTATAAAAGGACAGCAGTTATCTTTCTCCTTTCTGCCATGGTTCTCTGCAATAAAATCCGGAAGATTGATGTTTCAATTCCCCCCTATCAATAGGACACCTTTCACAGAGAGAGTGGTGGTTGTATTCTTTCCTTACACCACATGGTCCAGTTCCAGGGCCTGTGTCAAGGGTCTGGAAACAGCTGCCTCCCTCCTCTTACTACTTTGTAAAGGAGCTGCATTCCCCTGCTAACGTCTCTCCCACCCTCTTAGACACAGCCATTGCCATCCAGTTTTCCACATTGGGCAGTAGCAAGATAAAAAGTTAATGGTATGAGAGTAGCACCAGCCACCAGAATAGCCAGTCCCATATCCTCAAAATGGTGGGGAAGAAGGTTGTAAGCCAAGTAGATCTGGCCCTAGACAATATTCTGGAGGTCCTTTCCATGTGAAACTGAGCCTTCCCTAAAGGGAATCAATTGCAAGACTAGATCTCTCCCATTCAGCAGCACCCAGAGGGTGCCTGAATAGCCTGTTTGGAACAGTCTTCTCCTGGAGGAAACCTTGCTTAGGTCTGGGCCCACGCCTAATGCTTGGTTGTGCTACTGCGTACAGAAAAGGACGGCAAGAAATGTTCGAAGTTCACCTCCCTGAGAAAGAGAGACCAACAGTGTTCTCTGGCCCCAGGATTTTCAATCCATTTTAAAGACACACAGTTTAAGAAGCCGTATTTTTGCTTAACTGCACAATCACAGAATGACTGACGTTGGGTTTCACTTGAAATTGCCACTTTCCAGTTCTTAGTAATCTGGAAACAACAGACTGAAAACCACAATGCAGAGCAGTGATTTTTGTTCTCTTCAGTAGAGAGCAGACAGAGAGAATAGGCTGCAACAGAACTGAATATTAACTATTCTCTCCCTTTCCAGTGCTATGGGAGAGGAGCCTGCAGTAGCTCTGTCCTACTGTCCCAAACACCATTGAACTGAAGAAGGTTCCTGCCTGTTCGTCTGGGGGTGTAGTGTGAGCACTGGCCAAAAGCCTGTACTTGCTGCATTCCCTATCATTTGACAGAATGAATATTTAAGGCGCAGCAAGAAAGGGGGAGAAAGGTGTAAAAAATAAAAAAAAAAAAAAAAGCAAAAAAAAAACCAAAACAAAAACTTACAGTAAACGCTGGAAGATTTGCTCCTGATAAGTCTGGTTTGTTACATATGGTATATACACCCTGCGGAACTCAGGGGCATGTTTCAGAGCCACATCGCACACGTGGAAGGTGAATATGTCCTCCTCAAATTTCTCCTCCAAGTCAAAGAGGAAACTGCAGCATATGGTTGCAGTGCCATAAAAGGAGAGGGAAATACCAGTGTCATTTAGTAAAGCAGAAACATCCTCAGTCCTCTAAAATCCTGACAGACCACATACAATCACAGGACAGCTCTTTATTTATAGAGAGAGCAAAATGCCTGTACAACGACAATTTAAGGATAGATATCAGCGAGGAAGGAGCAGAGGCAAGAGACCTCTGCTATTGAGAGGGCATATTTCTAAAGGCATGGTCAGGGAACAGCTGAAAATTAAGACATCACGACAATAATCCCACTAGTAGAAAAGGAAAAGGTAGCAGCAAACCTTACTAACGATATATGTAGCCAAGCCTTATAGGAGAAAAGCAGAACAGAATCCTACAACATACAGGATTCCTTGCATGTGGGGTCATGCCTACATTTTATGACTTATGCTCAATTGATTCCCATTAGGTTCTGTCAAGTGATGGCTGTAACTTACTTCCCCTCCCCACAGCCCCTCNTTCTATTTGGCAGGAGCTGCGTTTGGTTTGGGCCAAGGTCTAGTTTCTCAAGTGTAGCTCAGCTGAAGCCAATAGGGCATGACTACAGCAGCATTTTGAACATTGTGAGCTCCTGCAATGAGCCCTGTACAATTGTGCCCTAGTATCTGGGATCTAACACCAAGAATTACATTCCCCTGTCACCTAATAAGATGAATGTTCCTTTCAGGGCAGTGTTGGAGTGCCAGCACAAAGTGCTATATGTGCGTATCTACCTTGAAGGTCAGGGAACACACAGAACATGAGTGAGAGGTGTTACTGGATGGAAATGATGGGCTGTGTCTGTGCTTCACAGAGGGTTTTAATCCTGTAAGTAAAGGGCCATATCTCACCTGGCACTGACATCGCGTACGTCATGAAGGCGGGAGAAAAGCCACTGACGCTCTTGATTGGTGAGCACTGCCTGGAGCTCTGCTGATCGCTGGAAGTGATCCACTGCCACATTTAAACTGCGCAGGTACGAAGCCTCAGATATTATCAACTCAAACTTGGCCTTGAGAGATGAAAGAAGGGAGCACAGCATCAGTAGACTAGGCAAGTCTGTGAGGAGTCTTACAGAGAAGAAACAGGGGCAAAGCAAGAAAACCTCCCAATACACAATGTAAATAGCATGCAATTACAAAAGAAAGGCCTTAGGAATGAAGGGCAGGCATGCCATTATGTACAGGCTGTCTTTCTTTAGACATACTTGCAGTATGACTTAAAAGAAAAACAGCTACCTGTTCTCATTTTACCCTCAACTCCACTTTCACTGGGTCCCCAGTTCTACACGCTCTCATATATTTTCCAGCATCCACATCACCCTTGTTTTCCTCCATGTTTCCCATGATGCTGTTTTCACCTTTTCTCTGGGTCCTCCCATCCACTTTTCAATTCCTCTCATTTTCCTTACTCAGTTTCTCTATGTACCCTTTTGCTGAACCCATACTTCTTCCCATTTTCTCTCAGTTCTGCAGCTGACATAGGCTAATTTGGTAAACACCCTCTACCACAAGAACCGCAGTTCACTGTGGTTTTATTAGCAACTCTCATAAGCTTATGTGTGGGAGAACACTAGAAGTCTTCTATTTTAACATGCTCTTTTGCATTGAACATGCTCAAAATTCTTGGTTTTTCTCATTCCAATTTCCCCATGTTAGTTTTCATGAAGTCACTGATATAGTCTAGAGTCTGTCCTTCAGGGCTCCTTTTCTCTACAGTTCTGAACTTCACCTGCATTCCCACATTAGACATTTTTCCTTTACACCTCAGCCACCCTTCTGGGGACTCTTTTCTTGATTGCAGACCACCCATCTACCTTGTTACACCCGTCCATTACCTCTTGCAGCTTCTGCTCATCACGGGACATATTTAGTAGTATTCTGCTGCCCCGTATCATGGGGATGTCCTGCCAGAGGGATGCAGTAGATGAGATTGACAGACGTTGCAAATATGAGTCCTGGGGTGACAGCACTTTCCTCCGCAACCTTGGGGAGCTTGGAAAACTTGACTCTATATCCTCTGCAAAAGAATCTACTCTCTTCTGGCTCTGAATGGCCTTGTTCAGAACCACATCACTGTATTCCTGATACAGCAATCTTGCTGTGAAGAGAAACACATACATTTATGCTTTCTACAGCAGCTACTCACCCTCTGCTTCAATCTGGAGAAAACTCTGTTACTCTCTCAGGTTAGGATAACTGAACACATTAGACCACATGTACCCATGGAAGCTGCCTGAGCGCACTGCAGGACTCTGGTTTCACTGCCTCCATTGACCACTGCTCTCTAATGTCCTCTCCTTGCTACCATGTGGCAGGAGGCCCCCTCCTTTGTACTCACGCAAGGGTGAGAGACGACAGAGGAGAGGGGTCTGCCACAGCATTTCAGGCAGAAGGTACTTACAGGAGTTGATCAGTTTGGAATGCCGGCGTTTGAAGTTCTCCGTTGCGTCTGCAGGTTTCTTCTCTCTGTCAGGCCATAAGGATTTGGAAATGAAGAGCCAATGAAGAGCACGGTGCCAGACATAGCTTACCCAAATGTTAGTAACAGATCTGGCACAGCAAGGACTTCCCTTTCCAACAAGCTCAAGCTCCACATGATTTACTTAAAGTTTGACTTGATGGAGACACTGTCCTAAAGGGATAGAAATACTTCTGGGGCAATGGAGTCCTCTCCCAGAGGGCACAGCCTGAAACACAGCCCTAAGTAATTTTATTATAGTTTCCTACTCCTTACTGTCATCTTTGATCCCTCTAGGAACAACGGAGGGCATCAGATGTCTATTCAACAGGATGGGGGCAAATTCTAAGGAGCCTTTGAGAGACTTACCGCAATATAACTGTTTCTGAACTGACTGGTGGTTCTCTGTTTGCTTTGTGAGCTTCTTCCTCTGAAGGAACAGAAGGGATTTCTGCATGTAAGACAATTAAAAAGTAAACACAAGTCAGACTTCAAAGTTGATCTACAACCCTAATGATAGACAAATATCACTTACCCCATTTTAGTGGTGTGGTGGTTTTAGGTTGGAATACAGGTGGCCTCCTGACCTTTATTTCTGGGTTAGAAACTTTCTGGTTTTAATAATCCTTGACATTACTTACACTTTACATCTGTTACGTAGTCACATTGGCTTTTCATGTAAGATTAAGGCCAACAATTTCAACTGAAGCTTCCATCTTCAGTTGACACTGCCTGTGAGCTCTATTTGGTACTACCTTTCCCCTTTCTGGAACTTGGACTAGGCATCAAAGGAACAATGGACCCAAAGTCACCAGTCACATCTGAGAAGTTTTTTGTGGATGCTCTGCCCTGAAAACTCTCTGTGATTTCTGGGTCAGAAATGCCATATATCTAACAAAGCCATTCCTGTGAAGACTCTTAGAAGGGATGTGGCCTGAGAATAAATGCTATCATCCAATTTGCGTGTTTATGTACTATGTGAGCATTCACAAAGTGCTGTTTGAGTCAGCTTCTGTTTATGTAAAACAGAGGAAGCGCAGATTATTCTTTTGTTTTGTGAGAGGTTTAATTAAATAGGAGGGGAGTGTGTGTATATATATAACTCATATTTATATAATTCATATTAAAATAATAAATCATTAAATAGTGTGTGTATATATATACACATATATATATGGTGCATATATATAATTAATTGGAAACAGGAGGAAGCTAGCCCAAAGAGTAAGCTGCAAGTATGGATCAAGGGAAAACAGTACTGTTGCCCTGAATGTTTTAAAATTTGGAACCAGAAATTTAGAGGTCAAATACGTGAAAAAAATCTTGATTCAAGTGCTGCCAAATAATTTACACCCTTCAACACTCCCCTCTTTTTCCTCTGTGCCAAAAATATAACAAGTTGTGGAGCTTGAAAAATAAACTAAGTAAGAACTTAGAAGGAGGAAGTATGTTTAAAGTTCATGAAAATATAATAAAGAACAGACATGCATCTTGTCAAGAAGTACTATCTGAACGAACTGCATTACAGAAGATGCATGTTTTCCTTTTGTGACATCAGTGATTTGGCTTCTATGCAAGCTGGGACCTTGGACTTGACAAATTTACATTCTTATCTGTAATCTCAAAGCCTACGTTCTCAGGAAGATCATCTCTTTCAGAAGGTCAAATTGGAACCTAAACGTGTCAGTTGCAAAATAAAGGGAGGTAGCAAATAAACAGGGAACTAAAACATGCTGTAACAGATACGGGCTACTAAGGGTGTGTGCATGCATTTTCCTTAACTGTTAGGAAATGGGCTGCTACAAGCGCAGCAGAATGCAGCGGCCATGTGATGGCAGCAGAGATGATGAGCACAAGCTCTAAACTGAGCCCAGCAAGAAACTCATTCCTGCAGGTAGGCCAAAACAGCCCGTGTCACTGAGTAAGGGCAACGGATCATTAATCGCAGAGAAAGGACAAGAAGAGACACTGCATGTGAAGTCAAGGAGAGAGGGATCCATCAGGTGAGGCGAGGCGTGTTGCAGGTGTTAGTGTGAAAGGAGGAAACCAATCTGCAGAGTGCAGCCCTACTGAGAGAAGAACAAGCAGGATGCACTGGTTACAGGGAAGCAGACAGGAGCTGGGATTGGGGAGTTAAGGGCAGGACAGCAATGGGAGTAAAGGGCTGGAGTGATGAGTATTACCGGGAAGGCACAAGAGCAATGCCCGGATTGTAGCAATCATGCCACTCTATCACACTGCCCATATGATTTAATCCTACGGTTTTGGTACCTACAGTAAAGTTTGTTGGGGAGAGTGGAAGACAGAACTCACCCTGCAGGATGTCTGGTGGTACTGACGCCCTCTTCAGGCCCTGTCGATGCCAGTCCTTGCTTTTTATTCGCCGTTTAATTGAGTTTTCTTGATTGGCTGCCGGCTCCTGTGCAACTACCCTGACCGTTTTTTTGTCTGGCCAACTTGATGATTTTTCTAAGGGCGGATGTCTGGGTATTTCCTCCTTTGGCTGAGCTACCAAGTGGAGTTCTCCTCCTCCTCCCAGCCTTTGCTTGACCCTCCTTTCATTTTCCATTTTTTCTGTGGTTGCCAACAGAGCTTCGGTGCTCTTTGTGTCCCCACCAAAGGTGCCTGCCTGCTGCTCCCATCGCAGCTCCCCTGAGACCTCCTTTTCTCGGCATGTTGTTCTGGTAGTTGGCAGTGATGAAGGGCTAAGCTGGAAAAAGTGAATTGGATTGGTGAATGCTACCATTGGAAACGGCTGTGCAGAGTCTCTGCTCTTGGAGTTTCTGTGTGCTATCAGACTTACCAGTGAGGGCCAAGAAGGATGGTCAGGTGAGGATTTTCCCCATTGCATATCCATGTGCTGATCCACTGGTTCAGGACTAGTGTCACAGCAGCTGGCCAATGCCTCGTTTCCAACAGCAGAAAAGCTTTTGGCCAACAAACTGACCCCTGAGTCATCAGAAGCCTCTGTATCATAGGTACCTGAGTCACAAAGATCCCACTTTCTAGTTACTGGAACAAGGTCATCTTTCTCTGCTACATCTTCTCCATCAGAAGCAGAGGTGTTAGAATTAGACACAGAGGCAGCAGTCCGGATAGGATGGCTCATATTAGGGTGAGTGGCTAGTAACTTATTATTGTCTATACTACAGTTGGAATGTGGCCTGGAGTGGGGTACAGGAGCCAGCGGCTGGTAACTTTCAAGGGATGGAGGCTGGGCAAGGTGATTTGCATTATGTGCAGAGGCCTGAGCTTGACAGGGGCTTTGGAAATTGGAAGGAGGGTGAGGAAGCTGTTTGGCATCAGGCTCAGACACCAGAGGTAGGCTTGAGTGGGACACAGGGGACAGAGGTTGCTCTTGCTGGTTCACAGCAAGGACCGTATCTTCTTCAGAAGGCCAAGTTAGGGTGCTCAGTACACTGGAGATTCTGTATCCAGGCTCTTTTTGGTTTAAACTGCAGTCAGAGTGATCAAGTAAAGGCATTTGTTGTGCTTCATGACCCACACTTGCTCCCGTTTCTTTTCCTTGAATAAAGGCACTTTTTTCTGGGGGGGTTTGCTGAGTTATTTCTAGTTGGTTCAGAGAAGTGGAAGTCCTACCTGGTGTTTGGGACGGTTCCTGAGGCTGTGCAATTATAACCTCTGTCCTCCTATCCTCAGGAAGGCTCCTCTCAAGAGGAAGACAGCTCGTGTACATTACAGAGAAAGATGGGCCAATAAGTTCTTCATGAAAACCCTCCTCAGAAGTAAGGAGTTCACGGGAAACGTTGGCCTCCTCTGGATCAGTACTTACACTAGCAGTTTCCCCTGATGTTGGGTCCCACACTTGCACAGAAGAGGCTTGGTTGGCTGGCTTCTCTACAGAGTCTAGCAGTTTGTTCAGGTTGGCGCCAGGACAGTCCTTAGAAGTCACAGTGGCTGTTACACGAGCAACTTCTTGCTGTAGGCCAGATGTTGAAGACACAGAGCTGAGCTCTGAGGATGTTGGAATGAAATCCTGAAGTTCAGCTTTTCCCAAATTTTCTGTAATGAGATGAGAATCTATAGGATCAGGTGCTTCCAAGTTCTTGGTACCAGAGGAAGGGTGCGTTGGACCAGAAGCCTCTGGGTTCTCTGCACTATGAGGTGCTGCCATTTCCCTATGGAATGGAGGATGATCCCTTTTATCAAACCTCTGGACAGCCTTTCCATGCCCATCACTATGCTCATCCTCTCTACCCGGTCTTGGCCCGTCATCCCAGTCAGCTTCTCCCACATCCTGACCACTGATGGAAAAGCGGCCAGAGTCCTCTTCTTCTATGTCTTCTGACTGGTCAGAGATAAGGCATGTCTGTGGAGCTGCCACTGGAGTTTCTTCCACTGGGTTTAGGTTATTTGAGGACAGAGAGCTGACAGCGGGTAGCTGACATTCAGAATCTGATTCTGTGACATGAGCTTTCAGCAGTACATCTTCACCAGGATCCCGACCCACAGAGACAGGCTCCCCAGGAGGAAATGCTGAACCTGTTTGCTCAGCCAAAGAAACATTATCCACATTGTGCCTGGGAACAGGAGATATCTCTGACCTACAAGTTGATAACAGAGCCTCCAGTTTGAGCTCTTCCTTCTGCAGTTGCAGTTCCTGCTTATTTTGTTCCTTACTTTTCTGATCTTTGGGCTCCAAAGAGTCTCCTTTTGTCAGATTCTCCTCTTTGCACCCTTTCTTCTTCTCTTCCTGCTGATATTCGGACATTGCCTCCTCCTGCGTTTGTTCCTTATGCCATGTAGCATTCGCTTCCTTAATTATCTTAGCAGTATCCTTTACTTGGTAAGTATGCTCAGTTGGAGAGGCAGGTTTGTCCTCTGTTTTAATGTGATCATCTTCAAAATTAAGACCTTTGGAAGTGGTAGAGTTTTCTCTAGGAACCACTACTGCTCCCTGGTCTTTGACCATACTGCTATTCCTTATTTTGCCAGCTGAGATGTCTCCTTCTGTTTGTAGCGAACTTACTTGGCTGTCATCTGTTAAAGTGGAAGACAGTTGATGGGAGGAGGTTTTCTGGGAAAGTGAATACTCTGTATTCTCTTCCAAACCCTGGAGTGTTCTTATGCTTTCCTTAGCAATTTCAGAATTGTAAGGTTTAGCTATGTCCTTTACTGCTTCCTCTGAGGTAGGCTGTTCATTATTCACTGGTGCCACTTTGTTGCTGCTTTGCTTCTGCTCTGCACCAGGATCAACCTCCTGCAAAGAATCCATGGAGATCTTCTCTAGAAAGGGTTCAGCCTTATAATGCCCCTCTGAAATGGTTTTACACACCAAGAAGCACTTAGGTATCTCCCTCTGAGAAGAAATGGCATCAGGCAAAGGAGATTTCAGATGCTGGGCCTGAGCATCTGAGTCATGAAGAGCCCGTTCGGCCTGGCAGTGAGGAAACTCTGTGTGGAGGTGCACAGCCTGCAGGATGTCATTGCCAAGGGCTGGCACATCCTGCACTGCACTGAGAGATGAAGTGTCCTGGTCGCTTTCCAGGTCAACCAGCTCTACTTGCTTGAGTTTCAGAGAATAATCCAGTCCACTCCCCTCTAAAAGCATTTCTCCTTCCAATTTTGAGAGTCCCTTTTGAGGCTCTGCATCACCTTGCTCTTGTTCCAGTCCTGCTGGCACTTTTTGCACAGGGTTAGAGGGTCTGCCCAGCATCTCTGCCTCTTCCCCTGGAGCAGATAGGCAGTCCTTGGGAGTGCTGAGCTCTGCTCCCTTTGCAGAGTCAGATGGGCTGGTGCTCATTTTAGCTGATGCGTGAGGGGCATGATGCTCTCTTTCACTTGCTGCAGAATCACAGGCTTCCCCAGTAGCACTGCTGGCTTCTGGAGGAGTGGTACCTCCCTCACTGGTTTCTTCAGACTCCATTAGTGACACATCCTGTTAAAAAAAAATTAATTTTTCCTGTTACTGCTATAGAATCATAGAATTGTCTAGGTAGGAAGGGACCTTTAAGATCATCGAGTCCAACCATTAGCCTAACACTGCCAATGTGTCCATAAGCACCACATTTACCCAGCTTTTAAATATCTTCAGGGATGGTGACCCAACCACTTCCCTGGACAGCCTTCCAGTGCTTGATAACCCTTTCAGTGAAGAAATTTTTCCAAATATCCAATCTAAACCTCCTGTGTCACAACTTGAGGCCATTTTCTCTCATCCCATTACTTGTTTCACTACAGCCTCCTTTCAGGTAGTTGTAGAGAGCAATAAGATCTCTCCTAAGCCTGCTTTTCTCCAGGCTAAGCAATCCCAGCTCCCTCAGCTGCTCCTCGTAAGACTTGTGCTCTAGACCTTTCACAAAGGCATTTCCCAGTGGGAGAAGCTGGGTCCCTTATTACATGAAACAATACAGTGGATCTAATTGGCTTAAGAGATTTTTAAAAGTAAGTGGGTGGTAGTGCAGCTGAGAGAATAAAGAAAAACAAACAAACAAATAAACCCACCCACCCAAAAGAACCCAAAACAACCCACAACTAACCGACATCCCCCCCCCCAATTACATAATTAATGATAAGAGTTCAGAAACAAATACCAAGGCAGGGTAGGAAAACAGCTGATGTAAACCTGCAGTACAAGAATAACACTAAAATAAAACTACTGGGTGTCTTTTTAGTTTCACATGCAAATCCAGAAAGCGACTTTGGTCACAGAGTAGAAATGCTGATCTCTCTGCAACAGCTGCAGTGCAATTTATGAGAAGTGCTGGCCATGGCTAGCCACCTCAAATTCAAAAGGGATACCAGAAAACAAGAATGTTGTATCAAAATTCAATATTTTATCAAAATCTCCATTATTTTTTGTGGGGCATGGTGCACAAATTCTCATGACCTCTTCTAGTTGCTAGTTGAGTCTTAAGAGATCTCTTTGATTTGTACTTCAGGGCTGACAGCTCTATTTACAGATATATATGTATGTATGTGCGACACAGAGCCTTATTGCAAATGAACACAGGAAGTCATTAACAAGAAGTAGGAATGTAAAAATTTGATTAATATATAACTGGGACATTACACAAGATATTTGAAGGCTGTTAACCACATGGGCTGAGAGGAGCACCCCTGGTATGTATGGACGTATCTACAGACTAAAGAGAAACTATATGATCATTTAGACTACCCCTTCAGTTTAGGGGGAAAAAAAATCATCTCAGGATTGCTGGCCAGTTTCCCAAAGGATATAGTGGAATTTCCCATCCTTTGCTGCAACTGAAGTTCAGACATGACAAAGCACTTAGGGAATGTACATTTGGGAAATATCTGTGAAAAGGATGCTAGAATCTGATTCACTGCTTTTATCCTTCTGGCTTCTACCTATCCTATGACACACAATGCCTGCCTTAAAAGACATGAGAAAGAGTCAAACCTGAGTGACTCCTCTCCCTTTTCTTCTGCTTTTGGGACTTTTTCTAGTGTTCCAACGTGTCTTCTCTATTCCTTATCCCCTGCTTATCAGAAATGGCTTATAAATTGCTGCTTTGGGCTGCTTCACATACACTGGGTACCCGTACGGGGCTCGTACTTTAGCCCTGAAGGATCTGCTGCAACGTGGAGCCACGGTCAGACTTACCCCTGAACAAAGCATCAGTGTTCTACTTGTTCATCCTATCTTACAGCTGTCAAAGCTTCCAGACACAAATGCACAGTCCTGCATCTTTTGGTCAGAGAAACCATTCCATGTTTCTTCAGGTGAAAAAGCCCATTAGCTGTCTAGTGGCACAAATGCCCCAAGCTTTTGGAACTCGAAAGAATTTACAGAGCTTGTGCAAAAAATAAATTATTTTTCTGGCTTTCAACAGGCAACCCAATCTATAAACTTTTTCTTTCTCTGGCATTCCTACCTCCCCTGCGATTTTAAGAAGGGTATTTTTTCCAAACCATCAACTGCTGCTGTAGGGGGATGTGCGTGTGTGACAATTTCAGTTTGGGAAGCTCACCAACAGAGAAAGGAAAGCTTCTCAAGGAGAGAAATCTTTGAAATCAGTGGTGATTCCCTTGTGCCGGAGTGCCTCTATAATCACAAGTAATTTTTTCGGAGACCACAGAGACAGGAAAAGTAATAAGGACATGACTATGTCTGGACAGTTAACTCAATGGCCAGGGCACACCTGACCTGAAAGCTGGTTTAGCTTATATTTTCCCGTGCATCAACTGGAACAGAACACCTGCTCTGAAAGCAATGAGCCATACTTGGGAGTTAGAAGTGTTACACATACCTTAATCACGGGGAATGGCATCAGCTTATAGCTTTAAAAGAAGTTGGGGGGAAAACCAAGTTAACTAATTGAGTTAACTCATCAGTTAACTTTGTTCCTGAATATTTTTTTCATATATGGAATCCTTAATATCTTTATATATATATATATTGAAAGGATAATCTTTCTTACAAAACCGGGATTACTCAGCAATTTGGACTTTTTCCTCAAAGTAGCAAGTAGCTGTAAATAGTTAAAATGTCAAAAATTGTACGTTTCAAAGAGATATGTCCATTCAAAAATAAAATTCCCACAGGGCCTCTGCCACATCATACTGTTGTTAGTTAATAGCCAACTACTTTGGCACTGCTAAATCATCTTTTGAAACTGTTGCACATGGAAAGGTACAGGACTGTCAGGAAGAAGTTGTAGCACAGAAACAAGGGAGCTCGGCAGAGCATAGAAAGTAGCAGGATCACAAACTTATAAGCAGCCACCCAGCCCAAGGCAGGCTCAAGTTTACTTGTGTTGTTCCCAATAGGTATGTCTACCTCTCCATTAACAAAGGTTCCATGATCACGTCAGATCACCCTTGTGCTACACTGCTCTTAGCTCTTCTTGCTGTTTAGGGAGAAAGGTGGTCTCAAACAAGCTGATGGCAAAGGAAGGTTTATTACTAATAAAGACAGGGTGGCCTTTGAGGTCTGAATTACCAGATCCTCAAACTCAAGCCTGGTCTGTGTGTGGAAGAGGATCTCTTGCTCACTGTGCTGTTACAGATGTACACAACACGGGATTTCCTCTTATTAAGCTCAAAGACCGTTTCCACTTCCCTGGCTCTGTTGCAAGGGATTTGTACAGGTGAAAGGACAAGTTTAAAGCCGCATTTGGAGTAGTTCCACGATGATACTGGGAGACAGGGTAGAGGGAGGTGCACAGCAGATCAGCGCTGGAAGCTGCCAAGTGAGATTTGTCTCATCATATTACTGCCAGGTGTTTTGCACACCTCGGGGAGGGCAAGCGAGAAGCATTGAGAAGTGACGCAGAAGGGACAGACAAACTTTCTGTAGAGACAGTAGGGGAGGAAACAGGGAAAACAATTAAGCTCCTGCCTGAAGGCTGGTTCACCGTAGTGAAAGACGCAGATGTCTCTGCAATAAGGATGTAATAGAGATGGGAGAGGAAATAATAGAACAAGACTGACTACACCCGTAACCTTCACATACGGAGGAGCTACATACAAAACCCAACAGTTAATGGAAGACATTGTCTGTGGGGCACTGCTATGTTATGCTCCTGCTACAGGTCAGCTTGGTCCTCCACCAGAGGAGGGCCCAGGAGACCCCCAGCAGCTGGCCAAGCCAAAGCAAACTTTCAATTAGCATTTGTAGTTAGGACAGTAACATGACAGACAAGTATATAGGAACCTATCTGGCAACTGCCAGCTAAAGGCAGGCTACACAAACTCTCTCAGAAACCTCACTGTTAACTGTTGGTCTTTCACAACTCTCTGGATCAGACTTAGAATGTGCCATCTCTCCCTCTGCTCTTAACAGTAATCCTCAAGTGAGGTGGTCTGATGGCCCCTGTTTAGATAAAGCTAGCCGTACTTTTCTCCCAAGAGGGTCTGGAAATCTGGGACTTAAGCTCACATACACACAGCTACTGACTAACTCATAGGTAATTCTGGGTGCACAAGCTCCCCGTAAGCTGGAACTGTGAGAGGGTGCAGCTGGCCACATGCCAGGATAAAAATAAAGGGGTAACGCTTAGTCATACCGCAGTAGGGAGTACAAAAATCTGAGTGGCCAGCTAAGCAAAATGGGACAGCAGTGAAAGAAGTAGTGGACAACACAATTCCTATGACAATGCACACATCCATCCACAGCTTTCCCAGCTTACAAAGAGCAACGTGAATGTCATACTTCCTTCCAGTGTGGGTTAATTCACCTGGACGGAGATGACAAACGCTTCTGGTTTTAAATAGAAAGTACCTCACCTTCCCTTCCCCCTGCCTCCAACAAACAAGAAGGAGAAATAACAAGTGCTATCAAGCACAGACAAGCCCTTCAGCTACCCAGGAAATACAGCAACACAGAATTAAGTGGAACCCCGAGATCCTCCTCCTCCTCCAAAACTAGGGAGAAACCTAGCTTTTCAGCGTGCTCCCTTCACCCTCCCTGTGCAGTGCGTGCCTCAGCCCACATGGCGAGGCAAGCTGTGTTCCCCCATCCTGCCCCACTTGCCACAGGTTCCCGGGTGCCCACACACCCAGGGTGCTGCAAACATGCTCCTGGCAGAGAAAGCCCTGCCCTGCAACCGCAGGCTGGGCCCAGACGCCCTGCTGGAGCTGCACCAGCAGCCAGAAACACTCTGCAGTCCACTGGTCTACCAGTCAGTGCACTCTCCCCAGCTGTCCTCATTTTCTCCAATGGAGCAGCAAGAGCTTCTGGCCGAGAGAGGAGAAAGCCACTCTCAACAACTTTGGAGCAATGTGGATAGACACCAACCTTCTTATTAAAGCAGAGCAAGCAATCCATCACTCAGGCATATTCTTGGTGGAGAAATGCCAAAGCCAGCACTAAGTGCTGCAGGTCAGGCAGCAGTGAGCTCCGTGAACACTGTAACACCCACCCAAGGAGCAACAAGGCTGCCCCGACACCTTTCCTGCTATTTCAGCTCAGCTTAATCCTCTCACCACACAATTCAGATACACTTTACAAGGAGTTGGGTCACCAGGTTCTAGCTCAGAGCCTGCCTTTCTCCATACAAAATCCAGAGTTCACCACATAGGAGAATCGCCACCAGAGTTACCCTCTCTCCTGGGAGATCATGCTTTCTTTCAGTTCAGTGAGATGCTCACGAAACAGGTCGTTGCAAGTGCTCTAACACAAAGCAGTGTTAGAGCCCTACCACATGTCTCAATTTTTATTTTGATCCAGCTAGCACTTTGATGCCATTCCTCAGCCTGCTTTCTCAACTGGATGCCTCCTCCACAAGAGGGATTCCTCTGCAAAGAAATTGTTATGATCTTCATGCACCACCCTGGGCTGCTTTATCACTGTACAGCCCATTGGGAGAGGTGAAGGAGTGAGGTCAAAACTCTTGAGCTCAGGAAGAGATTACACAGGGCACTAGAGATAAGAATGAAGGAGGGGAATAACATTATACGGAGACAGCTTTGAGGGTATGGAGTGCAGATGGACTTTGCTAAATGAAAGGACATATAGAATAAGAAAAGCAATCTAAAGAGGGTATGTGCCAAAACAATATAGAGTCTACCACTGTGCTGAATAGTCAATCTGCTGTTGGTATTTTGGGAACTAGAAGTTGCTTCGAGTGTTTTGGGCAAGGGGAAAAAAAACCCAAACCTGTCTATAGTACCTGATCTCCTGGAAATTGTGTCTGAGCTGCTACTGAAACTTGGGAAAAGTGAAAGAAACCTCTCGGTCACACCAATGCAGACAGTTTGCCTGAATTTTTACACTCCTAGTAGCATCACACTAGCTTTCACTCATGGTAGGCACTCTCAAGATACACCAAACCAAACCTATTAATTATCTAATGGTCATTAATTGAGGCAAAAAATAAGGATACCTTTCCTACATTTGTTTCAAATGGATTATAATACTTAAAGCTAACTTAAAAAAAAACCACCAAAGAAATACTCTGCGTAGAATAAAATTTCATCTTGGAAGTTGCTACTGAACACTTGCAAAACAGTAAGTGTAGACCACGGCTTGGATTCACATTGCACTTCCCAGAGATGCTATAAAAGTCATTCAGTCTTAAGATAAAATGAGGCAACCTGTATATCAAAAAACCTGGTTCACTTTAAGCAAAGATTGAGTTTTATGTTCACAAAAACACCGGATAAGCCTTGACATTCTGCAATCTTTTACTATGGGAAAAAAAGGAGAGTGGTGTGTAGTTCTCACTGTTGCACCTTAGGAGAAACACGCCACTAGGGTGGACAGAGGAAGAATTCCTACAGTAAAAGTAATGTACAGTCACCACAAGTTGCTCTATGTGGGTCTCTCTACAAACTTTGGGGATGGAGAAATTACTTACAGAAACATCTGGGGCACAAAAGAAGGCAAAGATTTATGAGATGTAAGCTGTGATGTACGATCTTGGCTGCTAGCAGCATGCTATATACATTCCTAGACAGCAGGTTTGCTATAAGCCAGAGGAGTTCTTAGTTTCTCTTTAATCAGGGTGATTGAGGACCCAGATGGAAGAGATTCTCCATTTAGCAGCAGAAATTTTGTAGTCTCTTGCTATGCTACAGAGGCATGAGCCAGAATCCCACGCTGCTGTTTTTGAGTCTCAGATTAAAGAATGCTAATGTTTGCACCAAACCATTTTGACAGATGCAAATGCCATTAAAACATCAAAGGGTTTGGAAATGCACTTGAAAGCTTGGCCTTGCCCAGACTGCACAGTGGAACCATTGCTGAGCACAGTTGTTGTCACGTTACCTGTACCAGCCTTGAGTACAGTTAAGCTATGGACAGATAAAGATGAACAATATTCAGTAAACTGACCTGGGACAAACTATCCTTCCCTGCAGAAAGGCCCTCCAAAGTTATCCTGTTTGATATTCTGGGCAAATACGCTAATATAACCTCTTTCACAGCAAGTTTGAGTTCCACTTTGAAAACTGTAAGACTTCTTGCCATTACAGATAGCTTCCACAGCCCTACAGAACAGAAGATACAAAGTTGGAACATTTTTAGCAGTACCAGACGACTGATAAGCCCAATAGCAAAACATACTCAGCCATGAGTAAAGCATATTCTATGCAACTAAGGAAATTCCTAAAATACAAAACTGCTCTTGTATGTCATACCATGCTCACCTATACCTACAGCAGAAACCTGTACCTTGTATCTAGTATCTTTAATAGTTAGTACCGTCAACTGGAGATAAGAATAAAAAAATGTTGCTAGCAAAATATCATGAGACAGCAACAATAACAAAAAAAAATAAAAATCTTGAGTTTGTCCTCATTTTGTAGGTTTTCAGCCTTTGCTCTTCACAACATTTTAATTACCTTATGACTTATAAAAAAAGGTGAAAGAAATGTTATGTCACTTGTATAATAATCAGAAATACTTGGCAATACAGTAACAGAGGTGCAGCTTTGGACTGAAAACTGCAGCTAAGGTCGGGGGTGGGGGGGGATGTAGGGATGTGTGTAGGGAAAACAGGTTTTGGTACAACTCACCCTTAATCCACCTTTTCAGGCAATGAACCCTTTTTTTCTTGGAAATTTAAATTGGTGTGCTTAGATCGAAGAAGCTAACAAGCACAATGAGCCATGTTTGCTATTTGGAGCAAAAAGTATTAGATATAAATAAAATGTTATAAGAAATGTAAATGTGGGAAAGCACCAGCAAGGACCCTTTCCCTCTCCCCGTGGAAAAATAGCTTCACACACCCAAAGCCACAGGAATTGTGTGGGTGCTGAATAGGAAGGTACTAATGCAAACACATGGAAAACTTGTTGTTATTCATGTTGTAATACCTGCATGGCCAACTGGCATAGGTTTATTGTGCACATCACAGTATTTTCTGTTTTTCATACAGTCCCACTTCCTAGAATCATGTGGTTACATGAGATTTTTAGCTTATAATTAAGAAAAATGCATGTCTGGCCTTTAAGGGGTGTGGAAAAGGCCTAAAAACCAAAGTATGGCTCAAAAGTTAGATCTTGCTATATAGGTTTATCTTAATTTTTTTAAACCAAAATGCCAAGGCTTAACTCGTAACTAATGAGAACAAGGGCAAATCCCCTTTCCCCCTCTACCTGATCACTGTTTTTTAGCAGTTGGGGCTGATGACACTGAACTTATTTGCAGGGTATTCAGACGTGATCCAGTGAGCTACACAAGCTACCAAAAACTAAAAGACAGCCAGAAATATGATGTAGTATAATCAAGTTAAAGATGAATAATTAAATTAGGCCCATTTTAGATGCTTGCAAATACTCTGCAAAATTAATCTGTTTATGGTCCAGTCCGAAAAAAAACGTAGAGCTCCTTCAATTCTTTCTGCTGCTGCTGACTTCACAGACCACCCAACAATACCTGCAATCAGGTACTAATAAATTTCAATTAAGATTCGACACAGCGCCCTGAAATCCAGAACAGATTAAGGTAATACACAGTCAGATTGCTGCTGTCTTCTCCAACGTGCCAGTGCGCAAGTGACCATATGTGAGCCAGCTCAGGGAGTTATCTTGTCAAAAAGCAACCCAGAAGGAGAATGATGGCAGCAGCCATAAAGGTGTGACACAGGAGAATAAAATAAATAAATAAAAGTAAAAATTGCAGCTCCCTGCAGCAGCTGTACATGCAGACACATAAGCCATAGCAGCAACTGCAAGGAGTGGACAGGAACAAGTAAGGCTGGGTGACAGGACAGCAAGCGGGAAAGCAGAAACATGGACTTAGACCTACGTTACGAAGAAACCGCACCCAGGATCCGCAAGCAAATCCCTGACACTCCAGTGTAGGTGTCTTGCCACACATGACTGCCAAGCGCTTCAAACACAGAAAGAGGTGCACCCTCGCCAGCCCACGCAGGACAGAAGCGGCAGCAGAGCGGGGAAATTTTGTTTTCAGTACCAGCCCTCTAGTTATATGTTTGCTACCATTCCAAGTTAGAAGCAGGATATTCTAATCGGATTTACGGTCATTTCCAATGGAGATATTAATTTAGTTTAACATTTCCGTGTTGTTTTATTGCTACAGACTGTTACCAGTCCCATGAACCCAAACGCAGCTTTCTCTCCTCAAAGGACTGGGTATAAGAGGACATTGCATGGCAGGCAGATCAACCCCAAGAAGCCAGCCCCCTGTAACTCTGAAAACAAGTCGATGCTAGGGAAAGCCCTGGAAACTTCCTCAAACTCTCTCTGCAAAGTCTTGTGTGGAAATACTCCAAATGGAAGCGGAGGGGAAGAAATTTTTGTCTTTCAGTGGCGAAAAAGCTGTATAAGTCAAGGTTTTAAATGGTGTAACTGATACACATCAACCTTATGAAACACTTTTAAACTAGCTTCACCAATTATCATTTCCTTATTTCAAAATTTATAGTAGTAATTAGAACTCATAGATGTCGTAGTTAAGATTTAGCACTAGTTCCTAATTCTGTAATTAACACAGCATATAATAATAAAAAAAAAGTACAGCCCTACAGGTACAACCTTCAAAAAACCCAGTAAGAAATATCACAACCAGATCAACAATACTGATATTCCCTATTTCAACAATATTTCCCCTTGGTCATTAATGGACAAGAATTATGCCCACATACTTTCACATGCAGTAGAGCTCCAAGTCTGTATTACTTTAAATCATAGGTTTTACACCAGCTCAGAAATATCACCAGCATTTCTATAAGGTACTAATTACAGCATTTTTCCTATTTTAATAATTGAACATGTTTCAATGAATAAGGAATAATTACAAATATTTTAATCCTTCCTCCTTACATTTTTATTTTTCTGCATATAATGAGGGGTCAGAGTCTGCTTCTCATCACCACCCTCCACGATTTCCTAAAATAGTACTCTTTGGTGGCTCCGTGGCTCTTCAGGTATTAGCTGAGCAATTAAAATCCAGAGATTGCCCTTTGGCAGTTGTTGAAGACATTGACTCTGACTCTTGACTGGCCTATAGCTTCCTTTTTCTCAACTCTATGGCATGAAAAACTACCTCTCTCTTTCTCCTCCCAGGTCCCACCCTATCAGATGGTGATGCAGAGGAGCAAAATAAGGTCTGTGTGCCTTACATTCAGCCCAAGCTCATGACTTCGATGTGCTAGCCAGAAGTTAGAACATGAGGCAATTTAACTCTTAACAGTTACTGTGTCTAATAGCGTAAAATACAGACCCAATACAATTCCATTTACCTCTTTTATGACATGATCACCAAATAATCATAGAATCATAGAATTGTTTAGGTTGGAAGGGACCTTTAAGATCAGAGTTAGGTTGATGGTTGAACTAGATTATAAAAACCATCACTAAACTACGTCACTAAGCACGATGTCAACATGTCTTTTAAATACCTCCAGGGATGATGCCTCAACCACTTCCCTGGGCAGCCCATTCCAATGCTTAATAACCCTTTCAGGGTAAAAATGTTTCCTAATATCCAGTCCAAACATCCCCTGACCTTTTCCTCTTTTCCTATCACCTGTGACTTGGGAGAAGAGACTGACCCCACTTCTCTACAACCTCATTTCAGGTAGTTGTAGAGAGTGATAAGGTCTCCCCTCAGCCTCCTTTTCTCCAGGCTGAACGACCCCAGCTCCCTCAGCCTCTCCTCATAAGACTTATTCTCCAGAGTAAGTCTGGGGTCTGTGATCCCTCACCAGCTTCATTGCCCTTCTCTGGACCCACTCCAGCACCTCAATGTCTTTTTTGTGGTAAAGGGCTCAAAACTGGACACAGTACTTGAGGTGAGGCCTCACCAGTGCTAAGTACAGCTGAGGAATGCATAGTCCCTGGTACACTCGCATCAATCAACCTATGCAGGCTTGAATACTATATTCTAATTTAAGTTGTGCATACTTTAACATGAATGAGAAACTTCCCCTGGGAAGCTATAGGCACCAGTTAAATGAAATCTAAGCCTCAGCTCCTCACTGTCTTTCCCATTACCTGCAACACTCTTTGATCAGTGGGGTATAAATAAACACATAAGCATCCCAACTCTCCTGAGTTCAATGAGATACAGCAGAGTTCCTCCAGTTCACTCTCACAGGCAGCTCTGTTGTAACTTCTGACACTACCCATTAAACTCACCTAAACAAGTTTAGCAGACTTGGCACATGGCAAAATATTTCACTCTGCTTGAGAGAAAAAAAAGAAGAAAAAAAAAAAAAAACAAAACAAACCACTACATCCAAAAAGTACTGTCTGGTATTATTATTGAAACTCAGGAAAGCTAAGAGCAACAGAAGTGCTTGAAGGGAGGAGGATTAGGAGGGTACCAGGAAAGGAGATGGGAGTATCAGTGGATCATGCTCAAGGGGGAGGGAAGAGTCAGAGCCCTCCCTCTTGGAGTCTTCTTCCCAAATACCCTGCTGTACGGAAGACGAGTCTTCAGTCCTACCTCTGCCAGGCTGATGTACTTGAGGAACCCTGTTTTCAGCACATGTTTGCTGAACGTTACTGAACCCAGCACCTTGCCTCTGCTGTGTGTGACAGTCAGCTGGTCAGCACGTTAGCAAACAGGCAGGGGGCACAAAGTAAGCGACTCTTGCAAGCCCCTGGCTCAACAGGGCAGAAGAACTGCAAGCGAGGCACAGAGCTGAGGACAAGACAAGGGAGGTCTCGCCCTCGCAGCAGGCCAAGCGAGAGACTTGAGGCAGTGGTCCTTGCCTAGGGAGGGCAGCAAAGCAGGAGGGGTTAACAAGCCAGGTCCAGCTACTGTTTTATGAGCAATGGCTCTGCTTCTGTTCAGCGACAGACCCTGCAGCACTGACAGCTGTATCCGGGTAAGACTCACTGCCATGAGGCTGTTGAAATGAACAGCCACACACGTCTTGATGTGACAAATCTACTCTGTCACCCTTGGCAGCGCTTTACACAGGAGGTATGACACAGATCACAGTAAGCTGGCTCCCAAGAAGCAATCACATTAAAAAGAAGGTGCAATTACAGCTATTCCCACAGCAGGAGATATCAGCATTACTGCTTTTGTCACACACATGGGAAACACCTTGCACTCCAAAATTTTTGCTTTTCCTGCTCTTCTAGCATTTATCCCAACAGAAGGTAACAAAAATGCAGCCATAGGACTGCTGTTTGAAGTCTTGCCTCTACTAACAGCTACGGCTTTTGAGGAGTTAAACACACTTGTGGTCACGTAGAAATTTCAAGCTAGTAGATCCACAAAGAACAACTAAGATGATCAGTAATATAACATAGGCTGAAATGGGAATGTGCACATTAAGACAGTACACTTCCATTCAATTCCCCACTATAGTAATTTGTTGAAGGAATTGTCTACAAAAAGCTTAATTATAAGCAGATGTTGCCCCCACAACGCAACCAAGAACTGTGCCTTCACCCCCACATCTCAGCCAGCAGAATCATCAGTTCCAAACTCTGTCGGTTTCCAGCAGTTTCTGTCCCTCTGAGGGTTATCTGTTCAATTGAGGTAATACTGACCCCTCCTACTGCACAGACTCTGAGGATTAGTCAGGGAGTGGCTGCTCGGTGGAATGAATATGCAAAGCCCTGTTATAAACTCTGTATCTGATTGCAATCACAAAGTCTTATTTAAGCAATCCCTTCACCAACAAAAATATATTGATTGCCCATTCTGTTCCTTCCGTGTCTTCTGCCTCCAAGCTCTTCAAGATACAAAACACGTTGCCAAGATAATTTCCTGTTGTGCTGCAGAGATGCTTAGTACAAACAATACACACATTTTTCACACAAAGTAGTGTCCATAATTACTTGTTTCAGCTCATTTTGGATCAGTATTACTCTGGTAACATACTTCTTGTACTGTAGAGATTTCACTGCCCAGGCAATGAAAGTCCCCATCCCACAATCTCACATGTGTCAGATACAGTTGCCTGTTTCTCACTGCATCCACATTCAGGTGAGGCCCCTTCTGCAATTCCATCAATTTTATGGGCTTAGAACATACAGCACTGGATATTCCTTGCTAACTCCAAGCACAAGACTATCTCTCTACCAAATCATTCTTTAAAACCAAGTTGGTGGTTTTGCACGTGCTTACCTCAAAACATTTGTATTTGGTTCCTGCCTCTGTTAGTGTTGTGTGATTTCTTTTTCCTTAAATGCACTTTATTCATTCTTTTGTATTGTCAAAACCAAACTTTGTACGATGCCATCTTTTAACTTACCAAAGGAAACATGCTAGTAAAGCATAAATACATTTCAGGGCAGATTTACTTTCATATTGCCTTGCTGAGCTTGTGATTCCTAGTCATGCCAGTTCCCATTGCACAAGCAATCCAGCAGGTCTCATCTTTTCTTGTTCTGATCTTTTTTGAAGTCATTTTGCTATGACTACAAGAGTCAGAGTTAATCTGTTTTTCCCCTTTCACACTCAGATTCCTATTTTCATGTCTCTGATATCACTATTACTACACACTCAGCAGCTGAATAGGTAAAAATGATGCTGCACACAGAACGAAGCAAATACAGCTCTGGTATGTCTGATAACGGCCACTGGGCAACCCAGCTATCATGATTTTTCTACACACGCAGCCACATTTTTATGCTGCTTTTTATGGTCCTGACCCTCCCTTGTGACTGGGTCAGAGCACACACTACAATGACATAACTGGCAAGCCTGGCCTTGCTCTTCCAGGATAAGGCACATTTCATTGCTCCAGCATATGTTCAAATTGCTCACCCTCCTTTCTCTGCATCAACAGCTCATTTTACTTATTGTGGGAGGGCAAAAAATAAGGTGGACTGCATAAGCAATGCCAGAAGACAACCGCTTTCCCAGGTGGCATAGGACCCAAGATTGAAATTAACAGCATTGAACTTGTGTCTAAAGGAACAACTTATAGCTTCCCTTTCAATTTCTGCCACATGCACTAAGAGAAAATCCCCTCTTATCAGTGGTGCTCAGGGATGACAAAGAGAGTGACAGTGCAGTAAAGTATTTCCCATCCTTCAACAGAGCACCAGACAGTGTTAAGAAGTTATTGGGTGACTTGAGGGGTAAACCCAACTCTCTCAATCACTTGCACGTTTAGGAAAACGTGCCATAACTCACGTTTTTCTATAAAAATAGGGGCAGTCCTGCTTCTTTTCATACCTCTCTGCCCTGAAATTTGTCACAGTGTAGAGTTTAGACAGGGCTGTGTGCTGTATTGGAGCCTTCTCAGTGCTGCCCTCACCATCTAGCCTCAGCCTCTTCTTGCTTATACCTGAAACCTGCCTTTTTCATGAGAAGAAACTTTTCCTGGAGAGGGCTAAAGAGAAGACACAAGTGTCTCTCCTGGAGAGACAAGTGTATCATTCTAAAAACAACCATAAGATAGATCTATCATCTATATTATACTCAGTCTCAAGCCTGAAATATCTCCATGTGCAAAGTGAGTTACAGAAAGAGAGATGCGGAGAAGGAACAAACACTGTGAAGAATCATTTGAGCCATCTGCAATACCAACAATCAGGACTGAATCCTCACCATTCTAAATATTGCACAGCTGGACACCATCCCCATCCTGCGGGGCTGGTGGCACATTCAGAATATCTCTTCCATAAATCCAGTCACAGAGGAAAAATAGATACACCTTACCTCCTCAACTTCACTCGCTATGCAACCTGACAGTCCTCACCTGTAAAAGCAGATAGTGATCTCCAAGTACTTCAGAAAGGAGATTGACTCAAACATTGCAGCTAGATTACATTTCATAGGTCTAGAGTTACCCTCAGATACCTGCATTATGGAATATCTACAGGAAAATTTCTGTATCTAAAGAGAAGTTCAGGTTTAATCCATGATAAAAAGATTTTGCTTAGACACCAGACCCACTGAAGACACACCTACAGCATCATAGCTTTTCTAGCCACCAGGATGGCTATGGCATCCTCCCTTCTCCCATAAAATGAAGTATACCAGCAAAGCTATACCCTTACTGGTGTATTCTTACAAAGCTTCCACTAGCACCCCCTCAAAGGACAGGAATCTAATAAAGCTGCAAGGGCCTCCTTAAGATTTATCCTATTCAAAGAATATTTGTAGGTACTTTTGATTATTACACTTGTAAATTTTTGTGAGTATGAAGCATACATACCATAAAGCACATGTATGCTTATTTTTTGTAGCTGCCCAGCAACACTCTGGCCAAAGCATCTTCTTGCCACTCCTCCTTCCACTATATATGTATATGCCAGTTTAACACTGTTTTGGGCATCTATTTCTAATGGCAAGTGCAGCCATTGCAGCCACCTTGTGGCAGCTGTGAACAACGACCACGTCCAACAGGTTACAGGTCTGCTTGTAATACACTCGGGCCTTGAGTCACACATCAGGGCTTCTGTGATCTGAAGAAGTCGTGCCCTGACATGACCAGGATCCTAATCCCCTCCCCTCTAGAAGGGTGCATTTTGGATCCTCAAACTCCACCGCTGCATTTGTCAATGAAGCGGCAGCTGCTCCTCACCTCTCCTCCAGTCACACCCTGCGCAAGACTGGGTCTGCCCACAAGTGTATGACTCCACTTTGCCCACGGGTAGTACAGGCAGGGAACCACCAAGTTTGTGGATCCCGCCAGGCACCACCTCAGCCTGACCCAGGTAAGGATTGGGGAAGTTTTGTGTATGATCAGCAGAGGAACTGGTGACAAATGGTGACAAATGCAGTCGTAGCACCAACAAGTCCAGGTGGTGCTCAGTGTGTGGACCTCACACACTGAGCACCTGCATGCAGCTAGATTTTCAATTTCAGAACACAAACAGGTAGTTTAACATCTGAATGTCACACACTGCTATGTGATTTACTGCAAAAAGGATACATTCACAGGAAGCTAATTTATGGCTGGCTTTGCTTTAATGCCTTGCTCACTGAGCAGCAGGTTCACCTGCTTCTTCTCACTTCAGATCATTTCTCGTATACTATCCAATTAGTTTCTATAGCCACTCCTCCTCAACCTCTCCTAGCATTAGAACACCCTCTATTTTGTATACATTTACATATGTGTGTCTATTTACATACATACATTTTACACGTCATGATAATCACCTTCCCCCCTTCTAAATTTTTCCCACTATCAAAACCAATAGCCTTCCCTTGACCTTGCACTGAACTTGTACTAAAAGTCATGGGAATTTCTTCTTTGGCTTCATCTAGCTGTAATGCAAACCCCAGACCATGAGCTCAGAACTAGTCTCCACCACAGGCTCAGTTCCACATCTCCTACAGTGCTGAGCACTGCACTTGAAAGAATGGCATTTAAAACAATAGATAGGGAATGAATTTTGTACCATCAAACTACTTCCACTAGAAGAGCAAGAAAGCTGACATCACTTGTTAAGAGAGGAAAAACAAGGTTAACTAAGCTGTCCCAAAAGGGTACCCCAGCTGGCTCAGGCACTGAAAACCACCAAGAACGTCACATCAAGAACATACAAATACATTAGCTTGCAACTTTTCTGCACTGATGAACCTTTTATAGGTATCAGTATGTCACAGCCAAGGCACAGACCTTCTTCTTTGTACAAAAAAATGCTCTTTCCCACACCAAGTCTAACTCCAACACGCACTTCTTGACCAAATGCATTAATGCAGCTGACCTAAAACCAGCCTTGGCTCAACCCAGTTCTCCCAAGTCACACAACAGAATTAACCTGGACTACTGAGCAAATCAGGGCAGTTATTCATACACACTGCTGCAAAGGGAAGGTGAAAGAATACCTTAGCTTCCATTAAGATTTAAGGTAAGGTGTGCTTGTGACAATTCCTGTATCTCAAGCCTCAGTTTCACAAGCTCTGCAGCTTGCCAAAAGGAATCCCATCCTCTGCCCTCCTTATTCGCACTCCCACACTGCCCTTTCTCTTCTAGTGGTATAGGCATGCGTGTGGTCTCACAACGAACCAGAGCAGGGAACCAATAGAGATGGCAACAGGTAGGTACACAGCTGCTTTCAATGGCAGCGCCAGCTGAGAGGATTTGTGCAACCACAGCCTGTTTATCTGAGCATACAAATGTAGGAACTAAATGTATGATTTCTTCTTGCATCAAATCTGGCACAGGCATGGGGTTGCTATTGAAAGAGGTAGTCCCTCTCCACATTTCTCATGCCCAGTGGCATTCTGTCCTTCTGTGTCAGACCTAGCACTCTCTGGCCACAGAGCAGGCTGATCCAACTTCCAGATCTGAATGTCATAGTTTTTGTTTAGGTAAGGTGGTCAATTTTCAGTTGGAGCATGATTGAACTGATTTGAGGTCACTTGGTTACTAGATTCAATCCAAGGGAAGCAACAGGAGCTTGCAGTCAGGACTGGATGAGAACTTGATCATTCCTTCAACAGCAGCCTGAATTAACACTGAATTAACCATCACAGGAAGCCATACTCCAAGCAACACATTATTCAATAACATTTCTCTGAAAGCCCTGCCTGTGTAGAGACACCACAGCCATGGCTCTAAATCATAAAAGTCACCCTATGACAACAGCTCCACGGTCACCTCTTCCCAGAAGGAAGAGGTTAGCATGGGCAACAGCTGTAAGCTTGCAGTACAACAGGCCATTTTTTTGCTGGAGTGTGCCATCCTGGCAGCAACAAGCTCTGTAATCTGTCAGGAAAATTTGCAGCAAGACTTTGTGGTTAGGAACCAGGCTGGACAGATTGAGATAAGAAATTAGCGAGGGTAATCAGCCACTGGAATAATTTACTTGGGGAACCAGTGCAGTCTATCACTTGATATCTTGAAATCAAGACTGACCACTTTTCTACTAGAATTTTGGATTTGATGCAGTCATAACCAGCTGGGAAGGTAAATACCTGCTAGGGGTCAGAATAAGGCATCTGTCCCCAAATGACTGGTACTAGGAATATCGACTGTGTGATCACCTCACAGAAGAGAAAAACAATTTCTCTCTGTACAGTCCAAGTGCTGAAACAACAGAGCACAGAGCACATCTATACTTGCACTGAAGTCACTTCTAAGTACTTCATTAAAAGATACAATGAGAGTTCAGTGAGGAGCTGCAAAGTTGAAAGCAATTACAAAACTTAACAGGCACAACTACTGAAATAAGCTAGCTATGTATAATTTAGCTAAACAGTAACTAACCAGCCAACATCAAACCAGAAAGGTGACCAGATGACAGAAAGCATAGTAACTCTTCAAATCAAATATTCTTGGAAACAAATGTGATTCCAATTATGAACTTGAAATCCCTTGCAGGCTGTTTCTTGAGTTTTGCCGGGAACAACCATGGAGAGTGAACATAATTTACATGAATACAAACTAATTAAATGAAACAGCCCACTTCAAACCAGACGCCAAAATAGAGTACGTTAAAAAAAATAACCAAACCCTACCTATAGCAAAATTTGGCTCTTTAGCTCTAGAAAGCACTTGAAATGTGTGAACCTTAAGGAAGCGTAAGACTCAAGAGAACAAAAGCAAGAGCATCTAGCTAAAGGTAACATTAAATTTAAAAAAAAAAAAAAAAAAAAAAAAAAAAAAAAAGAGTTCCAGGGAACAGATTCTTACCGGTAAAATCTACCAGGGTGCACAAAAGGTTCCCAGAGGAGAGCACTCATGTCCCACTACTTCAGACAGCAGCAACAGGGGGCTTCAGCAAGAGCACCAGCCGCAAGCCCAGTTGCCTGTTGTCACTATCAATTAGATCATGTAACCCCATCACAGACTTATCAAGGCTGATAGGCTGCAGCACAGACAGCACAGTACAAATGCTACCCTCAGTCATGAGTTGGCAAAATGAAGTTCTACACAGAAGACAGCTGAGCTACTCCAAATATTAACAGTAACTAGGAACTAAGAGTAAGTTAGATCTTCAAGTCTGATGCCTCCTCCTCACCCAACTCAGTCACAGTTCTGAAATCTGGGTCACCCATACATTATTCCTCCAAATCAAGCCACCTCCCTCCCATGCAGTCCTTTAAAAGGACTCTGCCCTTATCCAAGCCATCTCCGACGAGCCATTTGGGTTATGAGAAGCTCCAAAATAGTAGAAAATCAGGTCAAAAAATTCCAATGACACTATAGAGATGTGGCTTGGTCAGAGAGGAATGGGCACACAGCTCAAGAAGCCAGTAGCATCCAGATCCAGCAGCTCCTTGGCAAAGTCTGCAACAACTCAACATAGACGAGTTGAGCTCCGATCTCCTTCCCTACAAGTATTCCCTACCAGGTTTGATCCAGGCCTTATCCAACCTCTGGGAATAAACGAAGCATCAAGCCCAAGGGATAACACAGGTGCTGGGGGGAGGACCTGTAAGGCCAGAGCCATGGCAGTTCAAAAGCCCCCCAGCAGGTTGTTTGGGGTGCTGAGGTTGCCACCAGAGCTGCAGCAGCAGCCAGGGCTCTGAAGCAGCCTGGGAAAGGCGACGGGAAGCGAGTAGCAGGCAGGTATCTTGCCTTTCGTTCTTCTGCCTTCCCTCTGTGACAGACCATAAAAGTCACGAGGTGCCAGGCATCAGAGCAAGGAGGAAAACAACGGTGTCCAGAGTTCAAGCACAGCCCCGAGAGTCCCGGGCCCCGGCCCCGGGCGGCCCGGCTGGAGCTGAAACCCCAGCAAAGGCCGTGGGATCTCGCTCCTGCGTGGGAGGCACCATTTCTGCGGGAAGAGGCTCCGGCTGCTGGCAGCTGAGCCTGGGACCGGGCCCGTGCTCCGGGCCCTACCTGCTGCCGGAGGCAGGAGGAGGAGGAGCGGGGCGGAGAAGGGGGGGGACGGGCACTGCCGGTGGGACGCAGAGCCCTGCCGTCTGGCGCAAGGGAAGGCTGCGGCCCCCCGGGGCCTGCCGGCAGGCGCCCACCCCTTCACTGACCCCTCTGGAGACAGCGGCCCGCCGGGGCTCACGCCGCGCCCCCCAAGGCGGGAGCGGCTCCCCAGGACTGCGGGCCCCGACGGCGGCCCTCTCCGCGCATTCACACCTGCGCGCCGCGGGCCGGGCCCCACGGAGGAGCGCGGCAGGCCCGCCGTCCCGCCTCGGGAGGGGCGAGCGCTCCCTCCTCCTCGTCCCCTTCGGGTCCTAAAATGGTGGAGCCCTCCCTCCCCTCTTTCTCCTTCCTGCCCCGCCGCCTCGCTCCCTGGGCCTGCCTGCCGCCAGGGCTCCCCCCTCCCCCGGGAGGGAGCAGCCGCCCCTCCGGCCCG
>VXBJ01005283.1:219647-254130 GCA_013400055.1 Nycticryphes semicollaris
GGGGATCCGGCGCCAGGCCCGTGCCTCACCCAGGAACACGGTAACGCCGCTCCCGCCGGGCCGCCCCCGCCGGCCGCCCCTTACCTGCTCACATCGCCGGGCCGGGGCCAGCGTTGCACCCCCCGGCGCTGCCGCGGCCCCCCGCCCTAGGCAGCCGGCCGCCCTCTCCCCGCCGCCCGCGGGGCCGCAGGTATGTCATGAGTGCCGGGGCTCCCAGGTGAGCCGGGCACACCTACAGGAAGGCAGGCGGGACGCCCTGATTGGCGTGCGGGGCGCAGCCCGGCCGGCGGCGGCCGCGCTCCCGACGGCGCGGGGCAGGGCAAGGGCGCAGCCGCCACAGCGGCGATCCTGGACCCGGTCTTCGGACCCGGTCCCCGGCCGGGCGCAGCCTTCCGTGCCGTCCGTCCGAGCGTAAGGTATTTTGCCTTTTTAAAAAATAATAATTGCAGTGGAGGAAATAACTGTGCCCGCCCTGGGTTTGTGGGGGGCGTCTGGAGAGGGGAGAGCTTAGCGCTTGGTTGCTTCACCTCCAGGGCAAAAGCAGGGGCGGGTACACCTGACCTGCTGCTCATAGGACCCCAGGCTTGCTCAAAAAAACCCAAAAACCAGAGGGGCTTTTTATTTATCCATTTATTTATTTATTTTAATTTGTCTTCATTGCCTGCATCCCTTCTTTTCCTGCTCCCTAAGGTCACTACTTAACTTTGCATGCATGAACCCTCCTGCTTTGTATTTCTTTCCCTGCAACAGGCAGCCGCGGTGTTAAGGAAAAGCAGTGGGTATTGGAGGAGTCGTCCTTGCAACACGTGGCGGAGCTTTCCCTGTGCAGCAGCAAACCTCGAGCAATCCCAAGGTTATTCCCTTTGTCATCAAATAAATAACTGAACACCTGGCTTCAGAAGAAATTGTGCGGGATGCAGGTAAAAAAAATCTGTAGGGCATATTAAAACTGAATCCACAGCTACTGTTCTTGGGCACCCTGTCTCTCCCTAGCTACAGAGGTAAATATCTCGAGGTGCCCTTCCTGCATTAAAGCTTTCCCTGGTTGCTGTGCTCAGCTGTGGACTAAAAGGGGACAGCAAAACTGTTGTAAATAAAGGTAATTCTGTCCCTGATTGCCAGCTTGACTGTAGCGATAGGGACACACAGTCGGTAAGGAGACTTCCCCCATGAAGGAATGTGAAACAGAACTGGGCACAGAAAAGGCATGACAAAAGGGAAAGAAGAAAAGGGGAGACATCTAGATAAAAGGTAATGTGTTTGGGAGTAGCAGAGCAAAGGGAAACTCTGACATAGCTCATTATTGGGATCATAAAAGAAGGAGCAAATTCCGGAATTTTGGGGGTTTCATACAATGGCAAAATAAAGAGTAGGTTCCTTGATTCTCCACTGCCCTGGTATTATTATTTGCAGCCTAGATCCATGTATTTGCCTAAAGAAGTATAGGATTTATGTGAGGATGCAATTTACTGCAGCATAGATCTTTGCTTACAAAGAATGCAAGGCAAGCAAAGAATTGTGCTAGACAGGTGACTGACAAAGAAATTACCTATATTATATTTTCTGTCACCTGAAATTGATATCCAGTGCTATCTCTTTGCTGAGTCTTTTTTTCCTAATAATTTCATGAGGCTTGCAGGTGTGTCTCCTCCAGGAGGTGCTCTGGAGAGTTCAGTAAAGGAGAACGCGGAGCTTGTCCCAGTCACCAGACAAATCCTGTTTCTCACACCCAGGCAATCCTCACAACCATCCCTTTCCTGCATGACTCATGCAGGGTCTCCCAGACAGGAGAACTACCCCTGGAAGCTGCACACTGAAAGCTTTAACCAGCTAGTGAAGAAATCATGCTCATGCTTGCTGCTGCTTTCTGATTCAATTAATGCTTTCTTTCATTTGTGTGGATTAATTATTTCATCATAGTGAAATACAGCTTCTGCAGTTGAGATTCCTGTTCCACACCACTGCATTTACACTCAATGGAGAGGAAAGAGGTGTTTCAAATTCCCACAAGGTAAGAGACTGGGGAAATCAATTCTGGATCATGTCTCTGTTGGTGCTCAAACCTCTGGGACATTACATGAATAGGCAATACCTTGTCCTACTGCATTTTGTAAGTTCCTAGCACCTGGTAGTGGGACATCCTGGCAGAAAACCAGCACCTCTGTCATCCAGAAAAGGACAACTTATTGTTTAAAAAGGGCTTAACCTTTACCTGTCTACTTGGCACCTCCAGCAACTGCTGAGGCAGTTTTCTATTTGCTGTTGTGAATCATATCCTGAGGTATCTTGCTTTCACTGCCCATTGCAGGGATTTGAGCACCTAACTTCTCTTCATGCATTACATAGGGTGAAGAAGTACCTGAAGTCAAAATGTGCAGCTCTCAGTATTGCAATAGCTGTACCCTTCTGTGGGACAATCTCTGCTTTCCTAAATTGGTGGGGACTGGACTCCCAACTTCTTTCTGAACCCATGCAAAATTACTGCAGTGCTGTTAAGGTACTTTTGCCAGTGGCATGAAAGAGAAGTTGAGGAAAAATAGTTGTGCTATAGACTCATTGAGGCTGGCCAGCACTTTTGGAGATCATGTAGCCCACCCTCCCAGCTCAGAGCAGGGTTAGCTGAAGCACGCTGCCCAGCACCATGTCCAGTCAGGTTTTTGATATCTCCATGGATGGAGACTCCACAATCTGGGCTACCTGGGCCAATTTAACCACCCTTACAATAAAAGTAAGGATTTTTTTATGTTTAAGGTCTGCACATCTGGAGCACTGCACAATGTGAACAGGAGAGGTCCTGTCTGATACCAGGAATACTTCCACTTCTCCTTTATGATGGTGAGCTACAGTGAGTCAATGTTTTTTGACCAGGAGATCCTATAGCATAGGAGTCCTTTCTCAGCAGGATAAAAGTTGAGAGCCAGCATTAGTGGGAAGCAGGCAGAGAGCAGTACAGTGGTGTCCTGGGTGGACTGGGCAGCAGTGCCAAGAGCTACGTCCTCTTGTACCCTGATGTGCTCCTGCTTCCTGCAGTGCCCTGTACTGCTGATACTGTGAACTCGGTAGGCTGAGAGGCAGTTTGGATGTTAGCCTGCCACTCACATTTTCTTTTCCTGTGTAAGCATCCTCCTTGAGAACCTCCCATCCAGCTAGAGTCCTCTGTTCTCATCACTCCATAGCAGGCATTATTCTGAGTTTAATTTCTGCTATATGCAAAGCATACAGTTGTAAATGTAAACAGCCAGGTAAACAGCAGGACAGAACTTGGCAGTTTTAGTAACTCTTAGGTATGCTGCTGACATGTCAGAAGCACCACAGGAGGGTCTAAGTGCCTTCTTAAGTTTAACTAAATCATCCGATGAGCCTTCACTCCTTGGAAAACAAAAGGAGTTTTGCTTCCCTTGGTGTGCAAACCTGTGTATATGCAAGAAAAAACTAAGAATGGAAAGAAACAGAACACTGACCTTGTAAACTGAACCAAAATAAGTTTATACAAGCAGCAAGTTAAGCACCCATCCCAGTGAGTTAGGTCCTGGCAGTTTCCTTCATTTCCTCCAAGGCTTGGTGGGAACATCCAGAGGTAACAGTCCTTCTGAAATTCAGTCATCTCTTTTCTTGCCCCTTATTTATAGCTTGCTGTCAGCAGTTTGCAGAATCCCAGCATCATTGTGGATAAAAAGATGGACACAAGCTGGCAATGTGCTCTTGTAGTTCAGAAAGCCAGCTGTATCCTGGGCTGCATCAAAAGAAGTGTGGCCAGCAGGTCAAGGGAGGTAATTCTTCCCCTCTTCTCTGTTCTTGTGAGACTTCACCTGGAGTACTGCATCCAGCTCTGGGTTCCCCAACATAAAAAGGATGTGGACCTGTTGGACGAGTCTAGAGGAAGGCCACAAAAGTTGAGAGGGCTGGAACACCTCTCCTATAAGGACAAGCTGAGAGAGCTGGGGTTGTTCAGCCTTCCAGTACTTAAAGGGGCATTTTAAAACAGGGACAGACTTTTTAGAAGGGCCTGTAGCGATAGACAACACGTAATAGTTTTAAACTAAAAAAGGGTATATTTAAACTAGATAGAAGGAAGAAATTTTTTACAATGAAGCTGGTTGGAAGTATGGAACAGGTTGCCCGGAGAGGTGGTAGATGCCCCATCCCTGGAAACATTCAAGGTCAGATTGGACAGGGCTCTGAGCAACCTGATCTGGTTGAAGATATCCCTGTTTATTGCAGGGGATGGTGAACTAGATGACCTTTACATGTCCCTTCCAACCCAAACCATTCTATGTTTCTATGATCCAGTACCGCATTTCCACAGAGCCTTTCCAGCACACCAAGAGAAGTGCAGGCTCTAAGGCTTCAGCTCAGCTTTGGTACCACAGGTCCCGTGCTTTTGTTGGATATCAAGTAGCTAGCACCTTGTTGAACTACAGCAGGTGCTGGAATTAAAAATGTCAGATTTGCAAAATTCACTCACATTTTTTTGTTTTGTTTATTTTTTTTTAATACAGCCTAATTGTTGACAGTGGTTTGGGCCTGTCTTCATCTGAGAATCTGCTTCAGTGACAGTCATGGATGCAGTTATAATGATGAACTCTTACTGTTTGGCAGAGCTGCCGCTTGTCCCAGGAGTTCAAGAGGCTATGGAATCCACTTAGACAAATACTGGTTTCTGGGATCTTTCCCATAATTGGCTCCAGCATATGTCCAGGAATAAGTGGCTGTGCCAGAAACGAATAGGGAAATACAGAACTGGGAAAATCCTTCAGGTGATATGGCTAGAGATACTTTGCTAAGCCAAGCTAATTGTAAAACCACATTGCTGACATGATCTGAGTTAATCACAAAAGCCCTGAGACAATAACCCATATTGTTAAAGAGCATGTACATCCTGAGAAGAGCAGCCACAGACTGAAATGAGCTTCCCCCATTTTGTTCTCAGATGCTTTCTTTCCTGGGAATCCCAACTGTCCTGCACACAAGTGACCTAGTCACAACACTCTGTTTACTCTTACAGAATAAAACCAGGAGCAAAATAATCCTTATTCAACCTCATCCATTTATTTTTTTCATATGAAAAACAGTAAGGACTCTGTCCAAATGGACGCCTACATATGTGCCACGGAGTGATAGTTTTACGTCATAGTAAACTATGTACCAGTTACTATGAAGGCCTACATTGGCAGGATGGATTAAGAATGAGCGGCGCATTTAGTGTGTTGTACAAATTTCTTCCAAAGTAATAGCAGTGGTCTTGCCTGAATGTGCAGATTTGGGCCATTGTCCTAAATGGGTTGCTTGCTAAACCACACTTTCTTACAGGTGCTGCCAGGAAGGTGTAAACAAATGGACAAGACTTCAGACTGGCAGCCAGAGACAAAGGCTGCTGTTAGAGACATGAGGGTAAGAGATGTCTGGAGAGTCCCTTCCTGTCAGCTGCATAAGGTGGCAAAAGCATATTTTCACTTGTATACATCCATTTAGCCTGACATTCGCTTGATTTTAAGCTACTGCCTGTTTTAAAAGGCAGAAAGGTCATTATTTCTTTGCGGTCGTGGACTAGGCGGAGGCTGATGGGTTTTCCCAGTTACAATCACAAGCATGTAGCTCCTTTGGATAAATATTGGAGGAAAAAAGGATCTATAACTAAATGGGCTATATTCTCTGAAGCAGTTACCCAACCTTTAGCAATACCTACTGTGGTCAAAGCAACCTATTTCCAACTCACCCATAGGATTTGGTAGCTCAGTGGCTGCATTTTAAGTGAAATAGCAGTAAGCTTTTACATTTTTTAGGAAGATTTTCCTCAAGCCAAAATTGCAAAAGTTACATTTGATCCACCTAATACATTATGACATAACACTCCTTCCTGTTGCACATATGGCTTTTCAAGCCATATTCCCACCTGATTAATATGTGGAGATCTATATGGAAGTATCTCTGCAGTTACATAACATGAGCTTGAGATATACTTTTTTTTTTCCAAATTTTAAAGCTTGAACTAGTGCAGGGAAAAGATGGTTTTAGGACTAAGAACAGTAACGAGGGCATTCCTTGGTACTTTACACTGAATGTAGATATAGGTGTCTTTCACTGAGGAGACCACTGCAGTAATTTCTGGGTTGTCTGCACACATCAGGAGGTCCATGGGCTACCCGAAGAGGATCCACAAAAGGTAGCTAAGAAATACCAGGAAATATCCTAAAGCCAAAACCAGGTTAAAAACCGGTGTACATGTTGTTAAGATGCCTCCAAAAGGACCAAAGAACACATGGAGAAAAAACATTTGTACTGGGGAATGAGCAGTCAGAGACGGGGAAAGATAGGAAAGCTTTTAATGGTCTTTGCCTCAACTCTGTCATCAAAAATATTAATTCCTGGTAGTCCAGAATAAGCAACATTGGTCTTACTGTTCAGAAATACCACAAATTTGGAAAAATCTCCATGAGAGCTGGTTATGCAAACTTTTCCAAAGAGCTGTGCTTTTGCACCAATTCACATAGGCAATTTCTAGACCACTTGTAATTTTAAGGAAATCTTTGTATGTATGCTTTCTCCTCACTGACATACTACATGCAAAGGATGCTCCAGTTACTGCTTTTTCCTGGCAGGTGCCTCTCACAGACAAATCTTCTGTTGCAGTTCCCAGGGAGGCTTTAGGAGGCAGCTCACAGATTTCTGCAATTCTCTTAGTTTCTGTGTTTGTGATTCTGAGTGCTGCAAGAGTAATGCAAAAGGCTATTTTTCCCCTAAATTCTTTGGTGATCTCAGACACATGTGGCCTTCAAAGATCTACAAGAATAGCTTACAACATTGTGGGTTGCAGGGCAGGGAAGCAACGGCTTCCTGAGGTTATTGCAAACTTTTATGCAGGTGGTGATACTGCTGAGATGCCTCTGTAGCTATTGTCTGGGATCCTGTTCTTAAGCACCCCATCTTGTATTGCCTCCCCTGAATAGGACACTAATTTGCTAACAGTTTTGCTCTTACATGCTCTTTTTTGTCTGGGGCTCCATCCCAAGCTCAGGCTATGTGTCTGTAATTCATAACCTCAATACTTTAAAGATATAATTACCTCTCTTTACTCCTGCAGTACTATGCAAGTGTTCTGTGAACTTGGCCTCTTGGAATGGAGGAAGTCAGTGGAGGTCAGCATCAGCAAACAGGACTTTGCCACTGTTGTGTCCAGCCACTCTTCCTGCATGGTGGCAGCAGAGGGTCAGGGAGGGCAGAAGCTAACTGCTTGAATTAGACGCAGCTAAATCCTTGTGCAAACCTGAATCGGAGTCCTAAGACTGTGTCTTGGTCCAAGAAATTGTTTCCCAGCCCAACCTGTATGCACCGCTCACATGCACATGCAGATAATTGTGGATTGGAGTCTAACAAATTTGTCCTTCACCTGGGCCTCACACATTGATGTTTCCCCTCCTTCCTTAGGAGTGAGAAAAGGCCTAAACAGAGAGGAACAGTGACAACAGCAATTTTCTCCTCTTCTGCCAGCATCCTTTGAGTAGCCCAGGAGAAGGTTACTGGGGCTCTTAAAATACTTCCACTCCATTTGCCAAGGCAAGAATTTAATGAGTCTTCCTCTGTACTTTTCTCATACATATGGGTGTTCATGGCAATAACTGATGTTAGGGGTGTGTGTATTACACTTAAAGCCCTCTGTAGAAAGGGTGCTGACAACAAATAAATCAATTTGCTACCAGAACAACTAGCAAAGTTCATTCCTTTCTGCTCTCTTCTGATTCAGGTAGGCCAGTTATCCTGTGATAATTTCTTCAGGCTTTCTGCTCAACTGTGAGCTCTAGAAATAAATCACTGTAAAGGAAAGGTAGAATATGGACAGTCACACCACTGCAAGCAATCTTATTCTAGTCCAGAGGTGCTCAAACAGTGAACTGTGGTTAGGACCCCAGGAAAATTGAGTGTGGAGAACAAAAATGAAAGGAGAAGCGTGCTGCCTTTGAGAAGCTTGCCAAATAGTCCCCTGGTTCAACCTGAAAGGGTAGCCATGTAGGAGCTGGATACAGAAAGCACTGCACATGCATGCGTGCAGCACAGGTGGGAGGATGACATTTAAAAACCTTCCTCTGCACTGGAAACAGCAGTGCTACCTCTGCCCCAACCCCATCCTACCCATTACTACTCACTCAGAAACCACTTTACTAGAAAGTTACTTCTTCCTAGCCGAGATCCTCATATGATAATGTCCATCTAAGTGTTGTTTCTTGTGGTATAGGTCAGTAGTAATGAGTCAGACCAGGTCTTCACTTTCCTTCCTCTTGTTAGCTAGACACAAAATCCAGACCACAAACAAATTAATCTGTCCCATGCACCCTGTTAATTAACAAATCACACAAAAAAGTCCCTGTCTTATATGAAAAGACTCTTGAATGGCTGTGAAATCAAGCACTTAAAAGTTCAAAAATTCATAATTCTCTAAATACAGGGTTGGGGGCAGTTGTTTTGGCTTTTTTGATGGCTATAAGTACACATAATAGTGGAACTTTTAATGAGATAAACAGTTGTTTTTCATCAGCTTAATTTTTGCACAGGAGGATGAACAAAGTTGAAATGTGCCTTCCTCCACATTCAGTGTCTTTGCACCAGAGGTGTCCCTGATGTCAAGATCTCCACGCCTCCATCTGTAATAACATAGTGCCCTCTGTTGGGAAGCTGTTCCTGGCGCCTCCAGGTGAGAAAACATTAACACAAATGCCATACTGTCATACGTGCTCCTGTGAAGCCTGTAGAGTGTTGTGCCAGCAGTTTTAAAAATCAACTTTTTCCTGCCTCAGATATTTTCTGTTAGGCTCAGGCAAGCAGTTGCACTGGATTACTATTAAGGCTTTCTGTGAGAGTGTTCAAGAAAGATCTATCATTTTATTATAGTTTCAGCTTTTTATTTTTTTTTTTTTTGTGATTTGAGTGACAGAAGGAAACAAGAGCCCCTCGTGCACCTCAAGACACATGAGACAAGCTGGCTCATGTCAGCAGGGAGGTGTCTGCGGCTGCAGACTGGCTGCTTACTCTGGATCTGTGGATGTTGGAGATCAGCTTTAGTCCAAAGAAACAGTTCCTGGTCTTTGCCGACACAAAGAGGGGTTGTCAGGTACAGGAAGCAAATCCTACTGCCTTGGATACCTTCTCCTGTAGCTCAAAGTTTATTTATCCTGACAGCACCAGGAGAAACGCATCTCCTCTGGGCTTTGCCTGTTCCTTTCTCCCATGCTACCCAGCAGAAGCAGGGCCAGGGTTGGCCCTTTATCTCCCATCCTGTCCTACCATTCTCAACATCCAATCCTTACCAAATATCACTGAACCCTCACCCTACTGCAAAAATTACAAGATTAATGTTATGGTTCTCCAAAACAGCTGCACTGTGTTGGCCCACTACGTTGGCAGGGTCTACCTGGAGAGCACAGCCACAGCCATCTACTGTGGGACCAAACCCTTACTCTAGCCCATCTCTCACCTAGTTTCTGATCCTTAGTATCAGTGACCTTGTTAGGCCCTGGAAATGCATGTTCTCTTCTGGCCTGAGGTAGCACAAAACCAAAACCTAGCTAGGCCATGCATGGCACACATACCTGTCAGGAACAGCTCTTCAGAGGCCAGTTCAGGCCACACATCATCTCCTGCAGCATCCGCCCCTAAACCAGTCCACAGATCTCATCCAACTCAAACTCCTAATGCAATCAGTCCCTTAAAAGAAGTAAGATGTCCTGCTCCACAGTATTACCAGTCCTAAAGCTCCCAGGACTGGTGTCAAAACCAGTCTTGAGGCCACCAGGAGGAAAGATCTTTTCCTGCTAAACAAAGTCCTGCTAAAGCTAATCAAATACATTATTATCCTGCTAATCAAATACATTATTCTGGGCCACCATAGTTCCAGCATTAAAGGCAATGCTGAGACTTCTTGCTAGATATTGTAAACCACCTTCTTTATGTTCTTCCTTTTAACCCTGTTTCTAGCCCAGCATTTTACACCAGGAGAGAATTCCCCATGGCACTCACCACCACACCTCAGTCATGGAAAATGAAACCTTTTCCATATGATGGGTTGTAAATATTAATATTTGGTGAGTGGCCAAAGCAGAGCTCTTCGATGTGAGCTTGCAGATAAACATGACCATCCACACAGTGATGGGGAAGTATTGTTTGTCTGGAGCTATAATGCTATTGTTGGAAGGGCAGACTGAGGCAGGATTGTTTTATATGAGCATGGGCACGGTTTTCATGAAGTAAGCTTTTGTCCTTAGCTCACAAAAAGGGCCTTTTTTTGTGATTCACAGTGTCACATTTTCAGTTTTCTTTGCATTTAATTAAGAATGGGACAAGCATAAGTCTGCAAGTAAAACATAAAAGCAGAATGACCCTATAAAAAAAGTGGGTTTTCTACATTATTAAGAAATCTTGTTACATTAAATTGGAGGCTTAGATTGTAAACCGGCTAAGGTAGGTACCACATCCTTGTCCTGTGCTTGCAGTGCATTTGTCACAGTGAGAGTCTCTCCTGTCTCTTCTGAAAATATCACACACCCAGGGACAGGTGAGTTGCAGTCCCCAAAGCGTCTGAGAGAATTAAGAAACAAAGACCAAAAAGGTGTTTAAAGGTTATCTTGTCACAACTGTAAGTCAGTGGATATAAGATCTAGATGCTTGAATTCTGTGAAGGAATAGAAGGTGAGGGAAACAAAACTTGTGAGGTCTTGCAAAGTCTAGAATCTCAAGTACTTTCAGGGTACAGCTAACAATGACTAATGCAGTGTAAATAATTATTCATAGTAAGTCTAGAATATGCCAAACTATGTTTTCTCCAAACAGAACAAGGATTCTCCAAACTACCAACCCAGCAACCAGATAGCTCTCTTAACACCCCAAAGATCTGCTGTGCGTCCTGCTGACTCCATTCACTCTGCTCCTTTGTTTAACTCTTCTCTTTCTCTCTCAGTGCTTCAAGGTTCTCTCTTCCCTGGACTTCCTCCCCGCTCATCTCACAAAAACAACATGATGTTCCGAGACACATCATCTTAGTTGAGTACTCACATCCAACTGCTGTTACGCCACCACGCTGGAGCAGTATCAGATTGTTCTCTGCAGTGTTTGCTGTTGTGCCTTGTTTTCATAGAATCATAGAATGCTTTGGGTTGGAAGGGACCTCAAAGATCATCTAGTGGAAGGCAGGAACACCTGCTCAAACCCCCTTCTAGCCTGGCCTTGAACATTTCCAGGAATGGGGCATCCACAGCTTCTCTGGGCAATCTGTTCTAGTCTTTCAACCACCTTCATCATAAAAAAATTCTTCCTTATGTCTAGTTTAAATATATCTTCATTTAGTTTAAAACTATTACCTCTTGTCTATTGCTACAGGCCCTACTAAAAACTCTGTCCCTATCTTTCTTACAAGCCACCATTGAGTACTGGCAGACTGCAATAAGGTCTCCCCAGAGTCTTCTCCAGGCTGAACAACCCCAGGAGAGGTGCTCCAGCCCTATGATAATCTTAAGGCCCCTCCTCTGGACTCACTCCAACAGATCTATGTCCTTCTTATCTTGGGGACCCCAGAGCTTGACGCAGTACTCCAGGCGAAGTCTCACAAGAGCTGTTCATCTCCCTCAACCTGCTGGCCATGTTTTTTTTTAGGCAGCCCATGATACAGTTGGCTTTCTAGGCTGCAAGCCCACATTGCTGGGTCATGTTGAGCTTCTCATCAACCAATACCCCAGAGTCCCTCACCTCAGCGTTGCTCTCTATACATTCTCTGCACAGCCTGTATTTGTGCTTGGGATTGCCCTGACTAAGGTGCAGGACCTTGCACCTGACCTTGCTGAACTTCATGAGGTTTGCATGGGCCCACCTCTCAAGTCTGTCTAGGTCCCTCTGGATTCCTTCCAGTATGTCAACCGCACCACACAACTTGGTGTCATTGGGACACTTGTTGAGTGAGTGGCACTCAGTCCCACTGTCCATGTCACCAACAAAGATGTTAAACAGCACTGGTCCCAGTACGGACTCCTGAGGAACTCCACTTGTCACTCATCTCCACTTGGACATCGAGCCATTGACCACAACTCTTTGAGTGCAACCATCTAGCCGGTTCCTTATCCAACAAGTGGTCTATCTGTCAAATCCATGACTCTCCAATTTAGAGACAAGGATGTCATGCAGAACTTTACAGCAAGGCTTCCAACATCAGCTTGTATATCTTTGTCTTTATCCCATCTCTGGTGCAGAAGCGAATGCCTGTTCTACAGGACTCACAGTGACCATGCTCCATGGAGTGTTGATTTCTTTCTGAGGTGGGTTCATTGATGTTGAGTAAGGGATGAATCCTTGCTACAGTTCTTCCCACAAAAAGCACAGAGATAAGGCTTCTCTACAGTGTGAACCAGCTGATGTTTGGTCAAGCCAGAATTCCTGTCAAAATCCTTTTCACAGTCACAGCACCTAAGGTGTTTCTCTCCCATCTGAGCTCTTTGTTGGTAAATGTAAATGTCAAAATGTGTTCATTTTCATATGAATTTTTAGATGACAGGTCTCCTTATTTTCAGCTAGAGCAACGTCATCATCAGGGATAGAGGGGGTCAAAAAACTAATCAGATATGATTATTCCCCCAAACACTACACGAAGAACAGCATTTATGAGTGTGAAAGCTGTGAGCTGATTTTTCAGGTGAAGCGTTCTTGGGTGAAGAGCTTGCAGACTGGAATTCATGGGTTCTCATCTTCCTTCTGCCACAAGTTCTCTTATAATCTTCATCATTTTATTTGTTTCATATAGTGCCTCTTACCACCAGACGCATGCCACAGTTATACAAGTAGAGAAAACTGAGATGAGGAAGATGGTGGTGAGTGAAGAAACTGCACAAAGTAGCCCATCAGGCCAGAAGCAGAGATGAGAACTGGACACATACTTCCAGAGTCCTTGAGCAGGGTGCTTGCCTCTTTCTCGGCTGGTGTGTTCATCATAAAACAATGATAAATCTTACTCCCCAGTCTATTTTGCAAAGGTGTTATGTCCTCAGTAGATACTATCTGTATGTGACTTTGAATACTCAAAGTTCTCTTTCAGTGCTAATGGAATGAGCTACTTAAATGCCTCTAGGCAGTTTATCCAGTTTATGGATGTGGATCTGCTATCCTTGAAGTTCAAAAGTACCAGAGTTGATTCTGAGAAGGCCCATGTTGTCCTGATAGGAATTTTGAGTAGGAATATGTCTCGACTCTTTCAGAGTCAGCCTGGGTCTGGAAGCACATGGTGGAGAGCCCAAGCTGATGTGCTCTGATTGCACCAGAAGTTTGTTGGAATGGCTGCAGAGGCACCTGAATGGCTCCCCACACTCAGGGGAAACCCAGCAAGGCTTATAAGTTGTGGCTCAGCATTGTCACTGCTGTCTCTATGCTAGTCGTGGGGGTGGAGCCTTGCACTAGAACCTGTACCACACTCCCCAGATTTCCCATGACCCAGAGGACCTTTTATCCTGTACCAACAGGATATCCTGTGTACCCAACAGATGTGAGCTACCTGTGTTTTCATGTAGCACTGTGCCTGAGCTCACAAGCTATGTGGATATCAGAGCACTGGTGAGACAAGTATCTCACCAATTCACCCAGATCACTATGAGTCACTAAGTTCTACGAAGCCTGTTTAGTCATTCTAGTATCACTACAGCGTATTTCCCAGCAAGGGAAATGGTTTGGCAGTGTCAGGGTAGTTTACATTTCTCTGCATGGGATGCACTGAGGAACGCCTCCTAGTATTGTCCAGGGACTGTCAGCAAACTGCCCAGTCAGCATAAAGCCCTCACCAGCTATACCATATCCCATCAGCTGGCCAAGCTTGTTGGTGTTATTGGTAGTAGAACCATTTGATGATGAAAGGACAGACCGAACTCAGCATCTGACTAGATTATTAACATAAGACACCCATGCAGTATCCCAAGAAAACCTCATTATGTCCTTTAGGTAATGGAGTTAAGAAGTCCCAATAGACAATATTCCCTGATGGTTTGGGAAGGTCTGCATACCTCAGTACACTCTATATGTTGGGAATGTTCTGCTATATGGTGAGTCCCAACAGAACCATACAATCTGTTTTTTTTTCCAGTGTCTGAGGTGTCCTATGGCCTCATAACCTCAGATGGTAGAGAGGTGACACTATAATCTTGCTGTGAGATTGGACCAACCTGCAAGTGTTTCATTAAGAATAAAAGTGACCCAAAGAACACGGAAGTGGCCAGTGCTTCTCTGCAGGACACAACCCTGCAGGTCACTAAGTGGGAGCAGGAGATAGCTGTGGAGAAAGGCTGGTAGCAGGAAGAAGGTGCAATGGAGTAACGTGTATGAAAGAAATACTGCTATGAGATTTTGCCAGCATTTTCCAGCCCAAAGACTGCAAGGCAATTTCTTTGAAAGATCAAAGATTGCTATCCATTATTGTTCTTAACAATATTTTGAATTTAAATGCTTGTATTTGTAGTAGTAAAATTAAGATTTGTAAAACTGTAGTAGTTTTTTTACGTAAATGCTAAACTTGTTAATTTATCACCCATGTATTTAACAACCCATATGATATGTATGGAATTTTTTTATTTTATTTCATTTTTGGAAAGGTTAGATGGACCTTTACTTTCCAAAGTTTGCGAAATAGCATGGCAATTTCATCCTCTACTGAGAGAGCATGGTAACATTTGCGTAACATCTTACAGCTTCCGGGGAAGTGGGTTTCACAACCTCCCTAGGTAATCTGTTCCAGAACTGCCTTACTCAAAGAAAGTTTTTGCAACATCTAGCCTTTTTCCTTTTTTCTTTCTTCTTTTCTTTCCTGAAAATTAAGCTGATTAGGTCATATCTTTGTCCTTCCAGCAATGTAATTGCTGCCTTTCTTAATAATATCTCATGCTCTGCAACCATGTTATCATCTCCTGCCCTACTCTCAGCCTTCTCCTCTAGACTCAACAAACCTGGTCCCCTCCCTTCTTCCCAGAGGCGACTGTTTTCCAAACCTCTTATCACTATAGATGTGCTCCAGACCCTGTGCTCTCTGCCCGGAGCAGCAGGGCTGCTTGCTGTCCCCCTGTGGTGGCTTCTCATTTCTCCCCTGCCATGTGCTGCCACTCTGCAGCCCCCAGCCCTGGCACCCCCTTCCTCAGCCCTGGGGGCTCGCCAGTGGTGGAGGTTGGCTGGGATGCTTGCCAGGGCCAACGAGGGTGCTGCGTGGGCACAGGGGTTCTGTCGGGCCAGGTGCTGGGAGCATGGGTGCCAGGCCCCCAGGCTCTGCTCTGCACAGGAACCGGCATGTGCTGTTCACTCCTCTTACCTCCCAGCCCAGCCGGGAAAACAGCATCCTTGCTTTCTGGGATTTGTCCTGAATTCCCAAGTTCAGGAAAGTCACCAGCTCTCTCCTCAGGTGCTCTTAGATCATAGAATCACAGAATGGTTTGAGTTGGATCTTAAAGATCACTTAGTTCCAAACGCCCTGCCATGGTCAAGGACATCTTCCCTTCAAAGCACCATTGCAACCCAACCTTGAACAGTTTCTATGATGGGATATCCACAACTTCTCTGGGCAACCTGTTCCAGTGTCTCACCACCCTCATCATAAAAAATTGCTTCCTTATTTCCAATATAAATCTACCTTCTTTCAGTTTAAAAGCATTGTCCTTTGTCCTGTCACTACAGGCCTTGGTAAAAAGTCTCCATCTTTTTTAGAAGCCCCCTCAAAATACTGAAAGACCACAATAAGGTTTCTCTGGAGCCTTCTCTTCTCCAGACTGGACAAGACCAAGTCTTTCAGCCTTTCTTCATAGGAGAAGTTAGTTGTTTTCTGGTAATCTGCTTTGGAAATTCTCTTAGGAGGCAGAGGTTCCTACGTTCTATGGAATGTGAGCATTTCAGGAACTCCTAGAAAGGAAGCACTACCAAAAATCTATTTAAGTCCTCTGCATCATTTTAAAAGCACCAGCCTTCAGGCTCAGTTAGAAATGTTTAGCTCCACATCTGGCTCTTGACAGTCCTTGTATCAGCTACTTCAGTGGACAGTGGTGGAAATCCTAGTGATGTGTAGTGTTACAGAACCAAATTCTTACAGTATAAAGACCCCAAACAGAATACAGTCAGTTCAATATTACCAATATTCCCATTAATACTTTATTATGAAAGTGGCACATTCTGCTGTTGGTTATTTCAGCCCGAAGAACAGAAGCTTATTAGTGCTCCCTCTTCCCAGCAGTCTTTTCTTCCTTAATCATCCTTACATCCCTCCCATGTTACCAACAGATTCAGTGTCCTTAAACCAACTGTTTTGACCTCCTGACTGGACAAGATATTACATAAACTGCCAAACAACATGGATAAGGGCCAGTTTCTCCCTGCTGATCCTCCCATGGGTGTGCCAGCAAGAGCTCTTTGCTGTACCCAGCCACTGATCTCTGCTGATCTCTGGCTATAGGAACAGCCTTATCTTCGATTCTTCTGTGTACATGTTAAATTTGATTGAAACTCCTAAATGACTAATGGGGAATTGACGGTGCAATAAAAACGCTTTTATTCCTCAAGAAACTACAGAAAAAATCCTCCATGAGCCTATCAAAAAATATATCATTACATTGATCCCCAAATCTGAAAATATGTATTGTAACATAGATCAAATAGAGCTTTTGAAAGGTATTTTGATTTTGAAACTTCTGTCTTATTCTGGATATATCTAAGTGGAAAGAAAATTTAGGATGAGCAGACTGACCCTGTATTCACAGGGAAGAGAGGGTAGCAAAACACTTTTTAATTCTCTTTTCCCACTTCATCCAAAAGCTCTTGGTTCTTAAGGGGAGGGGTGGGACAGAAGAGGTCTGCCCACTTGCTGCAGCGGCTCTCACTGAGATCTTTTCTTGAGAAACCTGGAAAAGGCCTGGCCAGCAACCAAAGGCAGCAGGCAGAGCTTTTGCTCCCTTTTCATCAAGGGCCTCCTTCTGCAGGGTCATTCCTGCAAAAATGCATGTGCATTTGGGGCAGACAATCTGGATGAAGACTGGGGATGGTGTTTGCCTGCATACCAATAGCTGCAATATAGGTTTTTCCGTCTGAGTTATGGTCCAGTCCCTAGTCACTGGAGAGAAATGGACACTGTTAGGCAGTGATTCATCTCACTGATTCTAGATGTCTACTTTAGGAGTAGGTGAATCATGCCCTAGAAACGCTTCTTGAGTATTTGAATAAGGGGCTTTTCTTGTTTTGTTTGATGACTTATTCTCAGTTTGTTACATGCGAGATTTCTTTAAGTAATATTTTTTAATTCTTTTCATTTTTAATACAGAGTTAATCTTTGCTCAAGATGAGGATATGTTGATAAGACATCTTTCTCTGAGAGCTGGAGTTTCAAAAAATCATCAGTTTCACTCCTGCGATTTTTGTAGTTTGTCTTCTGGAAAGTATGTGTGGAATAGAAATGATAAAGCATTAAGACCAAAGAAGACAGAAGCCCAGAAGGAAAGAAGATGAGCAAGTCAGAATCTGAAACAACAGTCAGGAAACACAGATGATGTGGTTTCTGTAAAAAACTTGTTTGTTCAGTTAGAGGGGAAGAGAATTTGTATATGCATAGCTGTAGTTTAATTAACTGTAGGAATCACTGTGTATATACAAAAACACAGATTAATTTATTGAATATTATTTATTATATTGGATATTATATGATATAGGGATATACTGTTATAGATTTTATACATGTGTGTGTGCATGCTTGCATGTATGTAATGTTGTAGACCCTAAATCTAAGTCCAGAGCAGCAGAGGAGCTTGATAGAGAAGGTTCTGTGTATGGAAAGTGGAAAGTGATGGAATAAATAATTTTTTACGACATTATATGATTCAGCTAGGTCTGTGGTTTTTAAAGTTGGATTTCTAACCCTTCAGTATAGGTAAAGAAACACTTGAAGGTGGGACCTAGCTTCAGAAATGGTCCCCTAATGTAAAGATATCTGTAAAAGTTAAGGATGATTTTTTTCAGTTGTCTAAATTTTCCCTCTAGACTCTTTCTGCACCAGGGCAGCACGTGCAACTGGAGCTCAGCAGCTGCTGTATTTTGAAACAAATATGTGGGGATGCTGTGCTATTGTTCCTATCCCACCAAAGGTGTCAGGAGTTTGGTGTTGCTTTCTCCGTCTTCTTGCTTTTTCTTGCTTCTTGCTTTTTCTTGCTTCTTGCTTGTTCAGTCAGCAGAGGATCATGCAAGCGCTAGTGTGAAAGTGATTTAACTTGGTGGGACATTGACCTGATAGCTAACTGACGTTCCTGTGTAAACATGGTTGTCTCCCAGACGTAAACTGTGTTTAGAGGTTCTTGATCACAGTCATTTTTTCTCTTTATTGTATTTGGTTTCCCTCTCATTGAGCCCTTGTCAAGATTTACTGGTGAGCTGCATTATTGCTCTTTTTTATATGTGTTTGTATGAAAGCTGTATTTTACAGTATATGTCATATAAACTGTGGTTGTATAAAATGTGTTTATAAACTTTACTTATGTAAAGGGTTATAGACTGAGATATAAAAGACATTTCATTGGGCAGAAGACAGAATTTCATTTACAGTGGATAAATGCATTGTTGTTACTCAAGCTAAGCAGCATGCAAGCTATTTGAGGAATGACATTCATCTTTAATAAATATTTTACATAATACATACAAGTTATTCATGGAATGGCATTCATTTTTAATACAAGTTTTATGTAATGCTGACCACTTGGAATGCTCCAGAATTAAAGATTTGGTACCAGCACGGTCTCTCACCTTCTTTTCCTCACTTTTGATCTCAGTGCTGTAAAAGTGGTTGTAAGGGTTTTTCCAGTTGCAGCCACTCTGAACCAGTGTGTTGGTAGACTGCTGTATAGTACATGCAAACCTATTAATAGATCTTTCCTTTTCTTTGAGACCTTTGATAGATTCTTCAGGGCTAGTTTTCACCCACCCCCTGCCCCACCAAAAAAAGTCAAAGGCTAGTAAATTGAAAATTCACTGTATATTTGTGATTATTTTGGAGGGGTTAGGGATGCTATTTTAAAACATAATATAATTGAGGGTGCTTTCCTTGATGCAAAATCATCCTGGCAAATCAGCTTCATTAGTTCAGACATTAATCTTTGGGTAAGGTGAGTGTCAGAAGCCTGGTTATGAAGCTGTGGGGCCATTTATCAGCTGCACTGATAGTCTTTGCTGGAGGTAGGTGTGGGGCATAGCAAGCTTTGGCCAGGAGGAGCAGATGTTTTGCATACTGAGTCATAGTCTTAAATGTGCTTTTTACAATTATTTACAGTGAAATTCATTGTAAGAATGAATCAGGTGATTGGTATTTAATCTGAACTAAAGTTGTGAAACTTCAAATGACTAGGCAGGAGATAGGTTGCTGTGATGACGTGTAACACCCAGGGAGGGCTGTGTAGCTCTTCCAGGCAAAATATGTCCTTGTGGTTATGCCTTTTCTTGTATTTCTTCTTGCTTAGGTAGAAAACCTGCATGTGTAATAATTTGAAAAACTTAAAAGCTTTTAAAATTTCTTAAGTAAAATTATTTATTTATAAAGAAACGGCTCAATGTAAATATACATATTTGATTGTAAGATATATTACTATAAATATAAAATTAGAAACCAATGTAACAGTCCATTCTCAAATGTTTTATCTCTGCAAGAGGAAGTATTCTGAACTGAGTTTTGTGGTAGCTGATTTTACAGTAGTATTATGTATAACATTTTTGGTTTATACTGCAGGGCAGGGGGTGAACACTTTCTTCTATTTTTAATTTTGTGTCTTAATGATATGGATAATTCACGGTGATTTCTCCTGTATTTTTCTCAGTTGGCTGTACCTAATGCAGTCAAGTCATGAAATACATGTATTGTGGTGGGATGAGGCCTTTGCAGCATGAAATACACCATCAGTATTTAAACTCTGACCTCTAGGTTTGATAAAAATCTTTTTAGATCAGGCGTTACCCACAACAACAATAATATTTAACATACAAAGGTGAGCTTTAAGTCATTTATTCTCAGCTTTATAATTCCAATGTTTTTAAAATATTTGGTCTTAAGAGTTTCTTGCTTTTAAAAAAAGTTGACAAGCTGTTTATTTGCAAAGGAAAATGTCTGATTTACTGCTGAAATGGACATTTATGTAGAAGGGCATTGTTTTCCCTGCTTTACCTTTTTATTATTTGCTTTAGGTAGCATTGCTTAATCTAAGTAATTTCTTAGGGCATGTTAACTACTCAATAATCCTAATAGAGAGATTATTGGCAGTGGAATTTAGCCCCAGTTCTTGAGCTCAGAATAATAAATATAAATACAAAGAATTCCCATATGGGTTCTTTTAAATTAATTTACTCATCCTATAGACCTTCCTAACCAGTTTTCTTCCCTTTCTATTTAATACTGGGGGGTTGTTTTGTTTGGTTATTTTTTTTAACCCCTTGCTGTTTGTCAACCCTAGATGCAATTCTGAAATAAAAAAATAAAAAAACCCAAAACAGTATTTTTACAGCTTTTTCATTTATTGGGGCAAACTTAAGTGGTAGCTTTATCCACGGTTTCAGAGAATGGACTTTGCTGCTGCAGTTGTGATAATAATTCTGTGATTCTGTGATAAAGGAAGGAAAACAGATCCAAATGCATCATGCAAACTAAGTTGGTTTACAGTTCGACTTGATGATCTTAAAGGACTTTTCCAACCTAAATTATTTATGAGCCTATGACTGGTTGGGTTCTTTTGAGGAGGGGGGGGTGGGTCCTTTTTTTCTCCTTCATTTTAAAATATCAAATGCTCCCCACTCCAGTTCTGTTTTTTCCATTACCTGTTGAAATTGGAGTGGTAATCTAAACCTGGCAGAATGTTAAAATTCCCCTGCCAGGCGCCAGATGATGCTCCAGCTTTTGACCTGTGCAATACTGGAAAAGGCCACAGGAGGGATATTACAGCAAGGTCATTGAGACGCTTCGTCAGAAACCTGTGTGGTACTGATGGCTGATACTGGGTCCGAAAGAGTCTAGGCAAAAGTCCGCATGCAACTCTAGGTAACCCATTAGACTATAATTTTGTTATATAAGGGTTTAATTTGTTCCCCTGTTGTAATTCCAGCACACTCGCGAAAGGTTAAAGGATAATGACACATAGTCATTGGCAGCCACAAAATACCTGGGCAAGTCAAAAAACCCTACCCAAGGAGGGGAAAACTTTTCATCTACTAGTAATTTCTACACGACTTTGCATGAATGTGTGAAATCACTCATTTGACCTTGGTGATCTTTAGGAAAATTCACGGGTCTCTGCAGTTTCTCTTAGACTAAGAAAATAGGTGCTGCAGCTGGTGGGAGAGTCTCTGCTAGAAGATGACAGGCTGATGGAAAAGACGGTGAGCAGAACACTGTGCACACACCGGCACAGAAAGGAACAAGGCTATCTGCCATGTATTTCTGGCACCAGCCAATTATTTATCTTTTTTTTTTTGTTGCTGTTGGAAGAACAGGTACAGCCTCAGGCTATTAAGGTATGTTTTAGGTGTGACTCCTTATCATGACTCTGTTTAAATTGATTTTATTTTAAATTTTTTAAAGTTTAAAATTTTTATTTTAAATCGATAGCCTAAATCAAGAGTTAAAACAAAATGGGGTTTTATTAGACTCAGTCCATTACCTGGGAAAACATGCAGTATTCAGTAAGCCTGCATTCACCTGCAGGTAAACTTGAACTGATGGACCCTCCTCTGTGGCTTTAACAGCACCTGAATAATTCTGTCCCTCCATGGAGGTGAATGAACATACTCAATTTCTTTCTGCTGTCCTGAAAGTAATTCTGCGCTTTGTCAGTCAGTCTACCTGCTTTCTCGGGGACCACTTTTTCTCCTTTCTTTTCAGTAAATGTGACAGGGGCTATGGTTCCATGTTACAAATTCTTCTGAGGTTTAAGAGGCTCCTTTTTCCAGTTTCATTCCTTTCCTCACATCCCTCTTCCACGTAACACAGCTGAATGCCCCCTTCGTTACAGGCACTCAATGGCTGGTGTAACTGCCCTGTTGTAAATAATTCCCTGTTGGACAAAGTGAGGGAAAGAATGGATGTTAATGCGCTGTTCTTCGGAGGTAGGAAGGGTTGGTTGGGGTTAGGCAAGTACAGAAGGCTTGCTGCCAAAGTAATTGCACCACAGAGTTTCACCTTCAGAAACACCAGCATATGTTGTTTGAAACAAAAAGATGCCTCATGTTTTCCCTTTTAATCCCATTTTATGCCTGCTAAATCCATAATCATAGAATCATAAAATCGTAGAATCATAGAGTGGTTTGAATTGGAAGGCACCTTAAAGATCATCTAGTTCCAATCCCCCTGCCATGGGCAGGGCCACCTCCCTTTAGACCAGTCTGCTCAAAGCACTGTCCAGCCTGGTCTTGAACACTCCCAGGGATGAGGCATCCACAACTTTTTGGGCAGCCTGTTTCACCACCCTCACAGTAAAGAGTTTGTTCCTGATATCCCCTCTTTCAGTTTAAAACTGAAATCACTCACTATCTCTACACTCCCTGACAAAGAGTCCCTCCCCATCTCTCCTGTAGGCCTCCTTTAGGTACTGTAAGGCTGCTATAAGGTCTCTCTGGAGCCTTCTCTTCTCCAGGCTGAACAACCCCAACTCTCCCAGCCTGTCTTCACAAGAGAGGTGTTCCAGCCCTCTCATCATCTTCGTGGCTCTCCTCTGAACTTGCAACAAGTGATCACCTTGGATGCCTTTTGCATTGGTGCCTGCAAACAATTCCCATGCCAGTTTTCCACTTTGCTTTTGGTCTGATTTCCCCCATCTATCTGTAACCAATATTTTCATCATGACATTTTCCTCCTAGTTCTGCCCAACCAAACCTCGTAGCAGCCAGTCACCAGGCAAACAGCATTCCTTCACTCTACTCCTGTGCTTGCTGCAAGGCCACTCTCCCAAAAGACAGGCTGCATTTCTTAAGAGAACATGCCTCATAATTTTCTCATCATCTTCCTGAGAAACATTTTTTTCTTGACAGCAGATGAAATCGTGGATTTTTGCATATCCATTTTTCTTCGGTCTTAAAGTAAATGCTGTAGGAAGTCAGGTGTTTTGCTGAACGATTATTGCTGTGGCATTTTTTTGGCTGACAACTCTACATATTGTTTTGAGGGAAATCTAGGCAGAAGCGATTACTGTTGCATGAAATGGTGGAGAAACACTGGAGCAGGTTGCCCAGAGAGGTGGTATGTCTCCCATCCCCGGAAACTTTCCAGGTCAGGTTGGAGGAGGATCTGAGCAACCTGATCTAGTTGAAGATGTTCCTGCCTATTGCAGGGCACTTAGATTAGTTGACTTCTAAAGGTCCCTTCCAACCCAAACCAGTCTACAATTCTACAAATCCTTTCAGTATTTGTGCCTTTGGGTGTAGCAAAGTCTTCATCTAACACTATCCTCATCATTCCTTGTTCACAGCAGCAATTGCTCAGGCTCCTATAGAATGAGTATGTCATATACCCAGTAAGTGATTTGAGTTGACTAAGCAGATTTTTTGTTTCTGGATAAGTCTCTAGATTGTTATTTATACTTTCCATCTTTAAATTGTGCTTCAGAATTACCAACTGTGTTTCAGCAGTGGTCAGTTTTTAGCAAGTATCTCAGGCATGTTATTTAACCACTGTACTATGTAAGAAGGAGCTGGCTAACTGGAATGTGAGCGTAGTTTCTTTGTGTGTGTGTGGCTTTTGATGTATTATCATCATACAGAATTAGCATCTTTGTCCAGCTCTGGACACATGCTTATGTTCAGGCAGCTCTTTATTCTTCCCTCAACATTTTGCAGAGAGACATCTTCCCTCCTTTTTTCTTTCAGTCTCTGCCTCTAAGACCACAGAGGTCTTTGTCATCCTCACAAGCTTTCTAGGAAAGCCATGAATCAAAGCATATGGTCTGCTGCATATGCTCTGTCTGACATGTTTTCACTTGAGTCACTCCTTCACCCGAGGTGCACGTGCTGCAATACTGTATTCCAAACCGAGAGACACATGCTTTAACCCGGTCTGCACGGAGAGTTGTCTCAAACAGAAGGTAACAGACATGTTTAGAAACCAGGCAAAGTATTGCTAAAGGAAGAAGGAAAGTAATTTCCCTTCCTGTTTTGGGCTCAGGCCTTCCCTTTTTTTTGGTTCTTATTATGTTTGATTTTTAATTAAACTTGCAGATAGGTCAAGTTATTGAAAAAACAGTATCAAATTAAATTTCCGATATTTGAAAGAAACTTAGCCTAAACCATGTTTTTCCCTGGGAAATTGCCAGAACAGCAATCCCTCCCATCACCCTCTCTCTTCATGCTCCTGGGATCCCCTGCCCTACCACAGCTCTGGTTGCTCTGCCCTACTATCTCCTTAGCCAGGCCTGTGCAAGAGGAAGAACTTGCTCCTCCTGCTTAAGATGATCTTCCTTGCCAGGGAGATCTGGATTCTGCTATCTCGATCTGCTGCCTGCTCTACAGCTGGGACAGCAGGCTGCAGGTGACAGATGACCAGACAGCGGACCTTCCTTTCCCTAATTAAGTCCCCACTTCTAAGTGCTGGAGGAACAGAAAGAGAAGATGCTTTTCCCACAAAAGTCAAGGTAACTCCCCATAAATACAGGAAGAAATCAGTCTTGACTCCCCATCCCTTCCCTTGTACTGTCTGTCAGAGCACAACACTGGGGAACGTTGAATGGAAAGAGGAGTGAGCACCCCAGTAGCAAAAGGCTCAGGGAAGAAAACAAAGACAATCTATCCATGTTACATCAAACCATTGTGATATGAAAACCAACTTCCATGTCAGGGCAACAACACACAACACAAAGCCAAGCTGCCACAGCTGGGTAAGGACTTTTCTTTGTTTATCCAATCTGCACATGCATACCAGATGGAGGAAGGGAGATGGGGTTGAAGCACTCAGGGTTACCCTGAGTTCCAGGGTACGAATATGAAAAAAATGCTGTTTTGCAGAGCAGAGAAAATGCTGCCTGTTTTTCTGCTGCAATACTTATGGGGTTTCAAAGCAAGCCTTGTGTTGCTCTAAAATGCCAGCAGATCATCTTTAGAGCATTTTCTAAACACGTTTTTCACACTTCTATACAACTCCTCCTTGCTGATGCCCAGACAAACCAAACTATGATCTCTGCAAAACTTGACATTTAAATGCAAAGGGTGGCAAAATTACAAGCAGGTAAGAAACCCTTGCTGCTGCTGCAGCAGACTTGTTTAGGCTCCTTGTATCCAGCTTCCACTGATTCTCTGCGAATGGTGCAACTAAAACCAAGCGCAATGCTATTTTCTTTCAGTGGCACAGACTTGTGAAGTTCCCTGGGTCTTGTTTCTTGCATAAGGAGAAATACAGGTGGCTGTAGAGAAGTTTAAATAATTGCTGCTGGGTGTTTAAAGCAGTCATTCATGATTACGGTTTCCTGTTTGGTACCAGTGATGATTAAACTCGTCTAAGCCTCTCCTCCCCTTCCCTCAGACATTTTCCCCCTGTCGTACTGGCACAGCTGTTTGTTTGTCTGTACAGTGGGTTGGATCAGGAACTGATCCAGCTAAAAATAACCAAGGGTAGAGCGGGAAACTATTACTCTTCAGCCACTGAAACTTTCCAATCTGCATCATGATGCAATTGCACACACAGCTGCACTGGCACAGTGAGCAGAGCATGGGAGTAAATGACCATGAGGACACACAGAAGAGGGGATGAGGGCCACTCATGCTGCTTTTGAAAGAAAAGGAAGTGGAACTGTAGCTTCAGTGGGATGATTGGGGTAGTACAAACCCGGCAACTCCACTCCTCAAAGGTTCTTGGCAAGAGCTGGGCACCAATTCCAGCTGTGCAATGTACATTTGGAAAACATTCATAAGATGGTCCTCCTCTGGAAGTATTCCTTGTGTGCAAAAAAGGTACATTTCTGTTTAATGCACCCGTTTTGCTTTCTCTTAATTCGTTACGGCTCCCCCAGAGCTGTTGTTTTGTGGACTGCACAGTGGCAATACTTGATAACTTAAAGAACTGCTGAGCCCTTTGGATGTGTGTTTCCACCTGTCCCAGACTGCAATTTTCCTCATTTATGCCAACCCTGCTGTTTGTGGAGCTGTGCTGAGTGCTGCATCAGGGAAGCCATCCAAGTTAAATATAACCCAGTGTGTGGCTGGGGATGGCAAGAGCCTCAGCCATCCCATGTAATCTGCTGTCACAGTTCAGTGAGAGCTGTTCACAAGAGCAGAAAGTCATGAAAGCCCAGCCTTGGAGATACCTATTTCCTACAAGAAATTAATTTTTCAGCCAGTTGAAGGACACCTGTGAATGAGGAGGCAAAAATCCTTCACCTGTATTCATAGGGCACAAGAGAGCAAACCCCACTGTGCACAGATATGAGTACAAAACTGCTTCACACAAGCTTTACTTTAGCAGTCCTTCACATGATGGTTTTGCAACAAAAGCTAGTGGCAGTGTACGCTATTCAGCTGACATATGCTGCTTATTCTGTAGATTAGAGAGAAAGTTACCATAATTTTTAAGTGCTGGAAGGGTACTGCAGATATGGGGGCTGTGCTAGCACCAAGCAAGAGAACAGAAGAGTATTCTTCACAGACACGAATCTAATAGCTTCATGGTACACAGTGAAGTACTAATTTGTGGATGTATTTCAGAAGAACACCTCTTCTCAGCTCTAGAAGAACAATACCAAAGTTGTGATGCACTAGCACTAACTAACATGATCACAGCAGCAGTGACGTTATTTTCACCTACTCATAGGCCTGGGGCGGGGAGGATCTGTAATTATTCACTTTCTCTTGTATTCCAAGCCATATCTGGGTTTCTTCCGGCTTCTCTCTCCAGTTCATGGTTCATCCCCTCCTGGGATGAGTATTTTGAAATACCAGTCATTTCCTTTTCTCCCCCTCCTACTTGTGACTTGGCACTTCACCACTTACCTCCCCAGGAATGCCCCTGCTGGGAGCTGGCTGGCTTGAGCACTAATGACAATGAAGGTGAAGCATGAGAGCTTCAGAGCCTGAGGAGTTTCAGGATCTTCTCAGGTTACATTTCTTCAGAAAGGACTTCATCCATTCTTCAAGGCATTAGTGGCTCCATGCACATTCAGGTGGCAGATGCAGTTGGAACCCACACTTATATTAGCATTAGAAGCTACATCACATATTGGCCAAATGAAAGCAAGTGCCTGAGGTTTTGGGCAGGATGTGGCTGCCCTCAGGCAAACTTTGACTGCTTTCACACCAAGCTCTGGGCCCAGAATAGACCTGAGATGTAACATCACTGTTGATCATGCCAGGTAAGTCCTTAGATGTCAAGAATCTGGAAGAAGTACCATCATATTTTGCTAACTTCTTTCACCTTTCCAAGAATGTAAAGACTTGTGTTCTGTGTTTTTAATTCTTCCCTCTCTAGACAAAGGGAAAAACATTTTGTTCCACCCCCTGCCTCCTGCATTCCCACTTCTCCTTCCTTTCTTGTAATAATTGCTATAAGAGATCTCTTTTTTGTTTGTTTGTTTTGTTTGTTTTAATAAAGCAGCTTGTGGTTCCTGTTTGACCCTAGATTTGCAAAAAGGTTTGATCATCCGTCTGTGGAACTGGGAAAATGTCTGCAATCTCTCTAATGCATGCTATATGTAAACTCTGTTTTTCCTGTTTTTCTTGATATTTCTGCCTGCCTGAAAGCATAGAGAGAATTCAAAGATCAGCTGTAAAGTAAATCAGGCAAGAAAGGAAAACAGTTGCCCAGCAAAGAGGCATCTTCTTAAGCACAACAGCCAGGTGCAGAGCTATGGGAAGCACCTTCTCAGTCCCTATCCTAGAAAAGATGATCTTCTCCTAAGGCTGAGGAAAGGCAGATCAAATGACATTAGTCTCTCAAAAGCTCTGCTTTCTGTAAAGGCAGATGCATGTTATATGTGCCTTGGTGTCACTCGGGGTAAGCAAGGAGAGACTTCCCTTTTGTGAAGAAAAAGATTGACATAATAGGAACTGATGCAGAGGAGGCTCCTCTGTGGTTCTGTGCTTAAAGATGGGAAAGCACACCCACCAGAACCACAGCTAGGTAGAGTTCAGTAGTATTTTGGTCAAGGTCAGCTTGAGGTAGAAACATAGCCAGCAAATGGCCCAAAGCAACATACGAATATATGAATTGCAAGAACTCTGGAATGCAAAAAAAAAAAAAATAAAAAAAAATCCAGCTTTAAAGGAGCAATTACTTGGGTGGTCTGGAGCACAGTGACCCTTCTCCTGTACAGCTGTTACCACCTCCATCTCATCTTCCCAGCAGCCTCGGGAAATCCAGTTCCCCAGTCTTCCTAGCTGTTGGTCCCATTTCAACCCTTCTGCTTACCCTTTCCCTAACATGGTGGGTATTCCCCTTTGAGATGGCAAAATGCCTTGTGATGACTTTACTTTGGTCTTCTTAAAAATGCCATGCTGTTACCCTTACCCATGCCCCGGGCAGGGAGACAGGCTTGTGCAGGCCAGTTGTGCTTGCATGATTTCCAGAGAAACCTTTCCAAGTAGGCTTTGTCAGGGGTCAGACCAGCTGCATTTCCAAGCAGAAAAACTTTCCTTGGTCTGACCTCCTGAGGCCTCTTGTCAGTTCTGGGAGTAGCTTTGCTTTTTTAGATGAAGGTTACTTCAGTCAATTCCTTGAGGCTGTGCAGCCAAGGTTTGCTGTGGTGTGGCAGAGTTATTTTGAACTGCCTGTCCGTATGGCTGTTCAGACAATTCTCTTCTCTGACCATGCTGTCCCACCCATCCCACCAGCAGAGTCAGCTATCTGCAGCTACCAATACCTCCATAGAAAGCTTCAGGAAGAAAGAGGAAAATTCTGCTTTCCCTAAATAGTCCGGCTCCTACGCATTCTGGTTCCTAGGCTCTCACACCTTTTCACATGAGTGTCCCAACCAGGGACAGCCTGTGAGAAGAAAACCAACCAGTAGTCAAAGTCCATCAAGATGGCAAAAGCTGTGTTATCAGCTGTATTCACGTATTTTCTACTAAGAAAACCAGGAAGCCCTTGAATGAGAAAAGGGAGGGGACAGTTGATAGGTGCATCAGCTGACTTGGGACATGTATCAGGTTTGGCATGGAAAGGCTGAAGGCCCTTCAGAGCTTGGGACACAAGAGGAAAAGCAGCAAAGCAGGTTACTTCAGCAATGCCTCTTTTGGCCTCTGTTTGCTCCATCTCCTTGAAATTTCCATTCTTTTCCTTTTTTCTTTTTTTTTCAGAGATGGGGTCTCCTGTTGTTGTGTCTCTGGTTATTGAGACCAGTGTTGTTGGGGTAAAGGAGAAACAGGGCCACAAAGAACATTTTAATGTGCATGCAATGCCAGTTTTGGTTGATAGATCTAGAAAAAAAAATGCTTTAGAGATTACACATAAAATACTTTTAAAAATTTATTGAACACACCAAACACACCTGTTATCCAAGATCAAAAGTAATCTGTTTTCCTGACCATAAACACTGAACCAAAGAGGAATGTAAAAGAAGCTGTATTTCAGTCACCATTATTACATATACTTTGTCAGCAGGGGACTGGAAAACTGGATCTCATACAACCCAGGTGACAGAACTGAGAAGATAATTTCCTAAGAGCAGCTGCTGCTCTGCCAGAACCAGGTTCATCTACCATCTCCTGATGGTAGATGGTGCGTCACTGCAGAAGAAAGTTCTGTCACTTTCTCTTGTAAAGGAATGCCAAGCACGGTGTGCCACCCTCTGCCTTTTCAGAAAGGCTAGATGAAAATTAAGACCACTTTTAAGAATACCCCTCACCTCTGGATTCTTATTTGCATTGCACATCAGCTGTGCTAAGTAACAGTCACCCCTTTGTGAAGGATGACATGAGTATTTCCAAATCTGATCCTGCCAGAGGCAAAGAAATTGTGGTGAGGAGGTCACTCTGGGGAGAAAGAAAGAACAAGAGATGGGGTAACACAGAACACCAGGGTGAAAAACTTTATTTCAGAGACGTAGTTCATCCATTTGTCTATCTTAGGTATTTCTGAAGTGCCATAGTATCACTGTAGTATCTAAGCACCATTAGCACAACAGGAAATTACAGCATTCTACAGAGCTCCCTCAGCTGGCAGGAGGATCTGGGCACCTGCTGGTGACAACGGGTTTGGGATGGAGTGTGCTAGGGATGGTCTGTTGAAATAATAGTAGCCAATTATCTTTTGCTTTTTCCAGTAGTCTCTCCCTATGATCCTGAGGGAGGAGACAGCTGGTAGGGAAGCCAGTGAGCTAGCTACTGTGAAAGTAAACCTCCTGGTTCTTGACTTTTTGCTGTGACCGTACCTCTTTCTTCTGAATTTGTCTCATGAGTTTGTGCTGCCTGCAAAGCAATTAAATCCCTGGAAGAAGAGGAACATACCCTGTAACTTATGCAACAGCAAAGGAAGGGTGGGTGCCCAGATTCTCCTCTCTAGCTGGATGCCCACACACAACAAAGGGCAGACAGGCTAGGGGAAGTTAATTATTTCAGCCAAGTGACACTGAACAGTGAGAACTAACAGTGGCTGTGGAAAGGAACTCCAGAAATGTGCTTACACTGGTGAGCAATCCTAGCCGCCAAGGCTACTGCACTGGCAATGTGCTGCAAACCCTAAGGCCACTGTGATTTGGCATAGTTTTAAATAAGTTCATGAAGATCTTAGAAATAAACGCACATCAATCCTTTTAATTTACAGAGCACTGTTAAGTACACACAGCACTTCACAAAGCATGTAGAAAGGAAAAGAAAGGCTCCGAGGACTGCTGCGAAGGCATATTCAGGGGCAGCTGGCTTCTCAAACCAGGATCTCGATGTGTTCCCCTTTGAGTTGAGCTCAGCAATGTGCAGACCTGGGTTTGGTTTCGCTGATCTGCTACAGCGACTCAGTTCAGATTGCCAAAAGAAAAGCCACATTCACAAGACGTCTTTCCCTGGCAAACAGAGCCTCCCAGCCAAACAGATAGTTTTAGTGCTGTAGATCTCCTTTAGGAAATTTAAACTGGAATGAGACAGACCCACACATATTGATCAGTTCTACAGCTGGACCACCGAATAACCTTTGAATTCACTTTAAAATGAGCCTACCAACTGAGAGCTGTAGTATCACTTCCGAAAGTCTGCTAGCAAATTAAAATCTTGACGTTTCTGGAACCAATTAGATGACCATTAGTTACATTTCCAAACCACTTTCCAGAAGTGGAACAGAAATCAGGAAGTCATTAGTTTGACACTGTTTTTTTTTTTTTTTTTTATGAACAAACACAAAGGTAAAAGCAAAAATGTGCATTTGCAAACGAAGGCTTTGGTTCCTGTGTAAACAAAGCCCACCCCGTTTCTGAAAGCTCATTCTACTTCCCTGAGCAGCTGCACATAAAGGTGCCTTGTTCCTCGAGGAGCTGCAAACCATTTCATGCTCCCCCTACAGCTCCTTTTTATTAAACTATATGAAAATAACATTTCATCAGCAGTTGAGTGTCAAGAAGTGACTTGGGGCTTGCAGAAGAGACCCCTGCAATCCCTCAGAGAGTAGCAAGTTCTGTAGAGCAAGCCATTCACAAGCATCCCTGGCCAGCAGCTGCTCAATTCCATGGATCTTCTTAGTATCTTTATTTCCTTCATCTCTTCCTCATCACAGCTCCAGTCTTTTCACTGGCTTCAGTCCATATTCCTTTTTCCAGAGACCTACTGAAGCCACGGAGCCAGCTGCAGGATTAGTAAGATACACGGCAAAACCAGAAATCTTTTCTAAGCTCCAGCAGTGCTGGGTAAGCACAGAGTCAGTATCATCACTAAAATGATCAGCAGCAAAACAGTAAAAAATATAAATGATGTAAGTGTTGCATTGCAATTCCTTGAAGTTAAAATCATGGGGGGGGGGTTACATCCTACAACTGCCACTGATACGTACTTGTGTAAAACAAAGGGGAGAGCAATATGCTGAGTGACATTTAGAACATTCCTCGCAACTTTAGGGGCCACACATTTTTATGTAGATGTATAAATAAACTAACTCCATTCCAGATCTTTTACACACACACAAAGTGTAAAACAACGTCCTTATACGAAAACTCCTGTTTCGCTATAAAACCTATTTCTCTCACCTTCTTATTGAGAAATACTAGTATATACAGTATGTTTAGCATTTTGAGAAGTACCGATAGGATGTAGTGTCACAGCTGGCCATTTTGATCACTTCCATGGTGTGTACACACATGATTGCTCTTGCTCATATGTATGATGATACCCATAGTACAAAAGCTAGTCCATACATATGTGAATACATACATGTAGATGTTATTTACACACATGCACACACACTGGTCAAAATGAGACTTGAGAAATACTGATATGGAATCAGGTCAGTCCTAGTACACCACTGTTCTGTTCTATTTTGCCACACAGCTTACAGCAGCCCAGCCCACTGGAAACACATCTGTGAATTCTGCAGAACACGGAGGCTACCCGTACAAACTCATGTGTGACCTCCATACACCTGTCGAGTACCATAGTCTTAGCAGCAACAAATATAATTTATTATTTATTTTTCTTAAGCCTCCAGGTATGATAGTTTTCTACATCAGTTACCCACCAGTTCTGAGATTCTAGAACAGGCCATGTCCCTATCCCACAGCTCCTTCATTCCTACCTCCTTCATTCCTACCATCCAAGCAGCATTTGCAAAAAAAACTTTGCAGGCAAGCCTTCCTTCCTCTGGTTCAGCATACGCCTGCATGTTCCTTTTACAAGCAAAGTCAAGTAGTCTTCGCCTGTGCTTCAAGTTGGCCCGCACGCTCTATATGCTCTCTAACACAGCATCTCCAGCTTCTCAGTAGGACTTTCCTTAGCTTTGATCTTCCTGACTGCTGTACGAGACACAGAGCTGGCTTAGACCACAAGCATGGTGAGCTTCCACAGACCTCTGCAATATTATAAAGGTCACAACATTTCAGCTGTGAGCAGAATGAAGCCCCTTGAAGACCCCATCTCCCATCTTATTTCCCTGAACATGACTGCACATGCATATGCTGCATGTCCAAGCAGCTTCTCATTGCGTGACCTGATGCTGTGCGTTCTCTTCTCAGGCTCCTAGGAAGACACCTCTCACAAGGAGGTGGGAGAAAACATCTGCACCTTGGCCACACGGCAGATGGTATCTGATTCTAGTACCGGGCAAACAGAATGACAGGGCCTTAGGATACAGCACTACCCACTACAACCACTGCTCACTTTCTGTCTGTGCCCAAGGTGCATTGGGAGGAGGAGGTGACTGAAAAGGGCAACATGGGCCAAAGGCATTACTCTGGTCAGCTGCCTATAATCCAGGGGCCCTGGTATAGTCACACTCTTGCCCATCCCTTTGGCCTTCAGGCACGTTTTGGACAGATCTAGATCAGGAGCTGCATCCTGCATCACCCCCAGACCACACCTAGGGATGCTGCCTACCACACATGCACCCGCTGGTGTGAGACTAAGTAGGAGTTGCGACTGAAGCTCTTCCCACAGTGGGAACACTTGAAAGGTTTCTCCCCAGTGTGGGTACGACGGTGACGGATGAGGGTAGAGTTGTCACTGAAGCAGGTCCCACACTCTGCACACTTGTAGGGCTTCTCACCAGTGTGGGTGCGACGGTGCTGGACAAGGTGCGAGCGCTGGCTGAAACTCTTTCCGCAGTCAGGACACAAGTATGGCTTCTCACCTGTGTGGATACGCCGGTGGATGACCAGTTTAGAGCTCTCACTGAAACACTTGTTGCAGTCAGCACACTTGTAGGGCTTCTCGCCTGTGTGAAGCCGCTGGTGGGCAATGAGATTGGAACTGTCACTGAAGCGCTTCCCGCACTGGGGGCACTTGTAGGGTTTCTCGCCTGTGTGAAAGTTGGCATGGCGGAGCAGGCCTGAGTTCTGGTAGAAGTTCCTCCCGCACTTGGCACAGACATAAGGCCTCTCGCCAGTGTGGTTGCGCTGGTGCTGCACCAGGTGGGTGCTCTGGCTGAAGCTCTTCCCGCAGTCCTTGCATTGGTAGGGCCGCTCACCTGTGTGGACACGCTGGTGCTGGATGAGGTGGGAGCGGCGGCTGAAGCTCTTGCTGCAGTCGGCGCACACGTACGGCTTCTCCCCAGTGTGGATCCTCTGGTGGCGGATCAGGTCAGAGCTGCGGTTGAAGCTCTGCCCACACTCGATGCAGATGTAGGGCTTCTCTCCCATGAATGCTCGCTGGGGCACCGCTGTCTCCTTCCGCTTCCGAAAGCTGCAGCGAGAAGCCTTCTCTGGCCCCGTCTCTGGGGAGAGAAGGCTTGGCCTCGGACAGGACAGTTCCTGGTCACAACCATGAGAAGAAGCTTCCCTTATGAAAATGTCCGAAAGGGCCCCACAGGGTTTGGCTGCCTCCGGGAGGCCATGTCCCTGGAGATTCCCCTCATTTTCACTCATACTCCCAT
>VXBJ01005283.1:258795-373995 GCA_013400055.1 Nycticryphes semicollaris
GTTGTGTTTTTGGGTTTTTTTGTTTTGGTTTTTTTGTTTTGTTTTTTTTTGTTGTTTTTTCATGTGGTTGGACTCGATGATCTCAAAGGTCCCTTCCAACCACTAAGATTCTGTGATTCTGTGATTCTGTGTTTTCCACTGTTAGTGAAAGCAGAAGAAACAAAAGACACTTATTTTGCTTTCATGCCCTTGAACAAACTTACCACAACTTTTCCTTCAGACCTGATACAGTGGAAAAACAGTTCTGCTGTCCCCATTCTGCATGCTGAACAGTTTTCTGATTTATTCCCAGTCCCTTTTAAATGTCTCTATCTAGTAACTGTTCTGCAGACCTTATACTCAAATGTTGCTTCATTGAGATAATTGGTGTTCACCAGGACAATTAGACATTGCAAGAGGCAAATTAAGTTGTGTAAATAAGATAATGTGTTCAGATGGAAAAACAGGAAGAAGGATCAGTGAACTACAAACTCAGAGTGCCTGGTATAGTCAGCTGGAGGAGGAGAAAACCTTTCCAGAAATCTTTCACAGGGTCTGTGAGGGAGCACAGCTTAAAATCTTGCAAAATAAACTTTGAGCAAGTGGTAAATGGGAAGAATGTGGTAGCAGTTGTGTTCACAAGCTGGAGATCTGTGGGATACTCGGGATACATACCTGGAAAATGATCACAGGTAGGGAAGATGGAACCTAGAATAAGATAGTAAGACAGCTGTGGGAGTACAGCAAAGAAGTTTATGTTGATGTTTACATGCCAATGCAAAAGAACATGCTGTTCCTAGGACAGGACGACATGAACTTCACAGAGGAAGCGGATATGGAAGAGGACCTATGGTTGTTTGGGAATGTGTTTTTTCTGTCACTTAGAAGTAGTACTTCCATGTATCTGGAGTGACATAGTTTATGGAAATGGAGAAGAAGCAAGTCGCTCACTGGGTAAGGAAAAGCTGGGAAGATAGCCAAGGCATTGCTAAAAGCTTTGAAATCTAATACTCAGAGGTGAGCATCATCACAATAGCAGCAATAAAAGGCTGGAGGATGACAGCAGGATGGTTTGTTGTGAATAATTTATAGTAGTTTAATTAATACTAAAATGATCTATAATAAGAACTTTAACAATAGCTTAAATCACCAAGTGAGCAAATTTGAATTAAGTGGGCGATGTTAATCGTATTTTTTAGGCATACTTTTTTAGGGCTTTCTTCCTTAAAGGAAAGATTGATTCTCATTGTCTATTGAACATTCAGAAATCTTAGGCTATTTTTTTCACAAAATAACCCATTTTTTCTTAGTGAGAATACACTATATGTATACACAAGTAGTTCCATAAATTAACATGCATTTAAATTATTTATTTAACGCACATAAACTTCCAATGTCATGACTGTATAAACTGTTGAATTACACTTCCTATTTATTAAATAATTCCTGTGTTTAATCCAGATTTGATGTTTGTGGAATTGGAATAGTGGAAAAGAAAAACCTAAAATTTTCAATTTTTCTGGTAAGTGAAATAGGATAAGTGCACTTAAGAAATGCTCAGTATTTAAAGTTGAGATATTTATTAAACAAAGGTTAAGAAACTGAGATGATAATTGTAATAAATCTCACACCTAATGATTAGTCATATTGGAAGAGGTAACTACAATTTCTGGCCTTAATATTGTCTAAGGTTGTGCTTGATTTTCTTCAAGTCCTTGCGAACAGGTATACTGTGCTTCAATTTATTTTTTAACATAATATAAGCCAAATTACTTTTATAGGTTACTGTAAATCTTGGCTTTAAAATCGCTATCTTTTCGTGTGTAGTTTAAATAGGTTTAACTGGGGAGAAATTAGATACAAAAAAACTCCCACCATTTACAATATATCAAGTTAAAAAAATCCCCAGAACCACAAATAAAATATTTATTAACAACTTGGCTGGCTGCTCGTGCTTTTGCACTGTTGCCTTCACAGGTTCTTTCCCATTTCAAGTGCTCCATGTCCTCCGATATGTGGACAAATAACACGCAGCCCTCTAGTTCCCAAACCAAACTGTCTTGTTATTAAGATAAAGTCTTATAGAAGGACTGGGTCATGGACATTGGCTTGTTAATACTCCCCAGGTTCTTCCTTCTTGTCCTCCTTCTTTGAAAGGCTGTGCTGATGTCTCTGTGTTTCCTTTTAACAATTCATACCGTCCCATGTGTACCCATCTGTGTTCGTTTGCCATGGTTCCCAGGTTATGATCCATCACAGGTTTGTGGCCATCAACTACATTCAGCTGTGGCTCTCCAGGTCTCACAGACTGTGAAGAATAATAGTCTTCAAGCCATTTTCACTTTTCTTGTTGTGTTGACAGGGAATTTCCTTCAGCCCACTGCAATTCTCCTGGTTGCATCGGAAGGTGTCCTGTTGATTCCCTGTAGACTTACACGCCTCATCTCCTTTGGGACTTTGAAGTGAGGTGATGGCTGAGGCTGTTTCAGCACTCATTTTATTTTGTCATGGCCCTGTCTGTCCAGATACATTAGGTAGTTGCTGCCACTACTTTGCCATTACCTCCAGTTTTGTCCTGGATTGATACCCACCTCTTGCCCTGTGTTGGTTTGCTGAAACTGCTATGATTAGTGGTTAGTGATTTAGCTATTTCATGGTTATATGCAGATATTGCTTATCTGTGCAAAGTATTTTGCATCTGTTGCTGCAGAAGGCACCCTAGCTGAGAAACCTCTCTCCACCTTGTGGTATTAGCCTTTACATCTGTTTGGATTAGTGATTACTCCTCTTTAAACAAATTCATGTGTTGGGCACATAATTTGTACTTCAACAACACTTGCTCCTTACAATAAGGTGGAATAAAAAATGTGTAATTTTAGTCAGTATCACCCTCTGCTGTTTGAAATGCGGAATGTCCCACACAATAATAATCTTGTCATCTACAATCTTGATAATAGAGTCTTTCTTGTGCCTGGCTTCAGTTTTCAGATCCAGAGTTTAGTTGATACCGTTATGGACAGATATAGATAGTAAATGATTGCCAGCTCTGCAGAGGTCTTATTAGTTTTGATCTCACAGGTTATGAACACTTTGCACAGGATACATTAGGTGATTTTTTTTTGTTGGTCCTTGGCCTTGTTCTTCCACTCTACTCTGCTCCTGCAATATGGACCTGGAGCCTTACTATGCAGAAGATAAAACACTTCCCAGTTTTGGCAAGTTATATTCACAATTTTAGACAAGTTACTTCTTCCCTAGGAAGTAAGGAAATGTTAATTTTACTAATAACTGATTGGAGAACAGAGGCTACGAGCTAGTTGCACCAGCCAGACAGTTAAATATGAGTAGCTCCAGCACTACACAGCTTATGCTTTGCAGGGCAGGGAAATGAAGCTGGCACTCCAGAGCCTGGAGGGAGCATACCAAAACACTTCTCTCATTTCTGGATATGAATGTTATTCCTGTATCAATCTGTGACTTTTCTATGTGTGAGATTTGTAGTATCTCTCAACAGTGCTGTAGTCCTGGAGAGTGAGTCCCACAGCAGCCACACTGACATTTATCCATCTGTAGGTACTGCTAAATGCCTCAGTTGATTTCTTATCTCAACTGTGAGCAGATCCTAATGTAGCTGAGCACGGGTGGATGCTGTGCTGACAGTTCTGTCAGCAGGTTTGTGTGTTCAAATGTATTTGCATGTACCTACCATAGTGTGTATTGGCACTTGGATTTATAGGCTTCTGTCTTCAGTGGAGAACCTGGGACTGAATCCTACTCCCCCTTTTTGTTGAATAATGGGTGGTAAAAGTCAGGCTTTATATAGTATCCTTAAATACCCGTTTAGAGCAGGAACTCCCTCTCTCTCCTGTATTTTGGTGCCAACTCAGCCAGAAATTGATTATCTATGAATGACCAAATTTTGAGAAACGTTATCTGGAGAAGCAGGCATTCTTAGGACTTCAGACATGAAATGGGGGTGCATCGGCTGGATTAATGCTAACAATTCAATGCTATTTTTATATATAAATATATGTTTCATTAAACATATTTATCTTAGTTGCAAATGAGTTACATGCTCCAGAGTGCAGGAGTAAATGAAGATATGTCACTACTTTGGATCAAGGCATTGTTGGGCCAAACTGGCTTCAGCACTGCTTTATCATCTACATTGTCTATGACTCTTTTTCTTCTGAGTCATCATAATGGCTACACCAAAACCAGGGGTAGTTTCCAATAATTCACCTTTCATTCACTTTCTCTAAGCAGGCTCTTTTGCTTACTCTGACTCAAAATCCATTTACTGACCTTCCTGAGAGTAATTTTCTGGTCTTCATACTCCTCTTACTCATGCAGTTGATAAGTGGAACTATACCCTGGTCTCAAGACATATGGGGTAGGCAGGGGAAGGGAGTGTATTCCTGCTGAGAAGCTGAGGGATTCTAAAGGCTTTAGAAGGTCCCACCGAGATTTACCCGTGACATGGGATGACTTCTAGAAACCTCTGAAGGGCCTGACTTAATGTTTTCAGCACAGGGGAAATCTTACCTGGCTTTTCAGAATTTACTCATGTTTTCAGAACCCTCTGGCTTCTCGGGTGGGACATTTTGGAATTATCCCATGGCTTCAGTATTTTTTTTTTGCCAGTCCTGGTGAGACATAGAGTGATGCCTGCCTGCATTTGGCTGAAATGCTGTTTCCCAGATTGCCCAGGTGGTGACAGATTTGGAGGGTATTAACTCGGATTTTTATACCTCTTTTGCGATGGAGCCAAATTGTTTCCCACATGGGTTAAAGATGCCCTCTTCTGAAACTGTTACTTTTTCATACCTCTGAAGCCATTGAAATGGCTTTAATTTAAAATGGAAAATCTTGGCTTTGGAGTGCAATTAGTCCTTAACAAAAGTGTTATCCACTGTTACGCTTCTTGTTAAATTTCTAAGTCAAACTTTAATGGCTACGTTTGTTGGGGAAGGGCTTTTTTATTAGTCTGTTGACTTATTTAAGCTAATGAAGCGCTATTTACAGAATGTGTGTGGGGGGAATTAACTGCTCTGTCTGTTGTACCATGTAGAAAACATACATTGGCTGTCCCAAAGTTTCTAGTGGGGTCAGAACTTGCTCCTAGAAAGAAGTATTTGTCCTTGGTGCTGGGAACAGTCCATAGCCACACAATCTCCCAGCCTCACTCCTTGTTCCTTGATGGCAGAATTTCCATCTTTCTGCATTTTCACCCTCTTCCTGCTGCTAAAATCTGTTCAAGCCTGGAAGGTCCTGCTGTCCTTTATTTATTAACATTTCTATAGATTTTAGGGAGCTACCAGCAAATCAAGTGTGAAAGGACTTTGGGGGGGTTGGGTGGGCAGAAAGAATGACTGTAATAGTTTCACTTCTTGTTTCATATGTGCCAAAGAACTTGTCCTTTCTTCAAACTCAGTAGCTAATCTGTTACTGCTGTAGTAATTGCCTGAGTGACAAATATGGGGTGACTATTTTTAGTATCTTTAGGTTTATGCAGTGTTTTCTGGTTCATGCTTCTTTGGCTTACGTTTGACATTTCACCCAAGCATCATCATTGGAGCTTATGTTCTGATGATATTCACCATGGCTTGTGAAGTCTTTTCTGGAGTCTATGTTTCCCAAGACAGATTCTATGATCTTGATCTTGTCAGTGTGGTTTACAATCAGCAAAAATGAAATCCTTTGCATTTGAGAAATTCACTTCATTATTCTTCCATGAAAAACATGAAAATCCTCAAAACCAGGGAGCCTGACGAACTCCAAAATACATCTACAATATACCACCAAACCCAAAATGCGTGGAGTAAAAAATGTGGTGAATCATGCTTTAAACCTAATTTTAAACTCCTTTGATGCTTTTCCAATTATTAGTGCATTACAATTTTTCAAGTGTTTTAAAGTAGCATTCTTGGCATCCTCAGTTATTCAAAGGCTTTGTGTAATTTCTTAGTTTCCTTGGGAATGTGGTGAGCCTTTTTTGTCCTCAATGATTTTGGAAAGCTGAAATTTGGGCCATATTCAATTACAAAATGGTGAAAACATGCAATAAATCATGCTCAGGTTTATGATATATATGAAACTGTTTTCCATTTGAGGGAATGTGTTAATGCTACTCTGGACTACAAGTTAGTTGTGCCAGCAAACACCATTTCATTTTGTATTTGTACAATACCAAAATACAGTCATGTCTAAGTCCAGTACAAGGTCATCAAGAAGCTATTGTAATATAAATATAATTCAACAGTACATCTCCACCTGCTGTTTTTTTCATACATTACAGTTAAAACTAGACAACTACTGAATTTTAAGAGAGGAAAATATTATTTTGGCCATACCTTCTGCTTCTTCATTTAAGGAAAGAAAGGACTGTACATAATACTCAAGCTGATAAATTTGTTATCCTCTAGCGACTTGACAGATGCCACTGAGATCCTGGGCACCTGCACATTCAAAGTAGCTCTGCACTGCTGAAATGGAAAAGCAACCAGTTCAGCCTGCCATTAGGGAAGAGAATGAGTTGCAACACCATTTTGCCTCTGTTCTCTGTTTAAGCTCCGTGTAAGCAAATAGTGAATACACAGGTCTTTCCCTTGGCGTTGTTTTAAGCTTTATGTGAGTTTCCCCTCACCAGGGAAAGCCAACAGCAGGCTTGGGGAAGAGCAAATGTAAGTTTGTAGTTTACAGCAGGAGAGTCTGTGGTGGCTGTACTTGGAGGATTATGATGGCCATAACCATTTGCAGGTTACTGTCAGGGTAGCTCTCTGACAAGGCAGTCACAATATCTACTTACACTCTGGCTGCTTTATTTCTCCCCTAGTAGGTGTTTTCCTTTCCCCTTTCCCTCCCCTCCCTTCCCCTTTCCTTTTCCCTTCCCCTTCCCCTTCCTTCTTTCAGAAATAAAGAAGGAAGAACTGTAAGGGAAAAAAAGGCTACTCTGGAGGAAAGAAGGATTTTACTTTTAGTTGTCCTCTGAACTTCTGCCTTGAGAGTGAGGTGAACCGGTGTCTCCTGGGAGAATTCCTTATTTTTGTCACTGAAGATGAGGGGAGTAAGGGATGTAGTAAGAAGGGAGTGACATTTAATTCTTGTGGCCTTTGCAAGCAATGTGATGATATTTTATGTTTTAACTTAATTTTTGGAGTTATGTGGTTATATTTGACTCTCGGGTATAATCACAAAGAGGGTTTTTACAGCAAGTATTTATTTCTCTAAAAAATGTTTTGACAAAACAAATATTTTTTTTTGAATCTGTAAGCTCTGACAGACTTTAACCTTCTTTTGGAAAGGAACAGTCATCGAAAGCAAGCAGAATATTCTGTTTTAATGAGTGTGTGGAGAATATTTGGTTTCTACATTTGAATGGAAAGATGCGGCCACCTTGCTCACTGAGCTCTTGACCTGTGTGCAGACAGTACAGAAATAAAAGTCCACGAAAAAGAACCTAGGATATCCCTGGATAAAATGGGGAAGCAGAACTATGGTGCAATTTAAGCTGTGGAAAATGTCAGCTTGTGGAAAAGCCACATGCAAAGCTCTGTACTCAGGGAATCTGGGGAGGAGCAGAGCCACAGAGTAGCTTCTCCTGCCTTTCTCTGCTGCAAGCCTGCAGCAGGACATCTGTCGCATGTCCAAGTCAGTAAAGCATCATCCATCCAGACAAGTGGGGGAAGCATGTGCTTTTGGGGAGGTGTGACTAAGTCATGGAGCTGATGGGAAGGGTGTGGAGCACAGCACCCAGCAAAGGGCGATGAGGCCTTCCAGTGTGTTTCCTCAGAGGGTGGAGGAGAGGCACTGCCAGGTGGTTAATTCCTGAAGCTCCATGTGCAAGAGCAACCATCTCACCTGTTGTTTCTAAGCTCTTTGCCACAGCACCTGCTGTGTCTCCTCCATCAGGGCACATCTGCCTGCCTTTCTCACCACGCTAGGCACAAAAGCCCCTGGAGAAAAGCCAGTCATCCTCAGAGGAGGCGTGGACCCTTCCTTACACTTTGTGCAGGGGGTCGGTCAGTCCCCCTCTGGCAGCCACCCTGCCATGAGGGCTGGATGAACCCCCGCCGAGTGAACGTGGCCAGAGCCCAAGGTACTGGAACCACAAAGTCACCAGAGAGCACTCGGTTCCCACCATAGATCAATTAAGGATAAACCCCCGCCGTATTTTGTGGGGGTGTCGATATCGAGAGGTACCCGGGGTGCCTCGCCGGGCGGCCGTTACCCCCTACGGGAACCGGAGCTCCCCACCTCCCGACGGCGCTGAGCTACCCCCGGGCGGCAACCGGCGAGAGAGGCCGCCCCAAGGCCGGGGAGCAGCTCCGGCGGCCCGTACCCCGGGACCCGTCCCGTCGCCCTGCCTCACCCCCACCTGTCCCGGCCTTTCAGCCCTATGCGGGAGGGGTCGGGTGAGACGCAGCAGATCCCCAGGGCCGGTCCTGGAGAGAGCCAACAGTAGGACTGGGGAGGAGCAAAGCCCGAGCCCTCGGCGCAGCAGCCTGGGAGCCTGCGGGCGGGAAGGTACGGGCCCGGGGCAAGCTTCTGGGGGGTGGGGAGAGGGCCGAGCTCGCCCGGAGGGCCACAGGCAGGTCCCGGTAGGGTGAGGTGCTGCTCAGAGGGTCTCAGGGAGGGTTGGAGTGGCTTTGGAGGGAAAGGGGAAGCTGTTAGTGGTCGGGGGTGTATTAAATGTTGGGAAGAAGCATGAGGTGTTGAAGTTGAGGGGATCTGTGCCAGGAGTCGATGCAGCCCTTCAGACAAGGCTTATCGGTGCTGCAAGGGAGACTGAGGCCTATAAAAAGGACAACGTCACTTTGTATCACACTAGATTCTTGATTAAGCTGTCTAGCTTGCAAGTCACCAAACTTCAGGGCTTTCTTGGAAGCTGTCACATCCCTGGTTAGGTGGTGTTCCTGCAGGTTTGCCCGATTTAGGCAGCCTGTGGGCAGTGCCAAAAGGTACTGCACCTGTGTTTGCCCCTGCCCCTTCTTTCCCCTGTCTGTGTGGGGAAGGTGTTACACTCAGGTCTTCTCTCCTCTTCTCTTCTAGATGGAACCAGCAATGGAGGCTGTGCTCTCTTTTCTCCAGGAGCCTGGAAAAAGTGGTATTATAGGTGAGATGTAAACTCTTGCTAGTTAAATGGGGAGGGAAGCTTGGGGCTCCACCAAGTGATCCTGCCTTCTTAGATAGCTGTTCTATCCTGGGTTGCTAAGATGGTATGGCATACTAGGCTGGGGTGAGGAGGTCAGTGGTATTTTGTGGTTTTTTTTTCTGCTGTGGGTTTCTAGCTGCTGGTTTAAAGTATGATAGTGCAGTTCACTTGGATTGAAGGAAAGCCAGCATGCTTGATTTTTATCAGGCTTTCTCATGGGTAAGGAAGGTCTGAGGGAGTTCCACAGCAGCACCTGAAAAGTGTGACTCCCTAGCATTAGCTGTGGGTGGGAATGGAAGTGTTTTTCAGTTCCCATTTCATTATTGGAGTTCTGGAGCCTCTGCATGGGGCTCTGGGAATAATCAGCTGCTCGGTTGTAGAGTGAGTGAGCAAATGCTCCTGCAAAATGGAATAATCTTTATTAGTCTGAGAAAGCTACCTCTAGGGTGTATTTTCCTTGAGTTAAGAGACGAGCCTCCCACTTCTACAGTACATGTTTTTTGTTTTTCTTTTATCACTGGTGTTTAGATCTTAGCAGTTGTGGCCATGTAAATAGAGAGCATTTTGTCTCTTCAAGGGCGCATTAGTTAGGAATTTTACCACATGGTGTCACAGAGATAGGACTAAAATTGCACTGCAGAGTTTTGCCTTGAATTTAGAAAGTCTATTTTTTTGTAAGTGGAATAATCAAACTTGATGTGTTAAATGGAATTATATGTAGTGTAAGCTGAATACTTTAATGCCTAAGTCTTAAACATCTTAACAAAATTGCAAAAATGAAGCTCAGATAAGAGTGTATCAGGTGCACTTTGTAATTCTATTAATGCTGAACTGATGTAAATATAAAATTTAGTCTGCAGAGTAAGATAACCAAAGCTTACTATGAAGTGCATGATCATACATACTTATTTGTTAAATAACAGAAATCACATTCTTTAGGAAAGAAAGGGCCGTGTTTGAATGTTTCCTGTGAGCTTCCTTGTAATGCAATTTAACTTGTCACTACAAGAAAAGTTAGATCTAGAAATGAAAGAGATAGTAATAGCTTATAGGCAATGACTTAATTTTTCATCAATAAAAATCTAACTCCTTTGACTTTTGACCCATGAATATACAGTATCCCTGCAATAATTACAACTATTGTTGTGATAATTAGGAAAAAAACCTGATGTACAGACATGTAAAAGAAGTAATTCACAATTTTTCAGCAAATATTGTCTAACACGGGTGAGAAACAACCTGAATCTCCATGTTGATTTTGTCTAATGAATGTTAAGGGGACACCCAAACAGATAGCTTTAAAACAGATTCTTTTAATTTAACTGGCTGGAAGGCTTTTGACCAAAGTCTGCAAGGACAAATAGCTAAAAGTAGATAGTCGTGATGGGTAACATGTTTTAGCACGTTCTTTTTCCTGCCTTCATTTTGGCAGTCTTCCTTTGCCATTCCCCGAGGGGAGGAAGAACAAGGAAGTGAGGAGGTGAAGGGAAGGAAAGGAAGAGATAGAGCTTTTTACCTCTCCTTCCCTGTGCCACTTTTTTCCTTATCTTCTCATCTCTGTCTTCATCATTTCCCTTCCTCTTTGGGAAAGGGGAATCTGGTGCAAGTTGATGCTAGGCCTGAGAAATTTTACAAGGAGTGTCTAATCTGTATTAGGGAAGGAGAACTGTCACATTGCTCTTTCTCTATCAGGGAAGTGCCTTTTGAATGACAGTGAGGAAGATAGACGCATCGGAGACCTTAAGCAAGATACCCTGCTTCAGCTACCTGAAGCCCACAGCCCATGCTGGGAGGCCGCCAATCTGCAGAGGCAGCAGAAGGCAATGTGTAATAAGCCCCCTCCCCAAAAAAGAAGCTCCAAGAAACTCATTGCTGGTGGCCAGAAACCGCGTACAGAAGAGAAAACCTACAAGTGTACGGTATGCAGGAAGAGCTTTAGTGGGAGCTCCAGGCTCCTGAACCACTTGAAAACCCACAAGAGAGAAAAACTGTTTGTGTGTGTAGCATGTGGGAAGAGCTTTAGCAGGAAGGCCAACCTGGTGGTGCACCAGAGAATCCATACAGGGGAGAGGCCTTACAAGTGCAAGGAATGCGAGAAAACCTTTAGCCGTACCTCAAACCTTATCTCTCACCAGAAAACCCATGCGAAAAAGAAAGCCCTTTCCTGTACCATGTGCAAGAAAAGTTTCAGTGGAAGTGCAGCTCTCTCCCAGCACCAGAGAGTCCATGTGGATGAGAAGCCCTATAGGTGTACTGAGTGTGGAAATAGCTTCCGTCTTTGCTCAAACTTCCTCAAGCATCAACGGATTCATTTTAGAGAGAGATCCAGTCAACACACGGCAGGTAACTGAATTAAAATCTGTTGAGTTTTATTTCAAGCTGGACAGACTCACAGGGGATGTACTATGGTCTCCATTTGTTCTCAAATGCTTCTCCCTCCTTGCTGTGGATATGAGTGGGGGTTTTTGTTCATTTCAGTCCCGCCCGCCCCCCCTTCCTCTGTAATATATTTATCCCCGTTATTTAAAGAAGTGTCTTGAAAATGCCAAAGTTGAAATTTAGGCTTTGCCATGAAACGTGGTCTAGTGAAAGGTGTCCCTGCCCATGGCAGGGAGTTTGGAACTAGATGATCTTTGGGGTCTATTCTTACCTAAACCATTCTATGATTCTGTGAAGGCTGCCTGGGACCTTAGACTCTGCAAAGCTCTTTGATCATCCCTAATTACTGCTTCATAGTGCTGCCTGATTTCTACCCCTAGATGTTCAGAAGTGCTTACCCACCAAAGTACTAAGTTTAGGGAAGCGGAGGCAACTTTGACTCTGAATCAAGGCCTTGGTAATCTCTAGCAGCTAATTTTTGTAATACATTGGTATTGAATGGGCAGCTTTTCATTGTCTATAGTGGAAAGTGTCTGCTGGCCATCCCTCCATATTAATCTTAGCATAGCACAAGCTGTCAAGCAAGGTGATACTTTAAAATAGGGAGTTTTCTGGATTTTGCAGTATTCCATGTTCTTGTAATGATCAGAAAATGAATTAAAAACTGACGTTCTGGGTTTTTTTTTTTCTGCTGTTGTATCTTTATGGGGCAGTCCCTCTATATTTGGCCAAAAATGTTGTAATTTTTAATCTTAGGTCTTGCCTAGCCACTGATAAAATTGCTCTGGGTGTTGGGGTCTTGACCAACAGATGATGTAACAGCAGGGCAATTGAGACATGAGGCCGTATGAAAAGAATGTATTTTGTGTATGAGGTTTTTCTGGGACTTTTAATTTGTTTTATTTTGTTACTCCTGAAAAAATATTCCTAGTAGGAGAGCTTTTCACTTTAACAGTGGAAATAATAATGAAGTTACAATTAAATGGTAAAACTGAAAAACTGAATCCCAAGATGAGATTTGAGGCTTCTCAGTCCATAGACAGAGAGTATCTGAGTATCTCTATCTCTGTAACTCTGCTAATGAACCATAAAGATGGGACCTAAAGCTCCTAATGCCTTTTTTTTTTTTTTTTTTTCCTTTCCCCCCCGGAAGGGCTTTTAATAATTTTTGGGGTTTTTTTAGATGTGAGAGTTCATAATTCATAAGAAAAAAAAAAAGTCTTATTTTTACCCTGGCAATTGGCCAGTAATTAATATCAGATAAGCCTAGTACTGTGCCTTCTTCAAAAGAAAGTATGCCATCTTACTCTGGAGTAACTGTAGCTACTGCATCGTTGTAAGTGAAGTTCTGTAATAAAATTGCTTTTATGGTCAGACATATGCCACATTGGCCTTGCAATGTGTGGGTTAGGAATGAAACTTGATTTCTGTATCTGATATGATTTCAAAGAGATTTGCATATTTACAACTTTTAAAATCTTGATATATTTCAGGCAACTATATTTGACTGGTCTTTGTTCTGGTTTGCCTTAGTTTGGGCCAACTTAGGACTTGAATGAAGTTTATATTTAAAATATGGATGAGAGGAAGGGTGGTTACTGAGCTGTCTTTTCCTTGTGTGAAAGGATATTTAAAATGCTGACCAAGCAGTTGGTGATAAAATGGGCTCTTGACTTGCACTTTCTTCCTTTTAGATGCAAACCCTCCTGAATTTAGATCTCAGCATCACGAAGAAGAGCAAAGGTGTGGCACAGAGAAACATGAGGGGCATCACTTGAATTTCCTTCTTGAAGAGTGTAAGTATAAAAAGGCTTCTAAATTGCAATGCAAAGCATTTTTACATAGCAAGCATTAACATTATCTTATCTTCATGCAGTTAAGAACATGAGGGAAAATATGGATTTGCTGCTTCTGAATCAGCAAAGTCAGCTGCAGGTCCTGCAAGAAATTCAGAAACAACTGAATATACTTCTTCCAAGCAATGACCTCATTAATTCAAACGTCTATAGCTTAGGACTTCTGATAGGACGGCAGGCAGCTGCAGTGGCATCTCTTTCTTTTCCCCTTCTTAATCCCAGCAGTCTCCTCTCTGAAAATGCCAGTCTGTTATCCCAGTCGTTTGCTCCTGGAATGCTGCCTACCACTCAGCTCCCAGTCTCTCAATATCCTGCAGGTTCTACAGCTTGATCAGCTTTGCACTGTGTGAATGTATCAGATGTGAACAAATGCAGTTTCCATTTTGTTCTGTTTTGTGACTCAAATGTGATCTCTGTGTTGTAATGTTGAAATTGTTGTACCTGTGAAGATGCTGACCGTACACTCAGACTTGGAAAGATACATATCGTCAGGGATGCTTTAGGCAATTCCTGTTAAGTCTGATTTATATAGTGGTAAGCAACATACTTATGCAAAGGTGTTCAATTTAACTGCATCTCTATTGCCAGCATCCATTTACAAAAGCTTCCTCCATTCAAGAATTCTTTAAATGAGGTGACCTTAGTTGATTTTTATGCTGACATGACTACTAAAACTACCAAAAATATTTTCTGCTTTTTGTTAAAACAAATAAACACCCCTCTACCCAGCCCCCCCCAAAACCCACCATTCAGGTCTACCTTGCTTACTGAGAGTTCAGGAGGAAAAGCCAAATTGGTTTATACGTCACTTGTTCTTTTGTTCAAAAGTAAACTTACTTGAGTCTGGGTTTAGATATTCTGTCATGTCTTATTTGGATTATTGCATGTTGTTGACTTCTCTGTGTTGGTTCATTTGGGGTAGGACTGTAGTAGGTAATAAATGTTTGGGGAAGAACACTGAAAAAGTCAGGTGCGCCATCTTGCAAAGTCCACAAGGGAAAAATGACTTTTTTTAATTTTTTTTTTTTTTTTTACTGTTCCTGCAGGACTCCAACATGAGGCCTTTTAAGGCTAGTAAGTGCAAAGTTTAAGAAGTGCTAGTCCTTTCTACCTTCTTGTTTCTATCAGTGACACAGGGTAGTAGTAGCAGTGTCGGAGCCTTTGAGTTTCAAAAGTGCAAAAATCTAGCTATGATTTACCTTTGAAGAGCTGCTGGATAAAGAAAGTTTGGGGCTTGTGCCTGTGTCAAACGGTCTTTCTCTTGAACTGATGTTGTGTTTGTGGGCTGTTGGTTTTGTGAAGCTTTTTTATGATGCCTTGTTAAAAGGATGTACTGTTAGTAATTAATGTAACTTGGATTTTGAGAATTAGAAATGCTACTTCTTTTAACAACTCACCTTGTTGGTGACAGTGCAACGGTGTTCTGGTCCAATGATAAAACTCTGGGATCACGTATGACTCTTTCTGTGTGTGAATACGTACTGTGAAAAATCACACATGGTTCCTATTTTTGTATGGTTTTGTATTAGTCTTAACTCTGTAGGATATTCATTAAAGTCAAATTGAGGGCAATTTCTTCAGTGTGAATTTGTACTGAACTGTTTGGGATTTGTTTTCCATCAGTTGAGTGTATCAGAGTCACGTCACTCTAGACTTAAGAGCTCCAATAAGAGTTGCTAACATTCTATGGAAACTCTGGGGTACTGTTCATAATTCCTAGGATGTTTAATTTCACTTTGCTTAAAAGTAGAATGCCCTCTTCAAAGCAATGGTTAAAGTTTGTATTATAGTGGTTTTTTTGTAAGATGTTTGATATTTAAATGTTGCATTTTTTAGAAATTAATCCTCACTGAGTTTCTGTCCTTGATTAAAGTAACTTAACTCCAGCTCAGGTATCAAAGGCTAAGTGTTGGTACTCTTTTATAAATGTGCCCTCCCTGGTTCCTGCCTTTCGCCTGTCTTCCTTTTCCCTTCCCCTCAAGGCATCTGCTTACATTTCTGTCTCTGGAAACTTCTGAAAAAGAAAACATAGCTAAGTCTGCCACTTCTGCAACTTAGACCATGTAGGAGGAGTCTTCTATTTGAGTTTTTAGGTAGGATTTTTCTCCTGTTGGGAGGGAATTTGTATGTGATGTTTCTGTTTGTAGCTGGCAGGCTTAGGAATGTTTTGTAGCAAATCCTTTTGTGTTGATGTTCTCTAACATGTCTGTTGGTTTACATCTGAACTCGAACTTAGGTGTACTGGCAACTGGAGGAAGTGTTGGTATGGAGAAGCACAAGAAAACATCATTCTTCCTATTTTTGGGTTGCCTCTCTCTCCTTACACCCAAGTGAGAGTGGAAGTCAGAAGTCTTTATTCTCCCAAATGGTTAACGTCGATCTGAAAAGCATCTCTGATGCACTTATTCCTAGGTGGGATGGGGTCTGGGGGCTTCTTGCCCATATTAGAATGTATCTAGGATGCTCCTGGCCTCTTTTTCTTCTTTTGCAGTGCTCTGACAATGATGCAAAAAGGTGGGTGGGGCAATGTCTCAGCTTGCTAGGGATACTGGAGAGCTTTGTAGCACCCAAGAATATGTAAGAGCGTACTACAGATGCTCTCCTGGTGAACGATGAGTCTGTGGTCTCTGGAGGTGTGTTTGATGGATAGTGTGTAGGCAAATGAAAAGTAATCCGGAGGGCTTCTCTGGCACCTGCCAAGTCCTAGATTGGAGGTTTAGTATCTTACATCATGTTCCTTTATGTCTCCAAGACACATTAAGAAAAAAAATACAGCAACCAAATGTCTGTATGCAAGGAATTCCATGCTCAAAATGTTGGGAGTTCTGCAGGAAGGAAAATACATTCCTCTCTACAGTCTGCTTTCCAAAGGAAGAGTCTGTTAAAATGTCCTGGTTTTAACTAGGTGGAGCAATTGGGAGTCTAAAATCACGTTTGTCTATTTGCATTCCATTTTAAGTTAGAGTAGCTCAGGAGATTGGCAGCAGTGAGGAATCTATTTGTAAATACAAGTGCTCCCACTGCTTTAGCACGATTTTTCCATCCAACTGTAAGTAGCTTGCTCAAGGCCTATTAGAGGTGGGGAATTGAGGTTCTCATCCACCTCAGGCTTTTATGATTAACTTGTGTGACTCTGCTTAGATCTTACTGTTTCAGTCCTGCAGTCATTTTTTTTGTTTTCCCTTAAGCTTTTGGTGTTTTTTTTTGTTTGTTTGTTTTTCTTTAAAACAAACAAACCTGCTAGTTGCCCAACATCAAGCCACCAATCAAATTTCAATGCCTAGAAAGGAACAGTGCTCTTTCTAGTAAAGTATCAGAGCAGAGCTGCCATGTGCGTGGAGTTCCCTAAAGAAGGACTTTGCCCTGGAGATGGGAGTTGTGTTGGAGCTTAGAGTTTAGAGACACTCTTTTTGTCCAGAACTCCTCCGTGGGTGAAATCAGCTTGCCATATCACCAAGGACACTGGTAGCCGCAAGAAAGGAGCGTGATCCCTGATGAGGGCTGTGCTGAGTGAGTAATTCTGCTATTTGGTCACAGCCAGCATGGGTACTGGTGTCAGTGCTCTGGAGGGCAGCACATAGCTGGCCTGGCTGTGACTCCGGCCCTGTTTTGTGCAGGAGGGTATAAAAAAAGGTAGGGGCGGTGACAAGAAAAATGAGAGCTGTGGGTAGGCTTGTGGCGGATGCAGAGAGATAAAGACAAGAAAATTACCAAATATTGATAGTTTAAAAAAAACCCCAGCTAGTTATTGGAAAAAAACATCTTTCTGGTCATCCGGCAGCTTCTTTACTGTAGAACAGCCTAAGAACAGTCTCTGCTTTTTGGTGCTTCTTCTGGACTATCTTGGGACTATTGTTGTTTTTATTAAGTCCCGTTTGCAGAGTGCCAGGAGCATGTTAATCCTTCAGTCCCGCCCTCGGTTTTCCTACCAGCAAGTGGACTTGCCACATTTGCAATCTTACAGAATCACAGAATCATTCAGGTTGGACGAGACCCTTGGGATCATCGAGTCCAGCCATCAGCCCTACTCTACAAATTCCTCCCCTACACCAAATCTCCCAACACCACATCTAAACGACTCTTAAATACGTTCAGGGATGGGGACTCAACCACCTCCCTGGGCAGCCTATTCCAGTGTCTGACCACCCTTTCTGGGAAAAATTCTTTCCTAATGTTCAGCCTAAACCTACCCTGTTGCAGCTTGAAGCCATTCCCTGTTATCTTCCTCCAGATATTTGGAAGTTGCAGTCTCAGGTAAGTAAAGATGACAGCAAGATCCTTAAACGTGCTAGATTGTCTGGATGCAGTTACCTAAGAAGGGGAAAAAAAAAAAACCCAAACAAAAAAACCACACCAAAATTACATGTTTAGGTCCAATGGTAACAGTTCTCTGTGATACAGATTTTACTCCACAACAGCCTTGGTTTTGCCCTTATGAATGGGATGCAGGGTATGTGTGAAAACTCCACTAAACTTGGCAGAATCTTACCAGCATGAAACTGTTGTAGGAGGAATATTAGTCTGTCTGCAGTTCCTCTGTAACTTACTATTCTTTTTACACATTCTAGCTAGGTGTTACAGCGCTTTACTGCTCTTCCTGCTACAGCAAAACTGGTTTGCCCCCTCTTTCTAAACTCTACAATTACTTAATGAAAGTAGTAGTTCTTGTTTTGAAGAGAAAGCCATTCTTTGCAGACATTTGAATCTGAAAAATCATGGCAAGTACACAATCCTGGGAAAACTGTCATATTCCCGGTGCGCGCAACAAAGAAAAGAACAGAAATGGGGGAAGAAATAGGAGAGGGCAGCACAGGAAAAGCAGCCCCGGGAAACCTCAGTTGCACTAGAAAAAACAGAAGCAGAGATGTGTATTGCATCCAAACAGTGGAAGTATAATGACTATAAAATACTTGCCCAGCCAGTAATACATCCATTATACTTGCACTGATACCTCCATGTAGGCAGACTATCTTCTTGATTCCTGCAGGAGAGTCCAAGCTATAGGAGGTACGACTGTAAGGAAACCCCTGGTGCTTTCAGCCTGTGTCCAGTTCCTTGACAGCTCCCCCCTGGCTCCCTTAGCTGACCAGACAACTTTAGTTGCTTGCCCATCTCTTGAGGTCCCACCAGTCCTCCCCCAGTTTGCTTTGCCCCTCATGTCCTTCGCTTGCAGCATCACAGCCTGGATGGTAGCTCCCACAGGTAACCGTCTTCCTGTGTTGGGGCTGGCTTGGGAACACTGGGCAAATCTCTTGGTTATGAGAAGAGGAACAGCAATCCTCTGGGTGTGGAACTCTCTGGTTTAACTCTGTCTCGGCCTGGGTATTATAAAGCACGGGCAGAAAACTTCCAGTGGAGGACATGTAATCCCAGATCTCAGCATTCATTGCAATGTGAAAATCATATCCTTTCCCAGGACTATACAGGAAATCATGAGGATCTAACTTGGGAGGATCATAGGCGTGAAGCGTGCAGAGCTAAGAGTTACTTTAAAAAAATAATTTAAAATTAGGTGTTATAGTAGGCTATTGGCAGGATTTTATGCATTTATTTAGTGCTTGGATACATCTGGGGTTTGTTTTTTCCTGCTGACTTGGTTTCTGTACTTGGAGACCTACTGTTCTCTGGCAGCTGAAGAATTAGTATTTGTAAATGCCAATATAGTGAAGACATCTTTTTTTGCCTGCTTTTCCCTCCAGGTGTGTAGATTTTATTAAAAATGCTCTTTAGCTCTTCTTTCCATAATAAGACTTAATTATTATTATTTGTCTTCAGACACAGACTTTAAAAATTCTAATTTCACTACTCTGCAGGCAAGTGTTGAAGAACTATCCAAAAGTCTTCCAAACAGATAGATTTTTCATTCTTTTTGTTGCAGGTTACGTATTCATAAGAATGAAAATTGTTAGAAACTCTTTAGTTTTGTTGAATGCCTGTGGGAATGCCAAGAGATTTCAAAATGTGACTGATTTCTTCCAGGACTTCTCCCTGATGACTCAGCAATTGATCTGGGATTTTAAGGCCCTCTAGCTCACAGATGTGTATTTTGATATTCTTGTGTTATGTTGACCTCTTCAGGCCTGTCCAAGTTTATTTTCAGCTCTGCCCTTCAGCAGGGTTGCACATGGATAACTGTGGCATGCTCCTAGGCAGACAACTTCTGGTGGTCAAAGTCCTTTATGTACAGTAACTGGCTTCAGGCTTTGCTTTTCCTCTGTTTCTGGAAGTCCCCATGTATTTGTTCCTTACTCTGGTTTACCATTAGTTTAGCCAATGCCTCTCTTCCTTTTCTCACCCATTCCAAACTCTTGTGCCGCTTGTTGCTGTGTTTGTCTTGTGTTTTGTCTGCAAGGTTCCCACATCACCTCCAAATAAGTAAATAATTGTTGACCATAGTAAACATCATCTGATAAGATTTTAGTGGCTGTTTCTTCAGCTTTTGTTAACATGAAATTACTCCTATTATTATATTTCTCCCTTTTATTTATTGTTATGAATCCATGCATGATGAAATTTTTACAAAGTAACAAGAACTGCAATATGAATTTTTTTTTTTTTTAATTTATAGTAGCCTTAAACGGGCACAGTAAATACTATTGATAGTATTTCATCTGCACGATGTTCCTCTTGCTGGTGTGGTGGAGGGGAGGTGGATTTGGTTTATGTTGGTTTTTTTTTTTTNAGAGTTTTAAGTAAGTCAGATAAAAACCTATCACAATCAGTCAGGTTTCATTTCCTGCACTGTTTTAATCTCTGAAGCCCAGCCAGCTGTTTATCAGCATTCATTGACTGAAGAAATTAAAAAAAAAAAAAAAAAAAGGAAACAAAAAAATCCTTGTTTTTAGACTTTTTCTAACAATTAAAAAAAAAGCAAAATAGCACACAAATTTCAGTTTTATTCTTTTTCAGCTTATCTTTAAAGATATTTGCCATTTTCATCATGTCATTTACTTGACACAAGTATCATCTTCCAAGAGATTGTTATACTCTGCATCTGTAATTGTGTTTTGTTGTCTTTCCTGTGCGTTATGTTTCTATTTAAATGATCCGGTACACATTTCATGGTCAGTAGAGTACCTCAGTACTTAGGACTCAGCTATTTCAAAAAGCAAAGCTATTTACAAAATACATTGTTTTGACAGTGTTACACCAAGGGGAAATCCTCAAGACCTTCTCCTTCAATATTTGCAGTGTTCCCATGTTGTAGAGCAGGATCCTTCAATGTCTCCCTTTCAGCTCTGTGTCCCTGTCTCTGCCTAACACATCTGATATTAGGTTCCATCCCTGCCTATTGATTTTATGTCCTCACTACCCTTTTTTCTTCTGCCTTGGTCACTCTGTTTCCCTTGCAGATTCTGAATTTCAGTTGTCTTACCTTACTGCTATCAGTTGTTCAACTTTCTGTTACAATTTTCTTGCTATCTGCACGTCACCACATTGGTCCTGCCACCACCGAAGGCTTGAATTGAGTCTGAGGGAGGTAAGGCAGGGACCTTTTGGGAAAGATAGTAGCCTAACTGGTCAGAGGTGGTCAGAGAGCTGGTCAAGAGCTGGAAGGAGGCTAGCAGAACAGGGAAAAGAGTGGCATGCTGTTTAGATTCAGCTGCAGCAATGGGTAGCCTGGAGGACAGGTTACAATATGGTGATGCTCGCAAGCAGCATCTTCAGCCTAAAGGACTGGTGTGACTTGCTGGTGTGGTGACCCTCCCTCATGAAGTCCCCATAGTGACACTGATTTGGGAGGGGCAGGCAGGAGATGATTTGCCTAACTGTAAGGCTGCAACTCAGAAGGACGTAGAGAGGCTAGAGGAGTGGGTTAAGAGGAATGTCATTAAATGAAAAAAGTGCAAAATATTGTGGTAGCCATGGTATATCCATTATCGTAGTGCCTTGAAAACTTCTGCAAAGCAGACTCAGAGAAGACATTGTCCAAACTCTAGGAGAGGAGCTGCTACAGTGATCTATTAAGTCAGTACTTGCACAATCATTACTAGACCTGGGATCCTTATTCCAGAAAGTCCTTGCCTAGACCATGATCAGGGATGTGATAATTCTGGGGCTATCACTGGAGATGCTGTGGCCTACAGAAAATTTCTGACTGGTCTAGACGTCCTAAGGAGAATGTGGCTGTTATCTCTTTCCCATGTGTTAGGGGATGGTGCACTGCTAGCCCTAAAGGCTGAGCATATTTAGGGTTAGACCCTAAGTGTCTGGGTAACAGAACAGATTCTGGGGCACACCTACTCTCAGAAGGTAAGAAACTCCTAAGGTGTTCTGAAATATGTTTCAAAAAGACCTCTGGGACAATGCTGTCTAGCTAGGTTCCAGTGCCTCACTGCATTTATGAATGAAGGATTGTGAAGGTAGTCTAACTTCTCTATTTTTGGGTGCTCTTCTTTATTTGTCAGGATTAAGTTTGATTTGTGGAGGATGTGACTTGTTTTATGGCAGTTTTAGGTGCTGCTGTTGTTTGAGCTTTTCGAGGTCCAATTCTGTAATGGCTAATTCCCTGTGCACTTTGGAGGATCTAGGTATCCCATTCAGCATAAAACATATTACTTTGCAATCAAACTGGATTATTTTCCCTGGGTTTAATGGTCTATGATATAGAAGTTAATGAGCTTGTTGTGCTGGACACTATTGATTGTCAGTAGACCTTTATGCGGCATCCTAATACAGACTCCTACAGCAGCTCAGATAAATATCATTCTAGAAAGGTCTTCTCTTCCTTGCAGGGAAAAAGGGAAACCTAGATGAACTAGCTCGAGCATGTCTGAAGTTGATATTCCAAGTGTCTAAATGAATCTGGCCTATAGGTATTGCAGCAAGTGTCATAGAAAAGTGAATAAAGAATGAATTATTTTGTTGGCTTAGCAGAGTTTGAACTGTGTGATGTGACAGCTTGTAAGACCACACGTAGGTGGTAGAGGTGCAGAAAAGGTCTTGAATAGTTTTCTCATTCATCCATCAAAGTTCACTGAAGAATCCTGTGGTTCTTCATGCAAAAAGAGTATGCAAGTAATTAAAAAGCCTGTCATAATACATCAGTTGGATAGAAAGCTTTGATATGGCATTTCACAGTTTTGAATTCTTGAGTTTGGAAAATTGTCAATGGGGTTTTTCATACAAAAACTTTCAAAACTGTCTCTGGAATTAGCTTAGTGAGTCGATATTAGATACCTAAGTATTTTTAATTTGAAATGCATCCCTTTCACTAACTTAATTAGGACTGCTGTGTTCCAATTTAACAGGAATATTCTGATTTCTAACCCTGCCCTCCATAGTGCTTGCAGCCTTCCCACCTTGTGGTCATCTGTGGTTTTACATACTTTGTATCCTGTCATTCAAATCATTAATGAATCTAATCATTCTGCTCTGGGGTAAGATATAATGTAATTTCCCATCTTACCATAGAATTGCAAATGAACATTGTGATTTTCTGACAGGTTTTGCATTCCTTTTATAGTACTCTCACCTCAGTTTATTCATGAGAATAATCATGAAAGATAGTATCTAAAACTTCTTAAAGCGTAGACTGTATGCCATCTTCAACTCCTTTATTTTTAACAATGCCTCTCACTCTATTGTTAGAGAAAATTTGATATGACATAATTTGGCTTTGGAAATGTATACTATTACTCTTTTCCTTTTTAACTTCTATGTGCATGCCAAGTCTTGTTTCAGTATTGTTCCTGTATTGAAGTCAGGCTCCCTAAAAATAGTTCCCAGATTCAACCTTTCCCTTTTGGTCTGTCTTTTACAATCTTGCCCGTCTTTCCTGAGCTCTCCATGACATCTGTCAGCATACCTCAGCTTGCTCAGGCCTACACATGATATTAAATCTGACCTAAACCTAGAGTACTCTGTAACCTATTCTCTATCTGATCTAATCTGAGTTCTTATCCTTTTCTTGCTAATACTACATTAATTACTTAGTTTCTGCAGTTCTTTCTAGCAAAGATACACATCTTGATTTCTTCTGTTGTTGTTCTCCCCATCTTACTGAAGAGACAGTCAGTCTTTGTCTTTTAATCAGTAATATTGTAGAATGTTTTCACACTGTTCTAGTTTCTCGTTGCATTACCTTTTGTTGCTTGGCCATACTTGTAGTTGCTTTTTTTTTGTATTTTTTTCCTCTTGTTACTTTGTTTTATGTAATCTGACCTACTTGTCACCTTGTCTATGCTTCCTGTTCATGATTTCAGGCTGGTGGGGAAATTTGTGGTTTATTCTCTTTGCCTTTTGTCCTTCCTCTAGTTTGAGATAGTGTGTACTTGTGCAGTTAATGTCATTTAAGACACTGATAATCTCTCTGCCTTTTCTCTGAAGATTTACTTGCCTTTGGATCTTACTGCTGGTTCTCCTGAAAATGGAAATACATAACTTCTGGAAATACACTGTACTTTATTGTTGTCTTTCCGTTAGTTCAAGCATGTTTCCAAGTGTCACCTAGAAGCTCCATAATGGTTATAGTGTAGGGTTAAGAAGGACAAATACTACAATCTTGAGGTGAGGGAAATGCAACCTATTTTGTATGCCTTGGAAACTGACCAAAAAAGAAAAAAACAGTCCAGGTAATTTTATGGTATGATGCTTAAAGACAACATACAACTGTCTGTCTAGCAAATACAACATCTAGTAGCCAGCTTCTGAGACTTCACATGAAGATATAAAATCTTTCCATACTCCAGTGGTTTAGTAATCATTATAAAAAGGATGAGCATTGGATTCTTTTCTTTAGGTATGTTTGTGTTTTAGATATTTACTTAGAATATTTCCTGTGTTATTGTTTCTCTGTATGAAAATACTTGTGTGTGCTACACCTGCTCTATTTTCCCATATCCTTATTTGTATATTCATTATCCTGCAGCCAGGTATTCAAGTGACAGCATCTTTAAAGATATTCCTCAGGCATTTACACTGTGTTATTATATTGAAAGTCACCCTATGGTGCATTTATATCAACATGTATACAAAGTTTTCCTTATATCTTTTGTAGGGACCATTTTAAAAATAATACACAGTCTTTTCAGTGGCAATTTTTTCTTCTCAGGATATCTTCCTCAGTTTGTTTTCTATATGATCTGCAAGTGCAAAGAAAAAGAAAATATTATAGAATGAAGATAGGCAGCAAAATATATGTTTCTACTGAACATACTTAAATTCTTTTCCATTTTTTCCTTGCATTTTAAAGCCACCGAACCAAGTCCACATAATAATATCTGGCTATTTTTAGATTAAAATAGGCTGTTTATTTAATAATGACCAATACTAGCATTGCCTGGTACGTTCACAAACATATAAAAAAGTCCGGCTTATACATGCCAAATATAGACAGACTAGGACATACAGAACTGTCAAATCTAACTTTTAAAATATATACTACTAGAGGTGGACAGAATGAACACCAACTTATTGGTAATTTTGCTGCTTCTGTAGCTGCCAGGGTCTGAGCTCTCAATCCTGGGGTTTTTTTTTGCAAAAATGTATCTTCTTTTTACCAGCCTGAACGGGGCAAACTAACTTATCAGAAAGCTGCTTTCTGTCCTGCTGTTCTTAAATGCTTTCAAAATGCTTTGGAGAAAACCAAAAGTACTCCAGCTGTCATTTGGTAAGAAAAACCTACAGGAAAACAGCCCATCATGATTCATTTCCTTTACCTTTTAATTTTGGCTTTTTTCAGTATTCACATCACTGGCTCCCAAGGATAAATACTGACGTTGGTTTGGATTCCTAAGGTCTAGAATCCTGAATAAGGAGAATACAATTTTTTTTGAAATGTTTCATGCTTTGCCTTCCTGCCTCACTTCATAGCTTTTTCTGTTAAGCACTTTTAAGTCCTTACAAATGTAAAGTTATATGTCTTATTCTTTAAAAAGTGCATTTTGGTTTGGGTTTTTTTACACATGATGACACAAAGCCTGTGACCTTTAGAAACAGCAAAACTAACACTTCCATAGCAGGGAAAATGTAGTCTTATCTTATTCAAAAAATAAATCATTTAATATTAGAGAGTTCAGTGTGTAATTAACACTAGGTAGCATTATCTTTCAGTTAGGACTTGCATCAAAATAAAACAAAATGTAAAATATTATCCATACTTTTCTATAATTCTGCAAATGAATTCTATTAATTTCTCCAGAAATAAATGCACAGTAATTTTTTAAAAAAATTAAAAATTAAAAATTTTTCAATGATGATCATTGACTATTCTGTTGGGAATACTTACATTTTTCTAACAATGGTGATTTAGAATTTTTGTTCACAGAAAACATTTTTGAAAAACTCCTTCCCACTAGTTATGCACAGCTCTTAAAAAGAAGAAAAAGAAAAGTAAAAAAAGCCCAATCACCAAATAAGACTTCTCATAGACCAAAGAAGTTTTAGGATTCTGGAGGGCATAAATGGGCTGTCACATAAGGACTTGATTCAGTTCACTCATTTCTCCTTTGCAGAAAAAGGAGGATGGTGAGCAGCCTTAGCTTTGGTGGATAGGCATTTTGTATAGCACAGAAACATAATCCATTCAGTGATGAAGCTGGTGGGATTTCTGCCATTAAAGTGTAACTGCATTAAGTGTACGTGGGTTTCTGATTACCTAGCTGCTATCTGGAGGAAAAAAATAGCTTTAAAACCCCTCATCCATCTGATTACTTTTCACTGTTTGTGCTTTTTAAAAATTCTTTTGTTATAAAGTTTGAAAAATCATTTTATATGTTTGCTTTTTATAGTAATCTCCTTTTCTGCTGAGCAAGAGAATGTGTCTGAATGTTACTGGGGTTAATTTGCTTAACTCATTTTGTAAAAAATATGATATCCTCTATTCCATGTCCTTCAGTAGTTCACTGTATCGCTAATACTCATCGATCATTTTTTGCATCATCTGCTGCCCATTTTCTAACTTATCACCGGAATAGATAACATGGCATTTTCCCGTTCCATGGCTTTCCTTAACACTATGTCATTCATTTGCTTTCTAAATAAGAGCTAATGAAATGAGCATAACTCAATGTGAGAATTTATGGATATGGGAAGGTGTTGGTTTTGCTGTGTTACTTTTTTTCAATGAACTCTCTAATTAATTTGCTTTTACCTGTTCATGTTAATACTTGCATGGATTTAATTCACTCATGCTCTCACATGTGTGTACTCACAAACACCAAAATACAGGTGTACAAATGTAGCCTGGCCCCAGACACGTGTGTGCAGTGTGGAAGTAAAGGAATGGTGGATATCAAGTTCTCATCAAGTTTCTTGCGTTCTTCTTAAGCAGATGTGAGGAATGCGCTTTTGACTTGCCTTTTGTGCCTTGTGGCAGTGGATGTTGTCTGGGATCTTTTCTATCATTGTTTTTTCTGACTTCTCATAAGTCATAGTCAAAGTTCTTGAATTTTGCATTCTTTATATGGACATCTGATGGATCCAGTATTGTTCTCTGTTTCCTTGTTACCTTACCCGTAGGTAAATTTGTTCTTCCTTTTACTGTCATTAGCATGAAAGCATACAGATGGCGCTCTTTATCAAAACACACCAAATGTAGAAGGTGTTTTAAACAAATGCACATAGTTTTTAAAGTATTTTTTTTTCTAGAAGTGGCATCATTGCTTCTTACCATGCATATTGTTTTCTTTTCATGAGTATTGGCATGTAGTCTCAGGAGTGATGGAGTGATGTCAGTACAGAGAACTAAGTCTTCTGGTAAAGAGAATGACAGGTTTTGATGTAGTGATGAGATGTGGACACTCCTATGTGTCTATCTACCTTGTGTTGGTCTTCTCTGTAAACCTGACTGTTTTTAACAAGTTCTTTCTTGCAGCTGCTTTGTGGACACTACAATATGATGGTTCTTTTGTCTAAAGAATATCATCATGTCAAAGCAGGTGGGCTTCTTTCTCAACACCATTAAATGTCTGAGTGCTGGAGGCAGGAGAATTGGAATGATTTCTAAGACAAGTGGGACTCCTCCCTAAGATATATGTTCTGTAAAAATCTTATAGGTGATAGACAAGATAAATGAGAACAGTAGATGTTGCTCTGGTAACCAAGAAGCTGAGAAAAGCCATGATGTCCTGGCATGGAAGAAGAGTCTTCTTAGTGTGATACTTCTTAGATTAATGATCATAATATTTTAATTGATTTTCTGGACAGCTGAACTGTGCAGTCTAGGTCCAGCATCTTGAACTGTGGCCTTCTCAGTCAACTTTTCTCAGTGTGGGGCCATGTTCACAATCTGGTCCATTTTTCTTCCAAGGCTTTTTCCTGCCCTAAAGTGTTTGCTGGTTATAATGTAGACCAATCCCTTTCCACTTAGATGGGCAAGTTGGATGTCATTTCTATAACCAGAGCAGAGCGTGTGAGTGTTCCCACTGCCCTCTGTCACCTCCCCTTCATCATGATAAACATTTCTGGAGGAAGATAAGAAGATGCTTGTGTCCTGTTTCTGGTACGCAACAATGGCATAAACCCTGTTGGGGAAAGCAGTTGCTTATTCAGGTCAGCTGCCTAAGAGACTTGGGCTGACCAGCATTTACGTTCTGGTGGAGGGAGCCAATTACCAAGATCGTCTTCAAGAAAAAACTGCTGAGAACTCCACACAGAAACCTAGACCCTTTACTGAACCACTGGCAGCAGAAAATGACAGCAGTAACTCCACTGTCATGTAAGTCTGGACAGCCAGAAGAGATTGTTGGTAGAGGGTTTACTCCCCACAGAAGTTGCTGTAGTCACAAACGGGAGTTAAGTAGGCTCTGTGGCATAGGCACTTGAAGAGGAGACCTGGAATCTCATGTGCTGTAGTTCATCTGCTTTCTTTCAAGTCTGATGTCTTGGCAGGTCACTATAGGGCCTCAAGTGGGTGATTTTTAGACATGCAGCTGCCAGTCTGACCTCCCTGCTCAGCAAATACCATATCTAAGAAATGTCTGAACTCTGTAGCAAATCCATTAAGCAGTTACTGAAAAGAATGAATAAGTAATAGCACAGTCTCCTCACTCTGACAAGTGTTAGGCACTGAACAATGGAGGCAATGTTCCTTCTTTCCTTCTTCCTTTTCCTGTGAATGAATCCCTGCTGGTGGCATAAGGACGCAGCCTTTCTTTAGGGGTGAAATCTTATTCCATCCCTCACTGAGGTCAGTTGACAGGAGGTTGTGTAAAGTGAGGTCATTCTTGAAATGTCATTACAGCATTTTTCTTCAGATTTAATTCAGTCTTGAAAATAAATGATGACATCAGATGGTCCTCAGCATTGCTAAATGCTGTCAATTGCTTCTAGTGTGCTTTATCAGTCCAATAGGCATAGAGTGGAGGTAGCAGAGTAAGAAATGACAGTATGTATTAAGAACAATTAAAACATTGCAAATTTTCTGTCTAGGGGGAGAATGATAATTTGTGTAAACCCACTTACCATGTTTGCCATACTTCAATTCATAATAATTCAGCATTTTATTAGTGATTAGAGAAAAAAAGATGGGCTTTGCCCTGGAGTAGTGTTCTTCTGGCAGTGAACTTGTGTTCTTACTGAGATTTCCACCTGCAGGTAACAGAGGACTTTCTTTGCACCTTCACTTCACTCTTATATGGGCAAAGTTTAATGCCAGCTGACTTTCCACCTGCTGCTTTTTCTTACCATCTTAAAAGAATTTCTATGTTCAGGCTTATTTGGTTTTGTTTTTTTTTACTGCTTTCTTAATAGCATTAAAATATTTCTATATTTTTATGCAATATTTTTATTACATTATTCTGACTTTTCTAGTCAATAAATAATATCATATCTAAGTAATATTATTTTAAGCATAGTTCTTTAGAATGCTTTTGTGGTCTTTGTTTTTTTTTTTTTTTTTTTTTTTTTTTTTTTTTTTTTTTTTTTTTTTTCCCCTAGAGCTTCTATGATTCTGAACTTGTGTTAGTGAATGAGTAGAACTAATCCCTAGGTAAGGAAAGTTTGCTTACAGCTTTGCTAGGGCCCAGGCTTTAAGGATTGTTCCTTCTTGTTTAGCTGAGAATAAGAAATTGTGTACACCATGGAAAACTGATTTAACCAATTCTCTTTGCCAGGAGGAACAGGTAAATATTCTTCATGTTGTAACAAAACTAATTTTTATTCCCTGTGAGGTATATGGTTTTCTATATATATGATAGGTTAAAGGAATTTTTATAGTACTAGGTACATAAATTAATGAAAAAGTAATATTGCAACTAATGTATACATGGACATTTATGGCAGGAAAAGAAGGAAATGTAAGGATCTGTTATATAGAAAATTCTGTGTGTAAAAAAGAAAAAAAAAAAAAGGATCCAAGATATATGACTCTGAGGATATAGTGGTGACTGAACTAAGAGTAGTCTATCAGTTTCCCTCAGTTTTACCAGATGAAATTGGGGTTAGAATGGGTAATTTCTGCCAGGGGAATTTGATTTTTATTTTTATTTTTTTTTTTAATTTTGAACGCTGCAGAGTAAATTGTATTATGGAAAGTAACTGACATACAAAGATCTTGCAACTGTGCCATATGAAAAATGAGAAAATTTTAGGTTGCCAAAACTGGTGTGCTGAAATGATTTTCACTGTTATCTAGGGATAAACTTGTAATTAATTGCTTCATTTTATAATGACGCATATGCAGACATTCATGAAAATACATAATGTAACTGCACAGTTGAAAGGTGCAATCTGACTATGACAAAATGACAGTACAAGATGAGATTTAATGCCTTGTTCCCCAGAGTTGTGCCATACAGCCCGGGCAAGCTCCAGGGCTAACCTGGCAGGAAAGTAAATGTTTGGTTATAGCATTCTCCATCAGTACGGAGTGAGCAGTTCCATGCTGTCTCGGGTTTGGAGGTTGCCCAAGCCATTATTAGCCTGTAAAGTCGCGTCGCTTTGTGAGTTCCATCTGATAAGAAAGATACTTAAATATGCACTACCGATGTGTTCAAAAAAGTATTATTCTGTTGTTGTTTGCTAATGACAGCAGTGACTGGCTCTTGCAATATTTGTATGTCACAGAGCCCACTTAGAAAAATCCGATCTGTCTTTGCATGGAAATGCTATTTCTGTCCCTCTCTGAGTTTACCATGAGAGTTAAAACTTTACTCTGATATTTTAAGTGTAGCTGGTGTAAAAAGGTGTGGGTAGTGAGTATCTTAACCTCTAACTTAAGTTCCTGCATTATTTTTTTTTTTTTTTTGGTGTAAATATCTTGATTCTTTACTTGCTTGTTGAAGACTGCCAGTGTGCACAGGGTCAGGGGGTTCATTCCCATTTTTGTTTCTAAGAAGTAAGTAAAAATGATATATGTGTCTAGTTTAGTAAACTTTTCAACACTTCAGTTCCATATTTATCATAGAACATAGCACTTTCAAATAGAATGCCAATTGCTATAATAAAACAAATCCTGACAAACAACTTATCAGCAGAGAATTCTTCCTTTTGACACCAAAACTTATTTGCTATTTTGAATTGCTCCATGGCTGATTTTATACCACTTTCTAAGGCTACAGAATGTCTTGATTAGAAGAAAAGCTAATAGAAGCTAGTTTTAATGCATAATAGATTCTGTTGCTTTCTTTCACTTTCTTTGAGTCAGTAATCGTGCTAATGAAACCTAGCAAAATATTTTTTAAAAAACTCAGAAAAATATTAGGCTCACCTTAATGTCAAAGAGTAAAAAACAAATAGCAATAATGTAGCTATTGCTTTTCTTATCCCACCACTGAGATTGTTTTTTGTCAAACATCTAAGCTCACATTCTCTCTCCCACCTTTATCCTTCCTTTTGCTACTACTCGTTAAATCTTTTCAGAGTCTTCCTGATGGAGAGATTGCTTGGTCATGAAGGAGAAAATACCATCCTTGGAAAGGTGATGGAACAGCTCATCCTGGATGTCATCTGTGACCATGTAGGGGACAAAAAGGTTATCGGTGTATCAAAATGGATTCACTGAGGGAAAATCATGCTTGACCAATCTGATAGCCTTCTGTGATGGCACGACTGGCTGAGTGGATGAGGGGAGAGCAGTGGATGTTGTCTACTTCAACTTCAGCAAGGCTTGTGACAATGTCTTCCACAACATTCTCATGGGCAAACCTAGAAAGCGTAGGTTAGGTGAGTGGACAATGAGGTGGATTGAGAACAGGCTGAATGGCAGAGCTCAGAGGGTTGTTATCAACAGTGCAGAGTCTAGTTGGAAGCCTGTAAGTAGTGGTGTTCCCCAGGGGTCAGTACTGGATTCAGTCTCATTCAATATTTTCATCAATGACCTGGATGAAGGCACAGACTGTACCCTCAGCAAGTTTGCTGAGAACACACAACTGAGAAGAGTGGCTTGCTCTACCTAATGGTATCTTACCTGTTACATCTTAGCTGATAATTCATTTACCTGGTAGACCTGAACTTTCACTAGTACTTTCAGAAGTACTTTCAGAAAGGCTATATATTGTTTCTTATTTATTGTAGTATTAGGATACCAACCTAGAACTAACCTTGTTGTAGTTTGATTGCACTTGTTTTGTTTGGTTTTATTGTGTTTTGTTCATTTGTTTGAATCATTGCCTCAGTAGTAAGCCAAAACATACATGAATCAACTTAGATCAAACAGATTTAAGCAAAAACCAGAGCGGCACTTGACTACCTTATTGGTAAGTACTCTCCCAAAGCCTTTAGACTTTGACAGTTTTGATTATAGGCTACATGTCCTAACCTGGGGTTTGGTTTTACTTTGTCCATCTCTGCAAACAATATTGCAGAGCAGGTAAGACTGCAGCCAGTGTAACATCAGCAAGTTCTCAGAACCTCTAACGAGCAGGCTCCATCCACTAAGGAATTAAGCACAGTGTGGTATATTGATTTTCAGGCTCTCTGATGAGAAAGCATTTCAGTCCCTCAAGCATTGTGATGACATATTACTTTATATCAATAACTTACACCAGTAAGGGAGGTGCTGGATCACAAAAAGATAGGCAATAATATAGAATAAGGTGAAAGAGTAAAAGTCTAAAATGTTTTTCTCTCTTTTATTTACCAAAATAATATAAACAGGACCAAAAATTATTACAATGTAAAGATAACTGGTTGGAAGTGCAGTATTTTGATTTGAGGCATAGGGTTAGTTATCCCCTGGTTCTGCATTATGAAATGCATATTTTAGAAAATGAGAAGTTTGTATTAAAATCTTAATGTTGGAAATAATTTTTTGATAAAAGGATCTTTCCTGCTAAGACTGGAAGTTAAAACATTCTGAAAAAGAAATTGTGTCAATTGCTGAAAAAAAATTATATCCTCTAATGTTTCAGTTTCTGTTCTGCTATGTCTTGTACCAGTTGCTTAACTCAAATTCATGTATATTTCAGTAAATTAAAGGAAAAAAGAAATTGAGTACTTTTTACAAGTTATTCAAAATGGAGACTTGAGGAAGATTTTAACCTTATTTCTGATGCCATTTTAGGCATGTGTTTTGACTCTTACTTTTCACGAATATGGAATGCCCTGGGTCTTTTTCCCAGAACTGCTCTAAGTGACCGTGTAAAGCTCCACAGATGGAGGGCTCCATGTGCAGTGGGTACAAATGGCATTCCCAGTGAGGCTGTCTCCTAGGTGGATCAGAGTGGAGCAGAGGGCTGGACAGACTCAGCCTGGTGCATTTTGTATTTTTTGGGACCATTCTTGGAGTTAGGGCCTTATATGCTGGGAGAAATCCTTGGAAGCTCTGTAGCTGTTGGTCCTGCAGCATGGTGAGCTTTGTTTTCTCTGTTTTTCTGTTTCTCCTGTTTACTGGCTTTTCCCTCTAGTGCCCTGGCTCATCAGCCTGCCAAACCATTTCTTTGCTCTCTGATTGAACCAGTCACAAGGAGACTGTCCTGCTTTCAAGACTTTGCTGTGTGCACATGTAGTTTCTTCTTGAAAAGGACGTTTAATTGACCTGGCAGTCAGTTTATGGTTGTCTGTACATCTCTTTGTGGTTTGAGATAAGACTGGTAGGGTTTCCTCAACCTATCCTTTCCCTCAAGAGAAAAACGTTGCCCCTCTCTCCTCTGCTATTCTGCACAATGTCCGCTACTGCTATTGCTCTTCTCTATCTCCACCAGCAGCTGGATCATAGTCTCACACAACCCCATGGTGGAGGGGCCAAAGCTGAATGTTACATCTCCTGGTTTCAGTGTGATCCCCACCTGACTCTTGCCACACTCACAGTTCTGCACTGCCTCCCATTTCATTTTCCTTTACAGCTACTTTGCTCCCATGTTTTGTCCCCCTTTTCCTTTCCTTTGTTTAGTTAAAAATTAGGAAGGCTTCCCTGTCTTTTGTATTTATTACTAATTTTTGAAGCAGTAGATATACTTCAACCATGCTTTGTTTCCCCTGTTTTTTCATAGGCAAATGCCATCTGTCTGTCTGCTTTTTGGGAGCTCATCTAGTGGTAAACAGCAGTTGCTTAGAAGCACACCAGAAGTTCACAACGCAGTGAGGAGCTTGCCCAAGTCTGGCCACAGCCCTACACCGGTGAGGGCAGGCAGTGTTACTTTGGAAAGAGGCTTGATGCCTGTAGATTGAGTGGTGGCAGGAGGGCTTAGGACGAGTCAAGGTGGGATGGCAAGTGTGTAGCTGGCTGGGGATGGATGCATCTGCAGTGGTGTTGGTGGGGCGGCTGCTTGCACCTGAGAGTGGCTTTGCAGGGTGGTGTCACTTCCAATGGAAGAGAACAAGGCCCATATGCACTTGGCCCATAGTGCTGGTTAGGAGCAGCTAAAAAAGCTGAGCACAAGATTTGGCATTAAGAACATAAAGGTAAAATGGGGAGGATAAAGGAGAAAATGAGTGGTGTGGGGAAATGAGAAGGTTTGGCACTGCCTAGGAGTTTAATGTGTGATCTAAATGTCGAAGTACAGTGTGTGCTTCTCAGCTTTGTAGATGACATTAGGCTGGCAGTGAGAACAGAAACGTCGGAGGATATGACTTGGATTTGAAGTGACCTTGATGAATTGGGAAGAATGCCCTGAAGACCTCAGAGATGCTCAGGCTCAGTGCTGAGGTGGAAATAATGAGCTACCCATCTTCAGGAGGGGAGCCGAAGTAAGGAGGCTTTTTGGTGGCTTATGGGAGAGAAAGTATATGACAAAGCTGGAAAGTGAGTGGTGGAAGTAGAGGAAAAAATACTGGAAAGGTAATTACACTGTTTAGTGACTCAGGGTAACCTGAGTTGAAGGTAACTGCTGTGCTTAGCTTTCATCTTATTTTCAACATGTTGTGACCCCACACACTTTATTATGAAGATAAGTGGAGTGTTAGATAAACTAAACATAAACTAAATCCTTTTGCAAATTGTTGCATCATGGATCAGATTGTGTCACAGAACTCAGTTTCATCAGGGTTCATTAATTCTCACTATAAAAAAAAATCCGACCAGATTTATGAAACACAAACAATTTTTTCCCTCATAGCAAAGGAGAATATTTAAGCCACTGATGTCTTTTTCTATGATAATCTAATTAAAAATATGAATCAAAACCTCAACAAATACAAAACCAATGCACGATTACAACATAATTTTCAAGACAGCATACTGGGAATGTGTGGTTCAAGCTGCCCAGAAGCAGCCATTTGATTAACTTGTCAGATCAGATACAAATAGATATGATTTTCTTTAGAGCTGCTGCCTAGCTAGTTACTTTGGCATGTGAATGTCTGCTAGGTCCCAAAATTGGCTTGTGAGGTTTGTCTAATGAGCTCCCCATCAGAGGATGCAACTGCATCTATGGAAAGTCACTCTTGCAATGCAATGAGTAACTTTGAGCGCTTTTGTACTGGGGAAATGTGGTGTTTTGGAAGTGCAACCCTGGCTACTTCCCAGACTGCAGTTCAATGATGTCAGTCACAAATAAAAAGGGTTGCATGTCCTGCTGAAGTCTCCAGAGGTTCCTAATTTCTGCTGTTGAGGAAGACACCTGGCTTTCTAAGACCTGAAGAAATCAAAGAATGTAAGGACTGGAGGGAAAGGCTCCAGGAGTAGAGCAAAGGGTTTGGAGGATGTCTCTCTTTGTACATCTCTGTAGCACTGCAGGATATAAAGGTATCTGGGGTCAAAGAAGAAATACATGTTTTCTAGCTCCACTTCCTTCACTTGGTCAGCTTGGTTGGAGTAACACATCCAAGTTTCCCAGCTGTTCTGGGAGGAGTCTTTCAGATGTGTTTGGGACATAATGATGCACAAAATTACAAATTGTCCTGTGCTCTGACTTGCTTATAAATGAGTTGGCTTTCATTTGAAAGCATTATATTCGGGTTAGTGTTCTGCCAAGCCAAGGCTAGGATTTACTGCCAAGGAGACTAAGGGCTCTTTTGGCACTAGATACTATAGGTAGAATCGCGTCGTGGAGTGGTCCCATCTCCCGTGGGGACTGTGCTTTCTTAATTAACCTGTGTGGGAGCAGAGCTGTGCTTACCCAGCTGCCCGATTCAGGGAGGCTCATGTGAAGAATCAGCAGTGAAACTATGGAGCAGATAAACTTGGTATATGGATGTGCGCTATGGGTGGCTTCCTGAAGTACTCATTAGTTGTCATTACAAACCCCAGAACTTTAAAGTTTTGTTCATGGCACTTTGCTCACAAGTGTCACAGCTAATAAAATGTCTGTTTGGGTTATAAACTGGCACATAAAGTCAATACGTGTTACTTGAGTTTAATAATAAATGGAACTGTAAGTCATAAGTAATATGGTTGTGTATATCTGCTTTCTTTCACTAGAGCAAGATGAAAAATTTTCTTATTTCTCTTTTACTTTCTAACTTATCTTATTTCTTTCTAACTTATCTACTTTAGTGTAATTGTTCTCCTAGCCTGCGGAGTGTCGAATCCCTGACTGCAGCCTCACTTGCCTTTTCAAGCTGGTTTACCATATTAGTCTGTTCACTACTGAATTTGTCCTTGCTGACTTAATCTTTCTTACTATTTTTCTTGGCGCTATCCTATCTGGCAGCCCTTTTCAACAAAGTTTCCCCAGAGGTGTTAGGTAGTAGCAAACTTTCCAGAGACCTCTATGGGCAACTGACTTGTCTCTTTTCCCAGACCAATTGTCACATTAACCTCTGCTGGGAGGGGAGTAAAAATGTGCTAAAATGATCAATAATCATGGATTGTGAAGAAAGGACTAACTCGAGGAAAATTTCCCCTTAAACTCAGTGTTGCATAAACAGTCATTGTTAGATAAGTTACTGTGAGTCACTCTTGCAAGTAGCCCACCTTTTATTTTGAACTTTACAATTACAAAATCTAGTCTTTACTGTCTCTAGTTGTAGTATTTTCTGTAGTTCCTCAAGTTACAAAATGTCTTAATTTTTGAAGGTCTGAGGCAATGAGAAAAAAAAAGATACATTTAAATCCATCTTCCTTTCTTTGCATACTATAGCTTAATATTACTTTCTTGTCAAGGCAGGATTGCTGGGGTATTCACTTTCAACGTCTTGGACAGCAAATAGTGTCAGAAATAGCGAGAAATGAAACTGTCAAAGCACCAGCATCATAACTAGCAAAAGAGTTGTTTTGCATGGACTCAAATCGTGCCTGTCCTCTGCTTATACTCATCTAAATACAGGCAGAATCTCTTCCTACAAACTTTTTTGCTATTTTTGCTGGCATTATCCTCCAGCCCTGATTTCTCTAACCAGTTTATGTATATTTAGTCCAATTAATTATGTGGCACTTTGGCAGCAGATTTCCCAAAGTACCTTCCTAAGCCAGTGGTTCCCAAGGGGTTACTCTCTCTCTCTAGTGATTATGAGCCTAACAGCTCATTTTTGGAGAAGAGCAGCTTGCAGTGAGAAGTGAATGAAAAACACAGAAGCTGGAGCACCAGCTGAGGTGGGTATTTCTGGTGAGAGCCCTCTGCAAAGCTCTCTGCATACCCTGTTCAGGGAAAAATGGAAAAGGATGGATTTTGCTGAACAATACTTTTAAAAGTTACTTTCTTCCCTGGCCCTGAATTAGTTTATGTGCAGATTGAGCTCTGTGCAGGTAGACTGTCACCTGTATCACAGCAAGCCCTGTCAGTGGACCTTCAGCTATGATCTTTTTTCACTCCCTCCTCCTCCTCACTGATACCTGAACATGCATTGGACATAGGCAAGGCCGGTGGGTAGGGATGCAAAATAGTGGCGTTAAGGTGATTTGTTGTGTTTTTCCCCATTGTATTTTGTTTTGGCAGCCTAAGGAAATCATCATTAGGTGGCTTTTCAAAGGCAGTTGCAGAGTTATTGCCTTGATGCTGTCTTGCCTAAACTGCATTCTGGGTCATTTTTATAGATTGTGTATTCCTTTGATGAGTTCTTTTGATGTGGTTTTTACATCTGGGCGTGAAGCTTACATGATTAGCCATGTAGTGTGTGTTATTTCATTGGAAGGAGAAAGGCACCTCTGAGATTGCAGTGCAGCGAGTTACGGGAATTTGTATTATCTGGTCACTTCTAGCAAGAGAAATATGAGCGCGTGCCCCTCTCATGGCTCTGAATGGGACATTCAACTGACCTGCAGGCAGCCATTGCTTCTTTGCTTTGGTTTCCCATTCAGTAGGTAGGGTGTGAATGATGGAGTTCGGAAATCCACTTTATCCCTGTGCCATTGTGCTTTTCAGAGTCAAATAATCCTATTTCAGGCAGTAACAAAGTGAGACTTGTGAGGTCTATTCTTAATGAAGAGCAGTAACTTCTGGTTGTCCTTAGTCGAGAGAGAGGGGGACAGTTGGCTGGGATCCCTTCCCTTGAGACCTGGTGCCTATTCTATCATCTAAGCTACAGTGCATCAGCTAAGGATTGGTTGCCCTACATTATTATATAATTTTCCTCCTCCCTTATTTGCTTCTCTTAGAAAATGAAAAGTAATACAATTTACCTACTTTATTTAATTGATTATTTGGCTTGATAATATTATGTCACCAGAATGTCAGAAGAAAAGCTTTAAATATTGAAGTCTGCAGGTTGACCTTTAAGTCTTTGTTCTTTAGAACGAATTTGAACTTTCTTGCTAGTGGCTTTAATTCACTGATGAATTTTAATGGAAAATTGATTTTTTTTCCTCCCTAAAGATCACATTTACATTAAAAAAAAAAAAAGAAAAATGATATTTTAAGAAAGGATTTGCTAACAAAATGAAAATGATGTCTTGATGTATGTGCTTGGTATCAGCTTTGGCAATTATTTTCATTAAGGAAAGGCTTATCATAATGTTGGGACTCTTTCTCTCATTAAACTCTTTGCTATATTGTAAGGAGAGATGATTACTAGTCATTATCTATTATTGCTTTACAAAAACCAACATAATGAGGTGAATTCTCTGTCCTTAATTTTCAAAACTAGTATGGCTGAAAGGCTTATCCACTATTTATTCTCTAGAAAAAAATAGATCCCAAAAATCAATGAACAAAAAACCCTCAACATCTTTCTGTTTTCTTATTGGACTAGAACACATAGTATAAATCTTACAAAGCCTAGAGCAAGACTGGGAAAATGCCATTCTGTTCAAAGAGCATCATTATAAAGTCAATACCAAATGCCACAAAGAGTGACATTAACTTGAAAAGAAGAATGAAAAAGATATTTCTGTCAAATTTGAACAGCATGGGTCAGATTCTGTTTTTTATGCTAAATGCTGTTAGGTGAAACTAGCATAAGGTTGTGTTGGCTGTAGCAGTAGCAGGAAGTTTATGCAAAGGTTGAGACAAAGTAATGCCTTTTATTTGGAGTCCTTCAGTGCCAACTGGGGCAGCTCCCCTTTTCTTTTTCTCCTTATCTCTACTTTTGCTTTAGCTTACATCAAACAGCTTTGAGCCATCGAGTGGATATATAGGAACTAAGAAATGTCAAGCTCGTCCTTCTTTCTTCTCCTCTCATAGTGAAGCTGTGGTGATCCAGTTTCCTTTTAATCTTGGTCCACAGACACCCTAGGGCCTCTCTGACCCTTCTCTCATTCTTTCTGTTCTCTGATACAGAAGTTGATCTTATCATAAAGAAACTATAATCAAAATGCTTCAACAGGTGTGTGCCTTGTGGGGTGGGAAGAAAGAACAGGTTAGGAGGAAAAAGGAAATTTGTATTTGGGAGCTGCATGACTTCTATAAGAACGCAAAAAATGTGAAGTTGGTGCAGTAAAACTATTGCCGGGGTTGGGGATAGTGCCAAACTGGCTGTCTTGGAAAAGAGGTGCCTTTGAGAAATGTAATGGTGTGGACTTGGCCTTAGTGGTGTTGGGAGCCAAGTTCTCTTGCCTGCAGCAGTGGATTAGACCTGCAGGATCTGTGGCACTCATGCATTTATATATATACATATATATATATATATACACACACATATATATACACATACACACATATATGTAACACGCAGACACAAGAGTTTTTTATGTCTGTTTAGCCTGTGTCATTGAAGAGATGTCGCTGTCTGTATTTGCCAGCTCTCTGTGTGCTGTATGTTCCATGAACTGACTTCTACCACAGTGTTTAGGAAAAATTGGCCAACAGATGATGAGTAACAGGCTGCTTGCATGATTGTTTATATAGTAGGAAGAAAGATTTCTCATCCAGAATTAGTCATGCATGCTAAATACCACCTCACTCTTATGCCCTTTTCTTCAGATTTGGTCTGGTTGTTTATTGTTTTACTTTTATTGAGGTTCTCTTATTATTTAATTTTTTTTAAAGCCTTTTGGAGACATTTAAAGGAAAATGTATTTGTGGTTTGGCAAAATAAGGCTAAGATTACCAACTTTCTGCAACAAATTTTTGGAAAGGAGTTACTAAATTTATGACTCATGACAAAAACATTTTTATCAATAATACACGGTGAAATTATTTCATAGTGTGCTTTTTGATAAACAATTCTCTTGAGAGCTAAGAAATTTTTAAATGAGTTTTCTTTTTTTTTAGTTTTATGATAATAAAATATTTTTTTCTTGAACAGTGTTGGGCAGAAACTGAAAAATCCATAGATGTCCATCCACATCTATGACTTCCGAGTCTTGATACTCCACACCCCCATTGGAATTTAACAACAGACATTTTTGAAAGGCATTTTAACTTCTAGCATTCAAAATAATGTCTGGAAAAAAAAAAAAAAACCCTGAAAATTTGGTCACTGAGTATGCGTGTTTTTAAAAAATAAGTAAAACATGGCTTACCTTCGTACTGAAATCAAGGCAGCTGTGGCTACTTTTTCTGCTAAATTAGTTTCCCATTACATCCCTTGGCAGTATGTAGCATGGCACTGTTTACAGCATGCTTGCACCTTGCTACTCTCCTGTTACACTTAATTGTAATGGCAATCAGTAGTAAAATCCACTCCTCTCCCTTTACAGAAACACAGCTATGTGGGGATTTAACCCTATGAAGACTAGACCTGTCTTCTTTCACTGCCTTCTGAAATGTTATGTGGGTGTGTCTACGTGCACTTATAAGTTCATCCATAGATATATAAATGCCAAGTTTTTTGACCAGTCCTGTCTTGAAATATAGGTATAATAGATATATTATTATATAAATTTGTATCTATGCATATAGACACATATATATTTATAAGATTCAAAGTTTCTGAAAATCAGAACATTGCAAGGAGTTGCAGTCACTAGAATTAAAACAGTGTAATTACAGTTTGTGCTCAGCATTTGGGGTGACTGATCCCACTGTGCTCCTGTTGAGCAGTGGAAGAACCTGAGATAATCTACCTGTCATGAATCTTTGTGAAGTGTTAGGGAATGAGCCAAGCTCCAGTAGGCCAGCTAAAGGAGATCAGTGGACTGGTGGTAGGTTTTGCTGTGCATATGCATTTGAAAACAGAATTACTGCATCTTCTGAGGGAACAGAAATGTTTTGATTTCAGGCTCTTCTGATGCAGACAGTTAGAGACTTTTACTAAACTAAAGCTTTAATGTGAAAATATAAGCACAAGTTTGTTTTGTTTTGTTTTGTTTTCCTGAAGATTTGATAGAGGAGACCTCCGAGGGATGTGACATTGTTTTTATCTACAAAAACACTGACAGAGTGCCTGAACACAGCCCTTGATATGGTGTCTTTGCTTTGACAGATGGAGATTTTGACCATTGAAGTTCCCAACTGTGCAGATTTTATTTCAGCAGGAAAGACACTTTGGGTTTTTTTTTTTTTTTTTTTTTTTTTTTTCCCAGAACAGGAAAAGATAAGAACTGCTCTACCCGTAAAACAACCAACCAACCAACTTTCCAGTTAGCCCTGCTATACAAGGTGATTTCATCATCTTATTGTGCCTCTCCCTCCAAATGGCCTTGGAGTCACTATGTGAAGTACAGTGAAGTATTTGTAATGGAGTCAGAATGTCCTTGGCAATCCTGAGTATAGCTAGATTAAGAGTTTACCCAAAAGCCTGAAGCAGTATTTTGCACACTTCTTGGAAACATATGTATACTATGGTTATTTCTCTCCCCGCACCTGCTCATGCAATAACATCCTTAACCATTTCTTGCTACATGGTAATGTCTTGAGGAGAAAGCATATCATATTTCTCTGAACTTTAAAAACTTTTAGTGACAGAAGAGCATTATGGTGTTAGCACCAAGTGTAAAATAAAGTCTTTATCTTGAAAAACTAAGAATTTGGGGGAATATTGTCAGGTGCAAATGATACGTTCCTCAGGAAGTTTATTGGGTTCCTACCATTTTGTCCTTGATGAAACCCTGTTCCTCTCACCTTCTGGAAGACACTTGTCAGGGATGGACCCTTCCAGGTCATATATATCTGTGTTAAAGTCTCACCATCGTTGCTTCCAAAAAGTTGGGATTTCCCCCCCTCCTTGTTTTCCCTCTCCTCGCTGTGCAGCAAGTCCTTGTGCTGGCAACTGCCTGTAGGTGGGGCTGCCGTCCCATGCAGCCTGGAGCACTGGCAGCTGTGGTACAGGTGGGTACAGATGTGGTGCAGATGCAGCATGCGCTGAACTGCAATGACCCTCTCCTTTAGCAACTTTAGCAATGCAAAGTGACCATAGTTTTAAAATATTTTGTTTTATTCAATGTTTAAAATAACATAAACATCATATTAACAATTTTATGGCTGAGGTTCTCTTAATTTGTGATTTTAACATTTTATCTGATTTGAGAGCTCAAAAGATTACACCTTAACATTAGAAACTTTGTAATTAAGATTTATAACAGTAAGTTCTCTCATAGCTAACAAGAGGATAGAAATAGCAGATAGAACCATATAAACTTTGAACAGTGGGAGAATATATTTTTTCCTATAAACTGGGGTTTGCCGAGATTATTTAGGAACAAGAAACCTTTTACAACCAGTTTCATGTTAATCTGAACAAACCAACTCAATTTATAGTGAACTTTTAAGCAATAGAGAAAAGTGGGATAGTACATCTTTAGTTATTTCCCAAATACACATATTTTTTTTGTTTTTAATTCCTTAAGTAAGTCTGTACCACCTTCATGCTGATATTTAGCACCATGTAATGGGATATTCACCATTTAACTTCTGGGGAATGTACAGTATGTTATTTACTCTGCGCTAGAGTAAGGGGTCCAATTGTAATAAAAGTTCATCCTTGCTTTCTGCAGTAGAACGTCAATGCTGGAAGAGCAACAGCATGCTTTTGACCATGAAGCTGTAGCTTATTTACAAACAAAAGAATGCCCCCCTCCCTCTTTTCCCAGTTGCTTATTTGTGATGAGGATTGGATTAATAGTACTACAGGTTAGATTTCCTTTACACTGGAAACTAGGGTAGGTTTTAACCACATCATCTTAAACTGAATTGGAACAGTGCATACCAAACAAGCACAGCCTGGTATTTTAGTGAGCTCCACTATTTTTACCATCTCTGTATGTTGTACAAGAAGACTGGTGGTGAAAGATGTAACTATACACATGAGCATATATATAATCATGTTTTCTCTAGAAAATGTAAAATAAGAAATTTATTGAGGAGGTGGGTATGTGCCAGCAATCTGTAATTTACCAGTATGTCTCTCACCCTCCCACCTCTACCAAGAAAGAATTGTATTTTTTCAACAAAGTTACTGAGATAGAGGGTGGAGGGGTGAGAAATTTTATGCTTTGGTAACAGACATGCTGGAGATAAACAGCTTTGGTTGTCAGTCAAAAGACAGTTTAAACTCAGATTAATTTTAGGGATTCAGGGTTTTTTTTTGTTATCACAATTTAATAAAAAGAAAAATACTTCTTAATTGCAAGCTTATGCCCATTGCTTTTTGACAGTGAAATGATATTCAGTGTTTCATTGCTTTTGCACAACAATTCATAGCTATAGCCCGCAGACTAGTGTATATGTGTATATGCATAGTATCAACAAAACCGTACATCGGGTCCATGTTATTTCCATAGCAGCACTACAGGCTTCTGACACCATGAGGGGGAAGATGGTACACTACAGGTTCATAGGCTACAAACAATTATGGAGGATAATCCCATTATACTGTCTTATGGCAGATATTTTCTTTTGTGTCTGTGCAGAATGACTGTCACTGTTGTTCTCTATGCTGCCTGTTGGTAGCTGGGGGAAGGAGAGAGGAACCTTCTATTTCCTACATTTTATTACAAGAACCCAAACAGATAACAAAATGCTGATTGAGCTCTTCCCCAACTCCTTGGGAGGCAGAGTCCTCTGAGTTTGGCAGCTCATCCTTCTCTGATCCCTTGAGTCTCTCTTTGCTCATATGAGCTGGATGCTCTGTCCTAGCAATGCTTCTGCTGCCAATGAGCAGAAGCTGCAGGAATGCTCCTCCTACTTCTCTCTCCTCCCCATAGCAAAGACCATGCTACCTCTGTAGGAATAAAAAAGAAAAAAAAAACAAAACCCCAAACCCTACAAAAAGCTTCAACCTTACAGGTACTAAAAGATTTAGTCTTTAGTCATTAATAATATCCACTCCTGAGTTGTTCACATTAATTTGTGCACGGTTGCCACAGGACTTCCGATTTAACTAACAACTGTATTTGTCTTTTCTTTTGCCAGAAGCTTGTGAGTATACATGAAAAAGCAAGGGCTAGAATAGGGAAGAAAAGAAGTGGCTGTCACATGATATTTTCTTTCAGATATTTTCCCCAAAACGTGGGTTTCTTCACAGCAAATACAAATGCACTCAGGAGCACACAGTAAAACATCAAAGGTAAGTAAGTCACAGGTTGAGGTGCGAACAAGTTCTTAAGCCACATCCAGTTTTCCATGATGACAGTCATGACTACCACCCAAAGGCTATTGTCATGTGTCGGTCTCAGCACTGAGGTTTTTCTGAAATATTTCTGTGGTTCAGACAACAACCTGAAAACATCTCAAGCCACAAGAAATTAATTAAAGATTCAAATGTTACTGCATGTTATAGCTGCGTTAAGAAAAGCTGCTGGCAATGATGTGTGGGCTATGAAAGGTCTCCAGACGAGCATACACCATCTGCAACAGCTATGTTTCTGCACCATCCCAAGCAGCTCCTGCTGCTTTTCAGGGATGTGTAGCTTTGCTGTGGCTGTTACCTTCAGCAAAATGCTGGAGAGCTTTTAAAAGTGGTGCCACCGTTGCTCTGAGTGAAACCCGAAGCATCATTTTTTGCACAAAACAGGTCGGGATACACTTATGGTGAGAAAAGATACATCTCAGACCTGTTGGGACAATACAGCCTGTGCAAACAACTGTGAATGCCTAGAGGCATATGTGAGGCATGCATGGCATGACCAGCATCAGGGAAGGAAGGGTAGAAGACTTTACTCCATAGCAGTTCTGGCCTACATCAATCAGCTGTTGTAGGTGTAGCAGGTCTGCAGTATTTGACTTTTCTATGAGACTCAAGTTTGTGTCTCTTGTGGACACTGTAAGACTTCTGACCCTCTTAGCTGTTGCTTCTTGTACATAAGGAGTCATAAAAGACTTCCAGGACAGGAGTTAAAATTCTTACCTATTTTTTTTAATGAAGTTTTTTTTTCAAAATAATCTGCAGTTTTGTTTTGTTTTTTAGCTTTTCATATGAGAAGACTGGAAGCTGGGTGATGACCTGATTACTTACTTGAGGGAATGCAGCCTTCAGAGAGGAAGCCGTACAGCAACCTGCCTCACTCCACCAAGGTAGCCACAGTCTCTGCATAGCCAAGTATAACACAACTGACCTTCACTGTATACACTGCTACAGAAGCACTGTTCATGAAATATCTGGTTCCCAGCATCCAAACCCATAGCTCCTAGTTTCTCAGGCAGTGACAGCTCGCTATTGTGCAACGCACAGCATGCTCTGTCAGTTTTCTGCAGTTGGAAGTATAGCTAACAACCAGTACAGTTTCATTTTGAAAGTATGTTGTCAAGGCAAGACCTTTTTTTAAAACATTTGCATCTTTGTAAACTGGGTACTTGACCTAACTGAGCATAGATCAGAAGTAATGTGTGACAAACCAGGGCCAGAGCACTGCCATTTTAGACACTTTCTCGTCAGGTTCTGCTGCAGGCATCCTTTGGCAATTGCTTGAAACTAGACCTCTAGGGCATAAGGGGGAAGATTAATTCCTTGCACCTTTAGAAAGACTTTTGAACTACCTTGGAGACATAAGATATAAATATTGTGCCATATATATCCCGTCCTAGCATACTTATTCAAGCCCTGCCAAAAACAAGTATAATTTTTGAAGAATGCCAGCTTTGTAAATACTCTGCTATTCTCAGCCTGCAAAAGAGCAACTGTGTCATTTTTCTGGTGATGTAGCGTTACTTTTTCAGACATCTAGCATGACACAGGACTAGAGAAATGGGATGCTGCATTGTTTCCAAAACTAGCTGCTTTAAAGTCTTGTAATCTTAAAGTGCTTATTCAGTGTTATCTGAATAAAAAATATTGCAGTATTAGATCTGACTTTGAAAATCTAATGTTAAATTAGATTTTCATGATTAATTAAAGTGTGATTACTTTTGCATGATAAATCTGTTGCTGTTGCTCTAAGGCTGCTGTTGCAGCAGCTACTTTGAAGAAGGCTCTCTTTCTCTCTCTGCTCAGAGGAATTAATTTCATGAGGTGAAACAAGTATCTCCAATAGCCATGAGCATTAGGAAGATCCTTGGGTTCCTTTCTAAACTGCAGTACAGGACAAAATACATTATCTCCACAGTACATGATTGTTTTTACACAGAAGTCAGTGAAACCTTCCCTATTTTCAATGAAAACAAGTTTCAGACTTTTAAATTCCTACTGACAAGAGTGGCAGAGGGACTGGCCCGATGGGAATTCCTTCATACATATCTTTACAATTTCTTTACCAGTGGAAGTGCTCAACTGCAAAGTGATTTAGCTGTAATGAAAGCGTAAAAGACAGTAAGTATCAGGGTGTTTTTGAGCTACAGGGAGAGAGGTTTTGTGCAGACAAATGGAAGGAGGAAAAAGTCCTGTTCCTCAAAAATATTAGAGAGTTTCTGAATTCTTCTGTCTTTTAAGAAGTCTTCTCTTCATTCTCAGGTAAATAGAGCATTTTTCAAGCCCAAAAATGTTCCAAGTAAATGTGATGAATGCAAGAAAGGGGCATGTTAATAGACTGGAAATTTAACCACAGAGAGAAAAAATATCTCTCCATAAGAATGCAGCGTGTGTGAGTAGATACATTAATTCTATACACATGTTCAGTTATGGCTTGAAAGTATCAGTCCCCAGTAGTAATCTAAGACAAGATCTGAAAACTGTTCCGTGTGTTCACTAGCCTAGTGTAACTGATCTTTTTCCCTCTCTAAGTTTTGAAAAATGAAAAAGTGAAATCATGGTTTTCAATAAGTACCATTTCACTGCATGAGAATGAATGAATATCCTCTTTAGGAAGACCTCTTACAAATTAATTTCCTTGGCTGGGTCTTCTTTGGTGTCATCCTTTTCTTCCAAGGTTGTATGCTTTAAATTTGCCTTTTTTGAGGAAGAAGATGGGATTAAGATAGCCTGGGTAGTACATGGGAAGACAATGACTTTGATTAATCATTACTCTTACGCATCAGACTATAGATGAATGGTTCCAGCTTGACCTGTTCCTAAAGCTTCAGTTATGGCTTTAAAAATTGGCCTGGTCCTATGGAATAAAGACCACCATGTATTAAAGCATTAGTTAAAATTAAAAAGGTGAACATATAACAGTGTACAATAAATGCAGGCAGCTGTTGGAGGGAGTGGATTTTTCTGCTACTTTCAGACCCCGATGCCCATAGTTGCTGATTAGAGGAGATGGTGGTCCTTCTGGAAGAGACTGGTTGCTGATGGATGGCTTCAATGCCTAAGGGTGCTGGATGCCCTGAAGTAGGAAAGGAACTTGTAGCAGAGGCTCACCACAAAGTACCAGATGTTTCGAGCCATCTGTGACCTTGCAATGAAAATGCGCCAGATGATCACAAGGAGGGTGGTGTTGAATGCATATCGGATGTTCCTCAGCCTGAGAAAGAGAAAGAGGCATCTTATGGAGAAAGACAAAACCAACAAAAAGCTTAGCAACTTGCTTAATTTGCTACAGGTGATTTTGTAAGAAATCACATTTACAAGCAGCCCTTGGGCTTTTTCTATTCCTATTCTGGTGAAGGCATGTGCCTAAAATGCCCCTACCATCTTCCCAAGGATTCTGTTGAATAGCTAATGAGATAGGTGGAATACCTATATTGCAAGTGTCTCTTGTTCCATGTACTGTCACTTCAGACCAAAACAGACAATGAAGTCATACTGAGAGTTGTTTTTTTAATGACAGTCTAGCTCCAATATTTTCTGCTTTGGTTTCCTGTATTGGTTACTTTTTACTTGGCAGGATCGGTGACAGGTTGGAGGACCTCTGCAGGAGCTGATGAATAAGGTACTCCTTTTTGATTGAAACCTTGCATTTAACGTTGAGAAATTACTCAATAATCATAAATGGTCCTCACTTCTGGTACAGCAGCACTGGAGATATGGCTTTGGGTTTTTTTTGGTTTTTTTTTTTTTTTTTACACCATATATTTAAATGCGATTATTGGGTCATTAAAATACTAATCATCTTGTCCTCTTTCTGTCAAGCAAAAACTTAGGCAGTTCTCCCAATTCTCACTTTCCCAGTGTCTGACCAAGGGAAGAAAGCTTCATGCATAATGTGGCCAAGATTGGTTTAATTCTTCTAAGAGTCCTTGTTTGTTTGCTTTTTTGTAAACTTTATCACTGCACAATACCACACTGCCTATTTGGGATATGAGGCAGTTCTTCGCCAGTTACTTTGGTTATTCTAAATCCTTTTAAAATGACCCATGAATAAAAAACTTGTTTAGGATTCTTTGCTATGGAAAAAGACTGTTTTATGCTTCTAGCATTTACAGTGCACAAAACCGGTTCTCTTAAAGGAAACAATCAGGCTCTTACTCCAAGGGAGTTGCTCTTTGTCCTTTTGCCTGCAATCCTCAGGAAAAGGTCTGGAGAAGACAGGAAGAGCACAATCTTTGGCTGAATAGGAGAAGGACAATCGCAAATTGCTCATTCAGACTATCTTAAACTGTCTCCAAGGATTCAATGCACAAGCTTTCCACTGATTTTGGAGAATTTTTTGCCCCTTCTCCCCCAGGATTTAGAAACTTCAACTTTAAAATGAAGTTTAAAATCATACAAATGCTTGAAGTTTTTATGCAATGTCTTTGAATTGCTAAAAACTTATAGGAGTTTCACAAAATCTAAATCTGACCCTTATTTTTCTGTTGTAATTCTGAATGACCAAGATCATCTGCATTTATGTATTCCTCTTATGTATTGCGACTTTGTTAATTGGTCATCTCCTAGGAGGGATAATATCTAGCCCCTGATTGCTAGTGTAATTAAAAGTCCTCTTTTTCTTAAGCGTGGAAAAAGAAAACACTGACAATCCTCTACCCTAAGAAATAAGCAATGCTGTTTATCTCTGTATTATTCAATGACAATTATTGCAATGTAAATAGAATAATTTTCTTCAAAAGTCATCCAAGGTAGACAGAAAATCTTGTCCTTGTCACTGGGTATGACTTACTTTCGTAAGTGCTGCTTTGCTGCTGGAATGCCAGCCATGTCCTCGTTTAGCAAATACTTCTTAGCACCTAGGCAGTAGCTTTCAATGTATTCTGACCAGTGCAGCTGACGAACATCAAAGTTGTATAACTGGAATTTAAAGACAAAGAGCAAAAATTAAATGCTAGAGTTGAAAACAAATTCACTTTAAGCATCAATTCTTCATTGACTTCCGTTCCTGACAAGGCCCCTGCTCTAAGCTCTTAAAGCCATGAAATGTCTAACACATGGGTACCGACAGACTATATTTCACAGCTGTTGACTAATGTCTTACCCAGCTGGGAACTTGGGTAAAGCCAGCAGAAATTTAGTGCTAGCTAGCAGAAAATAAAAAGATAAATTTGTCTTTCAGGTGGCAATATTTGCATAAATATATGTATCTGTATGCACACATATAAAAAAAACCACCAAAACCAAATTATGAAAGAAAAATGGAATTCCATCCAGGTAAATGGAATCATCTGGAAAACTCCATGCAGTTTTAAATGTGTCACTAGAATTATGTGTAAATAAATGAATTGGACATTGAATCAACAGTTGCTTCTGCAGTAGCATTACTCTGTGATGCATTCTCTCTTAGTGTCTAAATCAAGAGAGTCCAAGAAATGGGTTACACTGGTGTTTGGCATCAAACATTTTCATCATAGAGCTAATTACCCCAGATAATTTCAAATGCTGATGTTGGGAAAAAATGTTAGCAAGCTCATAGAATCATAGGTTCGCCTAGGATGCCGTTCAGATTGTTTAGTCCAACCATCAACCTAACACTGACAAAACCCATTACTAAATCATATCTTTAAGCACTATGGCTACCCGTCTTCCAAATAATTCCAGGGATGGTGACTCGACCACTTCCCTGGGCAGACTGTTCCAATGCTTAATAATCCTTTCAGCATCAAAATTTTTCCTAATATCCAACCTGAACCTCCCCTTGCAACTTGATGCCATTTCATCTTGTCCTATTGACTGTTACTTAGGAAAAGAGACTCCTTTCAGGTAGTTGTAGAGAGAGATAAGGAGCCCTCAGCCTCCTTTTCTCCAGGCTGAACAACCCAGCTTCCTCAGCCTCTCCTCATAAGACTTGTTCTCTGGGCCCCTCACCAGCTTCATTGCCCTTCTCTGGACACACTCCAGCATCTCAATGTCTGTTTTGTAGTGAGGGGCCCAAAACTGGACACAGTATTCAAAGTGGGGCAAAATTTCCCGGACTGGGAAGCAAATCCGGGCTGCAGTGCTGAGAGTGCTGAATCCTAACTGCTAGCTCTTGGGTGTCTGCCTGTCTTTAGAGCAAAGAAAGGATTTGTAAAGAGAAAGGTCTTGTACAATTTTTTTTTTTAATTTTTTTTTTAATGAATGAGTGAAGTGACTGGCATTTCTTACTTACAGGCTCCTAAAAGGGAACATATTCAGAAAAACACCTTCCTTTCACCCCCATGCCAATCCAGGTCATTTGCTTAGGTGCAAGAGCTTTGGTATCAGACCAGCAATAACGTGAGCAGAGAGGGGTTAGCTAACTATATCAAATATGGGGAGTAAGCTACTGTGCAGATCCCAGTGTGTCTGTTAAGATATGTATAGAGACCCTTGTTGCCCATCTGTCTTAAATACTGATTAAAAGGTAGCAGTGGCAGCACTGGATGCAGTGCACCTCACCAAATTCTCATACACAATCCCATTCTTAACAATTCAAGCGTTCAAACCTATAAAGTCTAGAACAGAGCTTGACGTACTGTAAATTAATTGCTCTTTGTGGACTTAAATAAAATTGGATTTTTTTTTCATATTGTTCAAGGTAAGACACTATGTGTCAACTAAATTTCCATATGCAGTGGCAATTAAAACCAATGTAGATGAAAATGTCAAAAACGAAATTTCAAATAATTTCCATCTAGATCACCCACCACAGCTGCCACTTTAACTGTAAAGACTTCAGTGATTGATCTGTCTTAGAAGAAAGGGCAGTACACCTCAGGAGAAAACATCCTCCTGCTATAAATGGAAGGTTCCTGATAAGTTATTTAATAAAACAAGGAGAAAATATTTTATTTCAGGTTAATCAATTCCAGTTATCTAGGCAGATGTAATTCGAAAGATCAAACATACGGCAAAAATAAGTGCTGCAGATGAACAGAACTGAGATTAGCAATCCACATCAAGGACATACTTACCTTTTTGTCCTCTGTGTTAAGGTGACTCATTAACATATTCATATTATCTGAAGACCAGTCCCAGGACTGTGTGGAGAAATACTGCAGAAGCATCATAGACTTGTGCAGTCGGTTGATAATCTTCATCATTCTGAAACAAAGGAGGAGTGTCAGAGGTAGGTAGGAAGTTTGATCTTATGCAAAAGCTGTTGGTTTGCTCTGTAGGTGTTTTCACCAATCCAGATGAATAGGCATTGCAATTCCTGATGATCACTGCACTGGTGCTCACCAGGCTGAGAACTTGCTCAACAAGTCTAACTGCTCCAGCTGAGTCTTGAGACTACAGTTAGTCAGCTTTTATTGTTGGCTGGAACATAAATGCAAACATGCATTTTCCAGAACAAGAATGATGCCTAACCTATTAGCCACAACTGAACTAGCATTGGAAGCCATGTCTACATCATGTACCATGTGTGAGGTGAAGAGCCCATTTGAACTAGTGTGAACACAGCAGATTCCAAAACCGCAAAGGTATACTGCTTGCCTCCCAATGTGGATACTTCTTTCTACCACACAAATTATTCCCTGTTCTCAAGCCTGAGTTGGCTCCCAAAGCAAGGCTCTGGTTTTTGGAGTTAGTTCCAGTACTAGAGGTGACTACATCTGCAGCACGGACAGGCTCTGAAGTCAATTGCTCGACTTCAGTTTTCAGATAATGGCAAGATTTTCGTGTCTTTGGACTTCTTTGATTTCTCTCTAAATATATATATATANNNNTATATATATTTATATTTTTAGTTTTTCTTAAAGGCTCTTCCTCTCCCTGTACGATGTAGTTGCTTTTTTTAGGGTTACTTTGTATCCTTCCTTATAAAGGAAAGGTCTGATAGCATGCATTCCTGGTGGATGACCTTGAAAATAATTTAGTACCTAAGATTACTATTTTTTGTGTGTGTATGCATAACCATCTGAATGTCTTTCTGGAGCATGAACATCCTGGTAAAGATGAAAACTGCTTTAAGGGCTTTGCTGCTACACAGGGACTTTGGAAATGTAGGTTCAGGTCTCTGACGTGTCTTGGCCTTTTTATTATTAATTTTTTTTATATTGGAGGGGATGACAGTAATGCTGTCTTACCTCACAGGATTATATTACAGTTGTCTCAGTGGTCATGAGTATAAAAGGTCTCTAGGAGGCTGTTGTTTTAAAGTGTGATGTACAGTGCTCAGTTAATTTTGAGAGAACACCACGTTCTCTCAGACTGGATAAGGGCAAGAGAAATCATTAAAAGGCTGATTTCTGTGGAAAACAGAGCTGTTTTCATCAGAAATTTTGAGCTGCCCAGAGGGTAATACAGTCACCGTGACAAATAAAAGGCAGCAGTCTGGGAAAGAATGGTGCCAGGCTGGCCTCTCTCTGTGCAGATGTGACTGCCACAAAGATAAGCACTAAGCACAGCAGAAAAAGACACAACGAGCACATCAATTCAGAAGAGAACTGCACAACTTACCCAATGCGAATTGAAAGAGCACTAAAACCTTACATAGGCGCTCTTACTCAGTATTAAAGTGGCTTTCATTTTAGAAGCAAAGCAAACCATCAGATTAAGGGAACCTTCATTCTGAATAATTACATGCACATTGCTTGAATGCAGTTTAGATAAACTGCTTTAAAATTACTTCAGATAAATCTTTCTGATTGTGCTTGTGTAAGCAAGTACTATGATGCAAAGCTTTGTAAATATTTTAATACCTTTTAGGAACTTGGGAAACAAAGTATATGGCTAGATTGCAAAGATCTGAAGTTGCTCCTCAAATTAGCTCCCCAAAAGCCAGCAGTATCTTTAAAGCAGTTAATGGAATGCATTGGAAAAAAAATTATAAGAGAGTCAACTGTGTGTCCCTGCTTTTGTTTTGAAAATAGTTATCCACCTGGTCTCCTGTCAATGTGGGCAGAAGTAGTTCTGGCTGTAGATCTACTCAAAGCAATGTACCCGAGTGGTTAAAAGCAAGGGTCAAAAACAGATATGAAGCATCTTAAGAGGTATGCATGAAAACTATGTTTTATGCTAACTTATTAAGCTAAAATGTTGTGAACATAATCAAATTATTTACTAATTTGGATGAAGAAATAGTCCACAGAAAACAATCAACCAAGTAGAAACAAGCTTTTCTGCAGCCTCTGAGAGGCTATGGCAAAAATATCTTATAAAAAATCACATTCTCTCCTGTGGAGGGACTCAGAATAAAAAAATCAAGGATTAGCTGTCATTGATACCCTTATTAGTTTCACTTCAGAAATGCATCTTGTCTATTAAAAAACTGTTTACAACTATGATTTTTTTACTTGTTCCCATACTGAGACTGGCATGAACTGATTCTCAGGTGCAACAGATTGCCCCGAGAGACTACTAATGATATAAACCACATTGTTTCCTAAGTCATGGATGGATATGCAGTAATAGCAGCAAGACATTTAGGGCAGTTTTGCCAGACATCTGGCATTTTATGTGACATGAGCTAACACAAATTAAGCTTCTCAGGAGCAGCAGTATATAAAAATCTAAAGCTGAAGGAGATGACTCTCATACCTACCCTTTGGTAGATGGAATGCTGCATGTGATAACTAAAAGGAAAGACAGCTGAGTTCCCCCCTAAATATTCCTCAATTCAAATTAGCAAAGGGCATAGGTAGTCCTGAATAAGCAGTAGACTTGGGAAACCATAGGCAGTTCCCAGATAACCTGTTGCATATAATAACTCATCTCCTTATGATGAGTTGAGTATGGATACAGTAGAGAACTGAAGTCTGAGTCTTGGTACTGGCAAAGAAGTTTTGCCTTTCTGCTTGTAAATCTGGCATAGGGCCATGTACATAATTCAAAAAAGTGCCATGAAGATGGCTTGCACTTCAGCAGGTGCGAGTGACAAGTGGGAAGACAGTTAAACCTAGGTGCCCTGTTTGAAGCAGAGGGAAAAATTAGAGGGAAACTTTAAAGTAGGTTCAGTGACACATTCAAGTTTTTTATTTATTTATTTATTTATTTCAATGGTTTGTTGCTCTTAGAGCATAAAGGCTTGATATTTAGGTAGTTATGAAAAAAAAATACAGAATGAGCGACTACTATGCTTTCTACCACATTGTGGCAGTACTTGGATTAGCTTAAGTAGTGTGTAAAAAGAAAAGGGGAATTATATTTTAAAAGAAAAAAAAAGGAGGGGAGGGACACTCAGCGAACTCACAAGTTCATTGCTATGCTCTGTTTGCTGGAAGTTCAGGCGAATAGATCTTTCTCAGCATAAGCTCATGCTGAGCTCTATTTGACATTTAAGTACAGTGCTGCAGCTAATGTCCATTGGCTACCTATGCCATTCAGCTTTATGAAATGTCAGTTGTAATGGTAATGCCAAGATCTTACTTCTGCCTGTTTTAACAGAGTTCGGAGATTCCAGGCTACTCATGCTCCTATTCAGTTTACCTCTGTTTCTAGAGTAATTCTTGCCTCATGGATAACTGGAAGTCTTTTATGGACCAATTTCCCTCAGTAGCAGAACCAATTGCAATGGTAAAATGTCCTTGTAAATACAATTCCGAATTTACTTGTACTCAGAAACAACTGCTCCCTGGATTTCAGGGTGATGGACCACTGCTGGCATCTGCTAATTATGCATTTGGTTTATGGGAAAAAAATAATTAAAAATGTTCTAAATCTTGCCAGTCTCAAGTCCTTATGCAAGCATGAGTCCTTTACTCATGATAGGTAGAAGCAATCACAGCAGAAAGTTGCAATGGTGGAAATCTTGCTATACAAGGGACAACATAACTAGCAGTTCTCTTCTGTGGCATGAAGCTCTGAAGCTTGTAAAGCTGAATTTAAAACCTGTGCTGTCCCCCAGGTACTGGAAATGGTGGGAAACCTAGGCTACGCTTAGCTATGGCCATATGGTTCCTTTTCTTTTTCAGCAATCTCCTCAAGACAAGAAGATGGGAAGAAGACCAGGGATTCCGGGATTCCAAGCTGAGGCAGCCAGTTCTCAGAACTCATTAGAGATCTGCTTTCCATAACAGTGGCAGGCATGCAAAAGGCTGAAAGTGTACATTTTCTTACCTGGGCTTTCTCCCTGTGAGCCTCATGTACAGGTCATAGAGTATGGCTGGTGCCTTGTGACTGACAGTTATCCAGTACTGGTTTATCAAGTAGTTGGACGTCAAGTGAGCATTGGGTGTTCGGAAGGCTTGCTCCAATGGGTTCCTTTTGAACGTGGACATGACGTACTGCTCTGTAAGGCAACAGGCATTTTACTTAAAATCAGGTATTTAATTCCAGCTGTGTTGGGCACAACCATACCAACATGCTGCAGTAAAGCCCAAGTTACAGTGCTTAAAATGTTATGTGAACTATTGCATAAGGGATTGTATAAAATCATCTCATGGTCCCTTCTGGCATTAAAATTGAAGACTCCATCTATTGCTTATTTGAAACACAATCTAACTCTAGACTTGATAGTGGCAGACAAAACACTTCAAACCAAGGAACTGCAGTTCTGCTTTCACCTGCAGAAGATGCAGAAGAAATTGTTGTTAACACATCTTCAGATCACTGAAAGTAAACTCTGACCTGCTATCATAAAACAAAAACACCATTTCTCATTTCTAATCAAATTTTCACAAGTGCTGATGTCAATATCAGTCTGAGTCAGGGACGGATTTTTTACACACATAGGGTGCTGCTTCTAGAAAGACTTCATTATATCCTTTTAAACCACATCTGACTCACAACACCAAACACTACAGCCCATTTTCAGAGGAGCTCTGGATACACCAAAGCGGCAAATTGTCATAAATTCTTAACTTGAAGATTACTGATAGGTGGTAGCCTTTTGTATATTAGGGCACAAAATATGTTGCCCCTGATTCTTAGCTCTTGCAATGGCACAGTGCCACAGAAGTGGCATCTAGATGTATGTATCTGGGGCATTTGCATATTGCAGGGGCTTAACAGAACTGAAGTAGTTGAATACAGACTGTCATCCTAGGGACTAATAAACAGATGGTGCTCCTATTCCTGAGCACCAGTGAGCTCAACAAGGAAGAATATGTGAGCTTTTTTTTTTTTACTTTAAAAAAAAATGAATTTGAGAGTTACGACATTAATCTGTGGTTATATTATAGTTTACTCTCTAAGCTTATGTTACAAATAGAAAATCAGATGAGAATTTGCAAGTCACAAGAAACATCCAGATCATCCTTAGATAAGCAGATTCCAGTCATAATATTCACCGTCCTCTCATGTATCTGCGGTCAGCTCATTACTGCACTTCAAGTAGTGATTTTTGCTGCAGTTCTACATAACAACAACTGGAAGAGACTTGATAGCCACTTAGCTGCTAAGCTAAGCCAACAAAGACTTTTAAAACAGTACAATTCAGTTTTAGTGCCAGTTCTTTGCCCATTTTTGTGTCCTTGGTGCTGTAGGTTTGATGGCTGACGGCCAGTTCTCCTGAAACTTACCTTGCATCTGAATAGTAGAACTGACTGTCATCCCTTCTGTATCACAAAGCCACACTGCAATGATGTGGTCATCTTGTGGTCATCTCTCAGGCTGCGGTACGGAATTCTTACCCTTTGCAGCATATTCTCTCCAAATAGCAAACATTAGCAAAAAACCCTCCTATTCAGACTTGCCCATGTAGTTCTGCCTGGCAGGGAGGGCTCACTGGAGCAGTTTTACCGAAGATTTGGAAGGGTGTTTACTCTTGGCAGGGGAGTGGCTATAAACAGTTTTGGATGGGTTACTGGGAAGGAAGCTATTGTCTTGACCCAGCTCTTGACAGAATTTTTGTCAGTATAAGCAGTGTACAAGGACTTTATTTCCTCTGTGTTAGCAGCATGGCCATTTACTACTGTCACAAAGCCCTAGCTGGCTTAAATAAATAGAGATCTGCTTACATTTTGGAGATGGCTGTATAACTATACCTGTTCAAATAGCTCATGGATCAGGAGAACAATCCCGGGAACTCTGCTGCTTTTCCCTGTAAGAAAGTTTCTCCAAGAGATACTTTAAATCCAAGTTTACTTACAAACTCTCATCTGTTTATCAATATTTAAATTTATTTGGTTTCATTTGGTCACTTAATTTCCTAATAGAAACCTATCAGTTTAACTGGGAACCACTGATACTTTGGAATTGTGATAGTTTTGATACTGTCTGCAGCACATGCTTATGGCTCTGTTTATTCAAATCCTGATGTTAATATATTGGAAATCTAGTTTTCAGATGTAAACTGGTTGAGAAAGTTTCCCTTTGGAAACCCATTGAAGACATCATTGACTTTCTTTTCTCTTTGCATTTTTGGCATCTTTGGTCACGATAGCAAGAACTAATTAGAAAGTGAAAAATGCAGCCCATGTCATTTTAGAACATCAGCCATACACCAATTTCACACAAATCAGCAGCACCCTTATCATCTTGGTTACTTAGGGCTTTCAGAGGAAAATGCAGCTGCAGTATTATGCTGTCGTATTACTTGGTACAAGAAGCACATATGTCTAGAGCAGATGAGATATGTGCTCTCAAAACCCCCCCTGAAAGTCAGGAATGAAAGCAGTTTTGTTTTAAAACTCACATACAAAGATAGTGAAACAACCTAATAGACTTACTGGAAGGAAGTCAGGAGAACACCATTTTTGTGTAACTTGGAACAGTTAATGCTATGCGTGTTTTCTTTACGAATTTTCCTTACCCTGGCTTGCACTGACTTGGCACAATTGCACTATCTCCTAATTTCTGTAAAGCGTTCAACTCTGCAAGCGTAGCAAGTCTCTTATGCTATAAAAGTTTATTTTGGAGAGGGAGAGAAAGAATCAGACAGACAGACAGGTCAGGGAGGCACAGAACCCCAAAGTGGAAACACATCGCCTCTAGGAGTTACTGAAACAACTCAGTATGTGGATGGTCCTTCCCCTCTGACTAAAGTGCAAAAAAACCAGCAGAAAATTCTACAGCTTAAAAGCAGGGGGAGAATCAGACACCAGTCTCTCCATGTAGACTGTCAAGGATAAATTGAAATTAAGTTCTCCCATGCTCAACACCATTTTAAAAGCCTGCTTTAATGTTTAGTTTTGAGCAGAAATTGAAAAATGGATCTCACAAAGTCATACTAGCAAGACTTATGTTGCAGCAAAGCAGAACATGCTTCTTCAGATTAATACTCAGTTGTCTGACCACATTTTTGTAATATGAGGGAGAGTAACAAGAAAGAAAGGCATTATTTGGGAAAGAAATAAATCAGTTAATGTTCCTTTTCACACTAGAGGTTTGTCTTTATCTGGAAATCTGTAGAATAAACTGGTTTGCAAATGATGTTTAAGCTCTTAAGTAGACATGTATTTTTCAAATAATTATTTTCTAGATGTCATTCTAGATCTCCCTCCTTCCCTCCAAGCTCATCACCTTTGTACTCAAATAATGTCCCCATCTCAGACACTTCTGATCCCTACCCAGAAGGGCATACTCAGCCCACTCCAGTGGGATCAATTTCTCAGTTTGATCTTTCTCTTCTTTCCTTCTTTTTTTCCTCAAAAAATCCCTACTTGGTTGTGTTCGCCTGTCATTCCTACAGCTGATCCTCATATAAGTCTCCCTAGGTAGCCCAGGTTTTCCCCTCCATAAATCCCATGCCTGATTTGCACTAAAATGCTCAGGCCCACTGATGACCCCCATTCCCCAGCCTTGTTTCTCATCAGTTTCTAGTCTCGTTCTCACAATGCTCCACCTTATAACTGGGTCTGTACTCTGCCACTCCAGCTTCCTCAAACTCCCTGTACAGCCTCTCTTTCCCTCTATGCCTCCTGCATATTTGCATCAAACATCTTTCATGCTGGGGAAAAAGAAAAAATTTATGAAAAAAATGAAAAAACGTGGAGATCTGGCCTCAATAATTTCCATGTGAAAGGTGAAGGTCAGCAGAGTAAGCCCAGTTGGAAATCTGCTTTTGAGAAGAGAAGGTAACAACTTGAGTAGCAGATGCTGTCTCATTGCAAAGGAGGGAACCGATGGGTAAAGTTTGGTCCTTCTGTGCAGGGGCTAAACTAGTCACTGGTAGCTCTTATTTAAGAGAGATCATGGCTCTGAAAGGCCCGTTGGAAGCGTATGCCATGACACTGGCTGACTAGAAGACAATTAATAGTGAGTAGGCAGGAAAAGTAATATGAATGGGTTGAGAAAGTCTGATATATATATATATATTTATACATATATAAATAAGATTTTAGAATTGCATGTATTTACCAAAAAGAAATTGATAGAAGACTGAAGTGTGAATTCAACTGGATGCCTGGATGGTAGCACCCATAACATCTTAGTGCAAAAAACCTTTCCCAAATGCATTTCTTAAACCATGCAACACCTTTAAGGGCAAAATTTTGCTTCATCCTAATTCATGAATCTATTCCTAATACCCTTCTTCAGCCTGCTGTTCTCAGGAAAAGTGTGGAAACAGTGTGTGGCAGAAAGAGCTTCACAGTGTCACTGAAGGAGAAAATTTTGCCTTCAGTGCCATCATGCAGCTGAACTGCTTATGTAACTTTTGCCACACCCAGATAATTTCATTGCTAAATCCACAGTTATGAGCAAAGTAACAGATTAAGATCAGCCACAATGCATTAACACTTTATTGTTTTCATCAGTAAAATTACACTGAGAATTGGTTAAGACAGGCAAACCTGAAGTGAATTAATGGTGGCTGTTGTTTAAAGTAGCTGTCTGTGAAGAGCTTTGCATTTACTTCTGTGGAAAAACCACAGAAGATCTGTCTACACGTTATGAAGACTGGCTACATTTTCCAACAATTATCTATGAAGCCTCACCTTTTCTCTCAAACTGTGACAAATCACAATGTTAAATCTCTCATTAAGAAAATGCTCGGCCAATTGCTAAAATATCTTCCCTGCTAGATCATAAATGCTTAGAGTTAGAAGGGAACTTAAAGATCATCAAGTTCCAGCCCCCCTGCCATGGGCAAGGACACCTCCCATTAGACCAGGTTGCTCAAACCCCCATCCAGCCTGGCCTTGAACACTTCCAGGGATGGGGCTTCCACAGCTTCTCTGGGCAACCTGTTCCGGTGTCTCATCACTCTCACAGTATAGAGTTTCTTCCTAGTAGCTAATCTAAACCTCCTCTCTTTCAGTTTACAACTATTACCCCTTGTCCTATCTCTACGCTCCTCGATAAAGAGCCCCTCCTCATCTTTCCTGTAGGCTCCCTTTAGGTACTAGTAGGCATCTTTAAGATCTCTCCAGAGCCTTCTCCAGGCTAAAAAACACCAACTCTCTCAGCTTGTCTTCATAGGAGAGGTGTTCCAGCCCTCTCATCATCTCTGTAGCTCTCCTCTGGACTCAATCCAATAGGTCCATGTCCTTTTCATGTTGGGCCCCAGTGGTGGATGCAGTACTCCGAGGCGGGGGGAAGGTCTCACCAGAGAAGATCAGATGGGCAGAATCACCTCCCTCCACCTGCTTACTTGATCAATTCTCATGGTAGGACATTAATAGGATTTTCAGACAAGCCTTGTTCTGAAAATGCAATGTTATGCTCACTTAGAGTTTGCCAATTAAATAGTGCAAAGACAAATGCAAAGCAAAGGCCGAGAGGTGAAATACCACAGTAGCGGTTTGCCAGCATCCTGTATTTAAAGCAGAAAGATATGAATTAATGTATAAAAGAACGTAAATCAGGCCTTGTATCTGTCTATGACTGTATGTAGTATTTCTGCTGCTTGCCTTCAGCATGAATTTTCCACTGTAAGAGTGTCAGATTTTTTCTCCCTTTCTTTCACACCTGCCTTAGAAACACAAGCACTTGAAGATAAGTAAGCCATGACAATAATTTGTATTGTCCTACTGACAAAATTAATGTATAAAAGGCAACCTGTTCTCAAAGCACACCTGACATTTTAAGGTTTGCCATCTCAAGCCTACACCAATTATTTCTGTTTACAATTTTCTTCACAGAAAGAGAAAGAAAAGCTACTCTACTTCCCCAATATACTAGGTTTCATTCACTGTCTAGGTTCTCGAAGTGCTTTCAAAGCACAAAAAACCACCCTAAACCTATAAAAGCTTCTCATTCAGAAAAGCAAGGTGTCCTGTTAAAGCTTCACAGAGCATCTTCTCATAGAATTAAGGGGTTTGTTCTCTATTCCTTTTTCCACCGTTTTAATACCTCAGTGCAGCAAAGCATGGACTTTGCAGGGCTCTTGCATGATTACACCCACAATGAAAATGGAATAAATGCTTTCCTGCAATGAATAGCCAGCACCAGAAACTTTTGCTCACAGGATCTTCACCACCTGCAGTTGGGCCACCCACACACAATTTGAATGGCAGATCCTGAATGCAACCTAAATACAAGAAACCACCTTTTCAAAGCCTAGCTGAGGAATGCTATTGATGTTTGACATGTTCTATGTTTAAATTAGACCTTACCCATTTCTCCCCAGAAGAAAGGGTTGATTCCACCTGTTGTGCAGTTGTACACCAACAGGTTTTTTGGTCTGGAAAAGAGAAACAAGTATAATTTTAAGGTGTGAAGAAAAAAGCACCCAAAGCTTTATTGATGGAGCATGGAACCTAACAGCCCAAGAAACAGTAATATCAGGTCATTAAAAAAATGCAGAGGAGGTCATTTTTCATAACTATGAAAATATAGTATAAACCATTAACTTTTAATAAGATTCAGTCAGATTTTGGAGAACATATGAAGTCAATAAAGACAGACGGGGTTTAAGAAAAATCATCAATGTATCACGTATCAAAAATTATGAAAACAATAAGGAAACATATATACTGACAAAATTCTGATTTTTAAAAATATTAGTTTCTCTTAGTATACTGTAAAAAATTGGCTCAAGCCGACCTCAGGGACACTGTGTATTTTGCAATTATTGACTTAATGGGTATGATTTGTGCTACTTTTAAACTCTGTTTGTCAAGGTGGTGATTACAAATCAATCTATTTCAACAAAATTCTTATTTTAATACCAAATAAAGCTTGTTTGTTATTTGTGTGTGGAAGTAAATATAGATCACACTGGTTTTATTTCTTTGATACAAGGCAAGAATGAGTCAAAACAGATTATATGATCTAAGCCTGCCTTGCCAAGGGTGCAAGCGATGCCATCAGTACAGCATTTTTCTTACTCTGCATTGCATTACCAGTTGGAGTCATCTGCCAAAGTGCTAGAAGAGGTGAGACTCAGCATTGGATGGAGCAAGCAGCTTGCCTGGAAGATACAGCATCTCAGTGCTCCTAGGATGCCTGTGGTGCTCAGAGCCTTTCTCTACTGGAGGAGGTTTCCTGCAAGGGACTTTTCTTTTCAAAACTCCTATGACTGATGAGAGCAGGAGATAGAACCCCATAACCTGCGACAGGAAATCTTGTACAGTAGTACTTGGATTAAGATTGGTCTTAGGATACTGCACAGTTTTTAAATGGTGCTTTTCAAAATAATGCTTTGAAATCATGGCATTTGACTGTGCTTTATTATCATTATTACTAATCCCTAGCAGAATTCTTGGGATGGTTAGGACTAATATACATGTATCAAACTCCAAATCCATGATCTCCTGTAATTCTTAATTACTGAGTAGAGGTCTGATCAAGTGTTACACTTAAAAGAATGTTAAACATTAAGCACAGTAGGGCTTAATGTGGGGAAACTCTGAATTATGGAGGTCAATACAGCAACTCACTAAGGACTGAATCTGTAATATGTGTCCACATAGAAAACCCACCTTGTGCAGAGCCACATACACATAGCCTATTGCAAAGTGTACTGCAGTGAAAGCGCAGACTTCCACTTGCTCCAGTGGGTCAGGCCCATTAAACACCAGTGAAAAGGATTTCTCAGTTTTCCTGGCGTCCAGGAGAAGATTGTCTCCCTGTTGATTTTTCCCCATTCTCTGCCCTCCAGCAGAGTTGGTGACCTTGGCAGAGTATAGAATTTCTACACTATGTAATGAAAATTGCAATTCTCTGTTAAGTTTCAGAATCTAATTTTCCTCAGTAATGTCACCTGCCCTGAAGGATGCTGACTTTGTAATCGATGACCTGTAAAAAAAATTATAATTAAACCATACACGCTAGTCTTCAAGACAACACTTAAACCCGAAACTCTCTCAGAGAAATTAGATTTACAGAAGGCTCAGGCTCCTGGGTTTGTTTTTTTTTTTGTTTACAGATTGCTAACCTTAGGGTTGTGCCCAGCTAGATAAAGCTTTAAATCAAGTTCTGCAGATTAAAAGCATATCTCTTTCACCAATGAAAAGTTAGAAAAAATGGCACTTCTCCGACCGTGGCCAGAGCTGGGAAGTCTATCTGTGAGCTGATACATGCTCATGAGCATATGTTCACTTCCTTTCCCAGCGCTATGGACAGCCTGTAGCTCTCTTTATATGGGAGCTCTCAGGAGTGTGTGTGTAAGGAGAAGCTGTATTTATTTTTTTCCAGACTGTGCTGCTTTGTTTGTTGCTGATGGAGTGGGAGAAAATGATGAGAAAAATAAATCTAAAGACTGGTGAGCTGCCTGTTAAGATCTTTCTAGGATCACTGCTTTTAGGTTACTGTATGCAGCTGTTCTCTACCCTCAGCTCAGAGGGCTTAGTGTGTCTTTCAAAGTAAAATATTTCTGCCTTTTATTTGCCCGGTATTGATTTCTCAGAGTTGCATGAACATACGGAATAATTCATGTGGTTTACTCTGTAGCACTTCCTAACTAATGGTTAAAGGTCAGAGCCAGAGATTCACAGGAAAAGATCTTGAAGCCTTAGTGTCACTTATACATGCTCAACACCACAATGAATGGATTTCTTTTACATCATCTCCCCTATATGAGCCCATAATATATTTATATTTTGCAGTGTTTCCAAGGAAAACATGCAGAGCATTTTCACCATGAAAACTCTAAAAGCCACTTGAAAAGCAACTCGATGTAGCTGCCTGAGGAGGGACGCCCAAAAAACATCCTCTGTGAAGATGCAGTAAAGCTCTTGGACTTGAAGATAAAGTGACTTCTGAGACACTTGTCAGCTGAGTTTGTGCTATACTGAGAAGTAGGTCCCACCTGTAGCTGTAGAGATTTCTTAACTCTAAAGCCTGCCTTTGTCACTTCTGATACACTTTTAGTCTGTGCCAACCCAGTGAGAAAAACATGAATCAAAAAATAAATCAACCAAGCTCTTGCAGAGTTTTTCAGTTAGCTTCTGGTTCCCTTTAAAGTCACAGTGCAGGCAGTAAATGTCCAAGTCCGGTAGAAAGAGGAGTGCCTTCCCACCTGTGCACAGCAGTGTACCACCCAGCCGCAAGGGTGAGGTTGATAGCGACGTCTACTGGAATCATATCTGCTACAGCTTCGTTGTTGGCGATGACGGTCCGTAGAATCCCTTTGCCTGCCTGTGGGACAAAGGAAAACAGACACTGTCAGTAAGATCTCATTGGCTTGGAGCAAGGACAGACCATTGTGTTAGCACTTTTCAAGCCTGCCACCTGCTGTAGAAGGTTATTTGGTTTCTGTGAAAACAAAGATGAAGCTCACATGGACCCCACTGTTCTGCATTTGTAGGGAAAGTCTAAGACATGATGACATCCAAGCTGTGTGCAACAAGAAAAGCTGTGATTCTCAAATAACTCAATATGAAAGAAATACCTTAGGAAAGAGAAACATTTGATTTTACTGTGGTAAAATTCCTAGTGATACCTGAGATAATATTTTCTTAAATGACCCAGCCAGGCAGAGTTTTGAGTGTCCCTCAAAGATAATAGTTACTTCAGAAATTACACCAGTAGGCTTTTTGAAGTTTACTCCCTTTTCTTTGGATGTATTCACACCCTCCTCTTTTCCAAAGCTGTGTCTGTTAAGCACAAAGATACAGTCAAGACATGGTCTTGAAGAGCTTGCCACCCAACAAAACTCAGGAAATGAATGAGTGAACTGTGAAGTACTGACAACCAAAGAGAAGGGGTAGGCAAGAACAGAAGACTTCAATTTTGCTTTGGATGGCAGTGCATTTGTCAGGGGATCATGGTCCCGAAAATATATATATTTAACCTGAATGTTTAACAAGGGGTTTCCCTGATGACCAGTTAGTCTTTGCAAGTTCCACAGAAGAGACCCCAATGGCAAAGTCAAGATTGCAATCAAGTTATCTAATGTGGAAAAAAACATCAAAACAATTAGAGATTGATGTAGAAGCTGAAGACCCAATGAAGAACTGGGAGGATAAAAGTGTTAGTGAAGCAAGGAAGTAAAAAAGCTCTTATAATTTAGATCCATGTAAAACCAAAAGAAGGGGCTGAGTGAAGGGGCAAAGTAATATGCTCTACAGATGCATGAATATTTAAAAGTCATGGCAAAGAAAATGTTACAGCATATATTCTTTTTTCTTTTCTTCCAGCTTGAGATCCCATTTAATGATGAAATAGCTCTCCAGCTGTGAAAGATTAAGTTTTACTACAGCAACTAGACAGTAAGTGCCTCATTGTGCAGTCTGGGGAGAAGAAATATGTGATGAAAATGGTATTTAAGATTTGATATTAACTTGTAAAGCACGTACTATTGTTTATTGACCATTGATGGGTTTTAAAAGACCTCACATTCCCTTTGGAAGTGGATCCCTCCTTCTCTCCCGTCTCCTTTCCCCGATTATAATCAGATGGTTTTGTTACCTTTCACAGCTTGCAAGTAAGGCTATACCTCTTCTGACTGATTTAATTTTCATGAACTAAGACTTCAGAGCAGCCTCATCTCATCCTTGGTGCAGCTGGCAGAAGCAACATAGACAAAAGACTCAGAGGCAACCATGTAAGCTTCCCACATGAATCCAAACATCCTCCTCAAACCCATGGCATGCAGATAACCTATGATGCCCTACACTGAACTGCAGTTATTAAAACCTTAACAACCTGCAACATATATGTGCTTTTATATTTTTTTTATTGTTCGTACTACTGATCTTTTAAGGGGGAAAAAAAGCAAAGAGAACCAAAGTAGCCAATCAAGCTCAGCTGAATTTTCCACTGCTTGGAACCTATGCCCGCTAAAGACCACTAAACGATCAACTCTCACATTTTCACAGGTGACGTCTTCAAAACTAGGTCATTTGATGGATGTGTTGCCTGTATTCAGAGCAGCATGCAATGGTCATATATTCATGGATGAATTAGATATTTTATATATTCTGTATTTAACAAAGATTTCAGGTGTCAATGTTTTAAGTTACTTTTGACATTGGAAATTGTTTGGTACTTCTTTATCAGGTATGGTTTCATTTCTACTTGTAGATGCTGACTTTGATTAGAAGCTACTGTAGCTGAAGCCTTCAAAACAATTTGTGAGTCTGACGTTTCTGGACAGTCTCCCAGCTGAAGTGCTTTGGGGCCTGTTACTATCCAGAACATGAATTAAACCATGGTTCTGCCCTACAGCTTCACTGCCTTGGAGGGAGAAAGGTTTTTACAAGTAATATACAACAGTGAGACAAAATTACTCAATTACAGTCCAGTGGAAATGTAATTAGGTTCATTTTTTTTTTTTTCAATCAACAAACAAAGCTTCTTCCTACAGCAGCTGGAGCAACTGTAGGTGAAAGAAACATGATGAGACTATCAAGAACAACTTGAACTCCCATATTTCATGAATATTTAAAAAAATATATCTATTTGTGGAATGAAATGATCAGACTCAAATATTAGAGTGGTGACTGAGGGGGGGAGAAAAAAAAAATAATCCTTGCAAGGTTTGAAGTTCAGATTCTGCCCAGATGATCCCAAAGATCCTCTGAGTCAAATCTGAATCTCCATGTAGGATGAGCATGGCTTAAGATTTGAAAGCAAATATTTAAGCACGAAGGGGTCTTTAAAAAAAACCACAAACATAAATTTGTGGGTTTTTTTTACATCCTTGATTAAGGCAAATACAGCTACTTGACTAAAAAATACACTTCAAAATACAGGTAACTGAGAGACATGGTTGTAATCACACAACTTCCAGGTAATCAAAATACTGCGTAACTCAGGTATTCAAGGGTTAATTTTCAAACTACAAAACAGGAACTACTGATTCACCATATCTAAGCACGTTAATTCAAACTGTGTATTATTTCTGCCTGCCCCCCAAACACCTCAAAAGAACAAAAGTTCATTGGGTTCCCTAATAATAAATAACTAGATATCCAGATAAATAGTACTAGTCCAACTACGTTCAGTAGGCAACTGGAGATGGCACAAGACAAAGTATCTGTCAGCACTGGTAACCTTCCCCTTGGTTCTTCACATCACAGAGTTTCTGCTCCTGACTAATGCCAACCCAACACCACTGTTTATGGGGACAAAGAGCCATTGGACATGGACAATAACTGGTCTGTACACCCTGGATCTACTTTCTTTAATATTTATCTTCTTCTTGATTAAGTCTCGATATAGTTACATTTCAAACTATCATATTTTATCACTAAAGAACTCAGTGCAGATAGCATGAATTTAATTGTCTCTGCATTTCCTATAGTGAAGAACCTGAGAGCTTCAATCCTGAACCAAAAAATACCATTTTTTTTAAAAACTATTTCAGTACAAGTCTAAGCTTTGCTATGAAAGGGAAATTATTTATTGCAGTGATCCTTGAATCTCAAAGCCTTTACTTTCTGTAGAATTATTTTGGAGATGAAGATATAGGCTTGCATCAGTGTATGAAACCCAGCTTGAGTGAAACCACCATTAGGTTTGCTGTTGCATTCAGTAAGGCTAGACTTTTTTTTTGCTTTGAAGAACAGAAAATAGTTACTGGCATCAGGAGCAAAAGATCAGCGTATAAAATATATGCAAGCTGTAGTTTAAGTTCCCAAAGTGGACACTATTAAAAAAGACTGACATGTGGGCATAATTTCCAAATGCTTAACCATTAGGTGTTTTTTCACTTGTTGACAGATTAAAAGAAAAGAAAAAAGGAGGGGGAAAAAATCCTATTTAAATGACAGAAGATTTGATTGGCATGTTTTTATATGGGTGAAAGCATATGAATTTGCCCCATGTTTCATAATGCACTAGTATATGATACACATATGACAGCTAACTGCTGGAATTTATTACTTAGGTAATTCACTTGTGGGGAAATGAAGAATGCAATGGAAATATTTTGTATAATGTCTTTCTTGCAAACTAACTATGGACAAACTTTTGCAACCATCATTTACAATGCTCAAAAGTAAACACAAAACCAACCAAAATGCATGGATATCATTACAAAAAGTTAGAACCAGTCACATGGAAATGTAAAGACTGGATCTGCAAAATTAAGGAACTGCAAACCCTTTCTTTATTGTGATGACTACAAAAAGTCAAGAAAGAACACAGAAAACAGCACCCTTGTAATTCCCTTATCTCTTCCTTTCCTCTCTTTGTAGAGAGGTGGAGAGGGGCCATCTGTCATTCTGATTGGCCAATCTGGCCAAAAACACAACAGAACAGAACAGAGAGAGACATTACAAGCTTTATGGGTTACCTAATAATGGACAGTCAGTAATGAGTAAAAGGCTGACAGACAACTATTTCAAAGAAGCTGATAGACAACTATTTTAAAGAAACACCAAGATGAACAGGAGCTAATTACACTTTGTGAGAACAAGCAATGCATTTGGGGGCTTTTGAATGTCTCTGAAATTTCACTATTCCTGTGGATTCCAGAAGTAACAGTAACAGTTTCTATTTATGCTCTACTTCAGGTAGAAATGAGCTTTTTAACAAGATAATATTTGGATTTTATTCTGCTCTCCTATGACTGTAGACTCTTAATCATTTTATGTACTGCATCAGGCTGATTGCAACATAGTTTTTACAAAGTAATCAAGTTGAACAAATCAATCATACAAAAATATCTGTCCATAACTATGCATCTTTATGCACTGACAAATAGACCTAGGGCAGTGATTTTAGTTCAGAAAAAAATACATCAGGAGAAATGTATGCAATTTTACTGTTTTTGTCTGTTATTTTGTAATGATTGCTTTCATATTACAGGGAATATTTTATCAAGTTATTATTTATTTAATAATTATGGCTTTGTTCCTCGTCAGTTTGCACATTAGTCATTTACACCAGTGTTATGCAAGATTATAGTGAATTATCCATGTGACTGGCATAATCTGAATTGATAGTTACACCCAGTATTTAGGTGTACTCCAAGCATGGAGAAATCCTGTATAAGGCAATGACAAGTGAGACCTAGAATCTTTGTTAATGTGGAGCAGTCACAAAACGTATATATGAAGATAAATAACACTGTCTTGTATTGATGTTATGGTAATCTGTCCTGGAAAATTAAGTTCTGTTACAAGATTCAAGCTTTGACATCTGTGAATGACACTAGTTTCAGGGATGTATCTTTTGCCCTTTCTTTGAAAATTTGTCAAAAACTAATTATTTTTAGAGTTTTTAGAAACTGCAATTCACATTTAGTGAATCAGCAACATGAATACTCTTTCAATATCCTTTTTTTTGAGGACAGCAACATAAATAGACAGTCTTCTGGGTCCTACAGGTATATGTATGGCAAATGTGTGATATTTTTCTATCAGATTCAGAAAATGGCTATGAACCTTTTTTGCACACACTTTCTAAGTGGAGCTGTAGAGTAACTTTAGAGTTGCTCTTCTAGTAAGTACAACTCCACTTTGAGGGGAGTTTAAACAGTAACTAGACATACCGCAACAAATATTCCACTTGTCCCGTTGAAGCTGTCAATCCAACCCTGCAAAAAAGAAGAATGATTACCATTTCTTTTGATGACGTGTTGCTCACACAGACTATAATGCTGTGGTGTGGATGAAGAGGCAACGCAACAGCAGTTGAAATGTATGCCAGCCACATGGTACAGTTGCCAGGAAGCTAACCAGTATGAAGTACTTAATTGATTTCAAATAGGAGATGCATTGTAGGATACCTCATTCTGTCTACAACCTAGCCACCAACAACAGAATCTAATTTTGATTTTAGAAGCCACTTCTTTTCTATAACAACTTGGCTACAGGGATTAATTCTGGCTTTAAATGCTACAGCGTCTTGGTGCTGTCGCACTTGCTGAAAACAGTCAGTGTGTTATATACCCTCCGATATACAACAGACAGGTGTCACTGAGACTGATTTAGTTATTCCAGATAATTTCTAAGGCAAGGAATCAAAACCAAAAACCAACACAAAACCGCTCAACTTTTGAATCCTATCCTACTTCAGGTCAGGGAAACTGCTGCTTGCAGGAGCTCGAGTTAAGAGCAGGGATAAGCTGTCTGACCTAAAACAAGTTATGACATCTAACAGAATTCACTCTGTCTTTCCGAGATGGGGAGTTTGGCCCAGAGCCTCAGCTCTATCTCAGCCATCTTTGGCACACTTTGAGCTGCATGAAAGCCAAAGGTGACTTTATGTTGCCTTTCCAATTTGGCTGCAACATTAGGGCACACTATTCCTACCAGTATATTTAGCTTAGTGAATTATTTCAGTCCAAAAGTACAGCTGCATTTAATTACTGTGGCTGACATTTGTATCTGTAACAGGCCCATACAAACGTGAATACAGTGACTACCAAAGAACGACAGAGATACTAGGTAACTGCACATGACATTATCAAATGCTTTCAAGTACCATGTGCAGTCTAGGGTGCCCATCAGAACCTCATTAATAATCTGACTAGGCCATAGAAAGACTCAAACCAGAATGCATCAGGACCACAACCAATCCTTGGACCTCATGTTTCCCCAGATTGTACAGAAACAGCCCTGTATGTCTGTCTGGGCAGAATCCTCTGCATGCAAGACTCAGTTGCAAGTGCAGCATTCTGCACCATTATTATCCCAACTCTTGTTATTATTGCTTAAATGAATTCTTTTAACTTGGAGACAAGAGTCTTTCCCGAAGGTGCTAAAGACACTTGCTATTCTATTCCAGCATAGGTCCTCCACCTCTTCCATGTGCTTTCCTTGTTCTCAAGCAGACACTGCCACAAGTAGGGAAAGATTCCTGACAGTACTGCAGCTACAGCTGTATCAAAGGGCTTTTGGTATGGAATTGCTATCTATTCATGCTTACTGGGAAAGGCTCATGCCAGCTAGCTCCCACGATGGATGGCCTGATGATAGCAATGTTCAGGTTTCCTCTCTCTTGTTGAATCAGGTACTCTGACAAGGCTTTGGTGTAGGTGTAAGTGTTGGGCCAGTCCCCAAGCAGCTTGGGTGTGATGTCTTGAATGATAGATTCATCCAGCCACCTACAGGAAACAAGGAGAACACCATTATCTGCCACGCAGTGAGCAAAAAAAGACCAATGAGACAGGAATCCTCACCTGAAACAAAGGATAAGCAAGTGAGAGCCATTTAAGACAAGTACTCCCAAGTACTTTTCAAGATATTCTTGGTAACCTTCAGTTCCTGAGCCAAGTAGTGTTACAAAGATCTCACAAGCTAGAAAAACATGCAACAGGGATACGAATCTAGTAGCAGTATTTACAGTGTTAGATGTTCTTTCCCACTGGTTTTCCATGCCTTGTTCCCAATGGAAGTCAGGAAACTGTCAGTGCTTACTGCTTAAAAAAAACCCAAACAAACAAACAAACAAAAAAAACCAAACAAAGAATGAAAAAAGTAAAAAAAAAACCACTAAGTTTTTTTTTTTAATAAATTGTTTTTTCTTTGATTGGGTTTTATTTTATTTATTTAAGATATTCAGGTATCTAATCCATCAGAAGCAGTTACACATATACCTTTAATAGAGCAGCCCTTACCACTGCAGTGCTGGAGCGAGGACCTAAGGCTCAAAGGCTCTTCCCTGGCACACCATCAAGACTTCACTGGTCTTGCCAGCCTTTGGGTCTAAAGGATAGGAACTGGCTGTACTTCCAGAGACCTTGCACACTGCTGCCAATCTCTGACAGGCTTTCAGCAGTCCGGTGTTACACCACAGAATCAAAGATTAACTCCTATAATCCAATTTGTAATTAAGTCAACGGACTTATAGTTCAGACTGAATGAGCGTGTTCTTCCCAGGGACATTGCAAGGATCCTCATTTCACCCCTCTTTATCTTGAATTTCAGAAGCAGGTAGAGGTCGAGGGGAGAGGAATAAGGCAGAGGCTGTTACACCTGGAGAATTATTTGATCATACCAACTTAAACATGCAAACACCTGATGGCTGAAGTAGCACACTGCTTTTCAGATCACTCTTGTAAGACATAGGTGAAAATATTACACAAAATTGTATGAGAAAACAGTGATTCACTGAAACTGTGGTATGAAGGGGAAAGTTAAATCCAATGAATCTCTCAGGTTTGGAACAAGCTAAAAATAATCTGAGTTTTTAGTACATAGAAATTATTATTTTTTTTAAAATTAAAAAAAGCTTTATGGAGGCACAAATACTTTCCTTTGCAATCCTAGTCCTAGTCAGGTTTAGAACAAGCTAAAAATAATCTGAGTTTTTGGTACATAGAAATTATTATTTTTTTTTTAAATTAAAAAAAGCTTTATGGAGGCACAAATACTTTCCTTTGCAATCCTAGTCCCATGTTTCAGAAGCAAGGCAGAAAAATTGTTTAGGCATAAAATATGAAGTTGAACTACACAGAGGCTATAAGCAGCACACAATATTGACTTAATTTACAAAGCCTGTTTAGGCAGCCATTGAACCCAGCCTCCACAGGGTCTCAGAAGAATTGCCATTGTTTGAATCTGTTGAGTAACTAATTATGAGCCTACCAAAAGATGTTTATTTCTGCGGAGCTTGAAAGAAGTCTAGGTTTATTTGGGAAGTCAGATTAAGAAGACTTGCTTGCAAGTCTCTTTTCCCTCTTCCTCTTTTTTTTTTTTTTAATTTTTTTTTTAAAATAATAGAGTCTTATAGGTTAGTGTTTCTCACAAAGCAGACAGGTGTAAAAGTAAAAGGAGAACCGATTTCCCCTAGCCCTCAGCTTTACAGACAGGCCTCTGCATTATTTTAAGTGGTCGTCAAGTGGACTACGCTCCTGCCTGTCTCAAAAGTACTATCCTACCAGGTGATTTGATCTTCCAGCATTACCATCACAGGAGCGTAGAACTGACAGTTCAGCAGGGTGAACTGTTCCTGTTCCTCTATGACCTACTTTAAAGATTTCAAAATGCTAAATTACAAAGCTATTGCTTTTGCTCACTGCTGCAATTGCCCTGTAGAAATAAGAGATGCAAATTAAACAATTAGTAACCTCCTCTTTCACCATGTAGATGCACCAAATTACTCTGCCATAGGAAAATAGATCTTTCTGTGCTAATCACTTTGCATTATTAAGACACTCTCTTTCTTGTAAGTGATGACAAATCTACACTTTCTGCAATAATGAAAACAGTCCAGTTCAGCTTCAGCCCACGCTTCGCTGTGTGCTGTGTTCCTTACCTCAACACACCCTTCAAAGTTGATTTCCCTCAGCTTTAGATTAAGGCAAACCTGGCTTGATGTGGCAGATTATATGTTTCCTCTATTGGCCTGACAACACTTTGAAGCGTGACTTTCGGTTTACAGAGATTAGGCCTAAGGCTTTACTTGCAGGTTAAATATCAAACTACTGAAAAGCATGGATATAATAGGAGGATAAGTACAGAAAAAAAAATAGCTAGAAGACCTACTTGGGATTTCACATGAATGAGCAAATATCAATTGCATGGCAAAAAGCATCATTAAATGGATCTATTATTGCATCCAGTTGTGTGATCATGCCTCTTAATGCAATTGCAAATGAGCACTTTAAGACAAGGGTTGTTTATAATTCCTTATCTCCTTTTTCCTCCCCCACCTTTCTGAAGGTGATATTCTGATATCTGCTAATCGCCTTTCTCTGAAACTTTCTGTACTCAGACATTTTTTCTTCTGCTTAGATGGTGAATAATAAAAGGCACATCTCTCCCATCCCCTTCCAACCCTGTTTTTGTCTTCTCTCTCTCCAAGTAATTCCCTCTACAGTCTCAGTTTTCTATATTCCATTCTGCCTCACAGGGACTTTCTCCAACTTGTTTCTCAGTTCACTCTGTAGCCCCAGGCATCTCCTTCATCTATTGCCTTTCACTTGCAGAAAGCCTTCCAAACCAATGACCCTGAAGACAGTGATTTTCAACAAGGCCCACCTGATTTCAATGCCTTTGAAGGCAGTGGTTGTAATTGCTGTAAGCAATTATAAAACTATCTGCAAATGCTGTAAAGAAACAGATGCCATCATAGTGGAGGGAATCCTGTGGCTTCTGTCTCATTAGAAGTACCAGAAGGTTGTAAACTTCTGGAGTGTGTGATATGAGAAAAACTGTAAAAAACAAATTCAGAAATCTAGTAAAAAAGAAAACCCCATCTCTAATTATGCAACTAAGAAAAAAACCAACCAAGCATTCCACTAAGATAAACATATAAAAGAACATATTGGAGAGCCTGTCCTCTGTCACTCAACCTTTCTTTCAAACATTGTCCTCTCTGCTGCAGATGCAAACTATGATAAATAAATTCTTAGTGTCTTACATGAAGCAGATTAAGTAGCCACCTCTGGGGTAGCCAGGCACTTCTGCATGTTTCTGATTAGCATTCAGTCCTTTGCTGTGGAGTCTTTTTTATCTGAGCCACCAACAATAATTGTTTCCAAAGTTGCAAGTGATGGTAAGCTTTTTGGTGCAGTGGAATGTAATAATGTTAGTGATGAACTCGAAAGGGCATTGTAAAACTGAGTAAGTGGGCAGAAAGGTGGCAGAATAGCTTCATTGCAAACAAAGGTAAGGTAACACATTCAGGAAAAAGCTGTCTAAACTCATCTTAGGGGTTACTGAACTCAGAACTGGCAGTTGCAGCTCAGCAAATCTCTTGGAAGCACAGCCGACAGCTCTGTGAATTCTCCAGGTCAATGAGTATCAGCAGACAAGAAAGTCAATGAAATGTCGGACATCCTCAGGTACTAAGAACAAGCTATTTAAATAATACTTCGTGTGACCACACCTTGAGAACTTGAGTTCTGTCCAGCCCCTGCACCTCAGGGAGAGAGTGGAGTTAAAAAAAGGCAGAGTTATCAAGGAGACAGATCCCTTGCATTGTCATGGTTTAACCCTAGCCAGCAATTAAGCACCACGCTTACTACTTCCCATGGGTAGGCAGGTGTTCAGACATCTCCAGGAAAGCAGAGCTCTGCCATCTCTAACAGTTACTTGAGAAGACAACCACCTAACTTGGAACATCTCCCCGTTCAATCTCCTCCCCCCACCTTTATATGCTGAGCATGATGTTAGATAGTATGGAATACCCCTTTGGTCAGTTGGGGTCAGCTATCTCAACTGTGTCCCCTGCCAGCTTCTCGTGTACCCCCAGCCTACTCACTGGTGGGGCAGAGTGAGGAGCAGAAGAGGCCTTGACTCTGTAAGCACTGCTCAGCAATAACTAAAACCTCCCCACGTTATCAACACTGTTTTCAGCACAAATCCAAAACATAGACTCATACTAGCTTCTATGAAGAAAATTAACTCTCTCCCAGCCAAAACCAGCACAGGCATATAAACAGACTGTAAAAAGGTTGAGACTCTTCATTCTGCAGAAGAGAAAGTCCAGGGTGAACGCGATACAGATTTACAGAACTGCACAGGCAGTGAACAGGGCAAATACTACAACTGCGACATGTGTAATGAAAATACTACTGTAATAATTTGAAACAGTTAAAAGAAAACTCATCTTTACACAGCCATTATTTAGTAAACTTCTGGAACCTTCTGCCACAGGGTTGGCAGAGGCAGAGTACCATGAAGCTCGAAAATGGATTAAATAAATGAGTGGTTTCAAAAAGAGATCAGAAGCGAATAGAATATAACACACCCTCATAGAACACTTTGGGTATCTGGGAGGCTACAAGGGGAACAGATTGAAAAAAAGTACCCAGGCTGGTGTAGTTACCCTAAACAGCATCTCCCAGTGCCACTGCTGAGGGCAAGATACTGGGCCAGGCAGTCTATTGCTCTAATGCACATTGTTATGGCTTTATCATGCTCCACTTGCAGAATAAATGATAAATGATAGATGACTTCTAGCTGGAAGTAAACATATCCAAGAATATGGGCTACTGGAGAAATTCAAATAGAATTAGTGAAATGATTTCTTTAGACAAACAATGTTTTTGAAATAAAAACCCAGTGATTCTCCTAGTGGACATTAATTAATCTCATCTCTTATTATCCTGAAAACAAGGAGAAGAATGATTTTATACCAGCTCATTGGGTTACTATTTCACAGGTCAGTTGCTTGTATCACACCAAGTGGAATACCACAAGAAAACAAATTAAAGCAAAGTTACAGCTTTGTGAAAATTCTTCTAAGGGGTAGGTGTCCTGGGGACTTTATCAGAGGATTTTCTAATTTTCCTAATTGTTCTTCATTTTGGTAAAATCACTTAAACAAGCTTTTTTGTTGGTCCCTCAAAGTCCTGGATTCTCACATTGAAGTCTCTAAAACAGCCTGTTTCTGACTCATCCCCATATAACTCTGGTTTAGTACCACAGGATTGTTGAAATAAGTGGAAACAATGTTGGGAAACTGAAAAGATAAAGAAATGAACATAAGATATATGAAAAATTTCAATTTTTACTAAGTTAGCAACAGAACTGAGTCTTACAGAAAGCAGCAACACAACTCCATTCCTGGTGGCAAATACACTCTTGTATAACTTACCCAATGCTGGACTCTCATGAAATCACACAGTCTTTTTAAAAACAATGTGTGAAAAAAATATAGAGGTAGCTGAAATTAAAAGGTTATTAAATGTGGTTTATACTGTTTTCTAAAAATTTTCTATTTGGAAAAATATTCTTAAAGTCAACCAAATGTCTATAAAAGCATGACTTCAACAGCTCTCCAGATACAAAGGCTCCAAAATAGAGGGTCTGTTTCTGCTATTGTAAACAAACCTCAGTATAACTAATTTCAAGATAAAACCCAGAATGGGCAGACTTACTGGAAGACATTCTGTGACAGTACCCCTCAAAACCACCAAGAAAGAAGGTTCTCTCTTCCTTTGGTCTCCTCATGGCCAGCATTTCCTGCTGGCATGGGTGTGTGCAGACAAGGCAATACAGTAACAGCAGCAACTATGAACAGAAATCCCACTGGATAGGTTAGGTGAACAATTCAGAGGTCTCCTGCAGCATGAAGCAAAGCCCATGGCAGAAGAGGTGATGCTGTACTTACTAAGCTCCTACTTACTCTACTAAATCAAAGAGCTTCTTGGGTTCAGCTGGGGGTGGGTAGATGACTTCATCTATGCATTTCCGGACACAGTTTGCATAGGCGGTGGAGATGTGGATGAAAGCTTCGAGATTCTGCATCTGCCGGGCCAGTTCTAGAAGCCGCTGTGTGCCCATTGCATTCAGTTGCAGGGCATGTCTAAAGAGGGCAGGGGAAAAACAAAAAAAAATGCATTTCATGGGAAAGAATACATGAAAGCTGAGCATTATCCAAACCCCAAATAATGAAAAGGGAAGAAAGGAAAGAGAAGGGGCCACATCTGAGTGGAAAATTTCAATGAAATGCAAGGGCTAAAACAGCTTTCAGAATAATGCTGTTAGATCCACTGTTCTGGCCACAGAATGTGTCTCAAATGTTTCCACTGAAATCAAAGGATCGGAATTAACATTTCACTAAAATCTCTAAATCTGACATATTTGCCACCCCCTCCTGGCACAAATATTTCCAATACATATGACCACTGAGCATTATGGTTCCTATGGTCCCCATTCAACTTGCTCCTTAAGGGACCACTGCTAAACCGGGTAAGCACATGGGTTTCAGTAAGCAGCAAAGGGTCCTTTGGCTCAGAAAAAACATATTCATACTGAAAGAAGACACAATTAGAGATAACAACTTAAATTCTGAAGGAATGGAGAAGAGGGCTGATGAGCATAAGAGAAAAAGGGTCCTGGTTAGCAAGGATTGAGCTCGAAGCACACAGCATAGCTAGAAGTTGTCCCAGAGACTACCTGCAATGGGTCTCGATGAACAGTTAACTTTTTTGCATACTTTGTACTGGAAGAAAGAAACTTTCCCGTACAGAAGGGAAAAGGCTAAGGAATATGCAATCTGTTCAGCCCAGGAGTAGAAGTTTTCAACAATATGTACAAGATAATGCTATTAGCTACAGTGTACACTAAAAAATCAATTACACTAACGTTGAAGAGAAATGGTAAATAATCCAGATGAATGAAAACAGAAGCTAAGAATATGATTAATGTTTGGATCACAATATCTAAAACCAGAAATACTAATATTTTTTTAGCATGCTGCTATTAAAGAATAGAATTTTCTATAGATTTCTATTTCCTTCTGCCCTTCTAGTAAGATGAATACTTCTACTTTAGCTTCTCTTCATATGAAAGTTGCTCTTCTGTGTACATTTATGTTCTATTTTATTCATTCTGAGATGGCGTGAACAAATTGCACTCAGAATATGGGCCCAACATGAATTTCTTCTGAGACATTCAGAGTTCCTTTAGCCTTCTCAGGGAATATCATCTAACTCTGGTGTGTTTTCACTCTTTATTTTTTTCTATTTATATTTAAGATGCATCAACTAATATTTCAACATAACACAATTTCCTGGAGAATTCCCTAAATGTACTGCATGCTAATGCTACTAATTTGTTCTGTATCTCTATTGCTGCTTTTCTAGTATCTTGTTGGCACTGTTTTTGCACCTCCCTTATCTAGCAGCTCTAAATATTTTGTGGTAGGTTTGGTGCATCTGCTGTGTTTAAAAAGCACTTTTATTTTTTGTGTCATTAGCAAATTGCTGCTCAAAATTTTTATTTGAGCTGCAGTATTATGCTTTCACATTTAACTTGTTAGAACTTTTACCTATATGATATATTTTCTTTTTCAGACAGGAATAATTTGATTTTAACAACTCCTCATACTTTGGTGTTTAATCATACTGGATTTTCCTTGTTCTGTTGGAGAGATTTTGACAGATCACATGCAATCAGCCTTTAAATAGTTTCTACACTGTCTGCAAGCAGATTTCCATTCTAACCTTTTCTTTTAACTTCTTTCTATCTATTCTCCATATTAAAAACTTAGTTTCTCTTTGATGTTACATGCCACTGTGATGTGTTTTTATAGCATGTTCATTCGTGTATTGATTTAAAGACATTTATGGCTATTTATGCAGTGCAGTGCTTTGCTACTTGTCTCTTAAGCCAGGTTCTACGTATAGCTCAAGGTTAAATCAAGAGTTGCTTCCTTTCCATTTGGTTCTCTAATCAATTGTTGCAAAAAGCAATTATTAATGGTGGACACAGTGGATATCTATTTAGCCTACATACAAGCAAATGAAGACTGACATTAATTGTGTTCTTACACAATTAATATCTGACAGCTGTAGTGTTTTTCAAAAACCTGTGAAGATCTGGTAATCCAGATCCTCTACCTCAGTTTCTTTACAGACCTTTACAATTTGCATAGAAGCATTTAAACACATCAGGTGTTGGTTTAGTGGCTTATTTCTACTGTTCATTCTTAGTGGAAAGCCTGTTTGGACAGGCACTCCCAAGGGAGCTTCTTCAGAAATTGAGCATTTATTTTAAACAGTTAATACACTGAGTGTTGGGTATTTTAAAGCTTGTGATAGGCTATTTTCTTAAATGCCATCTTGTTTTCCTCTTCAGTTACTCAGTGACAAAGAAAAGCCATTAACACTATCATTAGAGACAGACACAACATAGTTTTACTTCAGGCCATCTCCAGCTAGATCTGTCAAAACATCTCCCTCTTGACCTAAAACACACTTTTCCCTATCCCAATTTTAGGTCATACTTAACTCCCTTACTATATTACAACCCAAGCTTGCACTACTTCCTTCTGTTCCCAGGGAAATCTGCCAAGATACTTCACTTTTTGATGTGCATGTGCACATGATATTTTCAGAGCACTTGCACTGCTCATTCAGCACAGAACCACATGTAGCATGAAAACATAAATGGAGAATTATTTCCACAGCTATACAAGAGATGCACTGAATGGTGTGTTATGGGCCATCATGCATTCTGAATCATGCTCAGCAAATACAGAAAGCAGGACATACTTCAAGGGTTCATCAAAGCGAACTGTTGCTGCACAGTGGAAGACAATATTGACCCGGGTCAGAAGCTCCTCCTCATCTTCAGCACTGATGGCCAGCTTAGGTTGAGTGAGTTCAGCATTAATAGGCTTAATCTTCTCGTGGAAATTAGGGCAATCTTCTCGGACCCTGTCAAAGACCTTGAAGTACAAACAGAGAAAGAGATCAGGTACGGAATTAGGCTACATCAATGAATGAAATTGGCACAAAAGAGAATGCCTGGTTATTTCAGAGGGAGGACACAGGTGAGCTAATGACTGTTAATTCACTCATGTTCCCTCCCATGGGAAAACCTAACAGGGGAAACAACAAAAATATAGGAGCTAATGCATTGTCCTGAAAAGATGAAAGAATCTTCCCTGCATTACTCATTTCCTGGGACAGACATTGAAATCCCTGTATCTCCACAACTCTTCTGACCACTTGCTATTTGCCCTCAAAGGCACCTATAGGGCCAGAACAGGAGCTAAAGAGGAAGAGGGCAAAGTATGGAATGGCAAAGCCTATGAAACATTAGATTCAAGCTATTTTCTTGATGGTTCTACAAAAGACTTGAGGAGAGGAGCAGGACACATTCTGTCTCCTTTTCTTCCTTTAGTGCACCTTACTGACTGTCACTCTTTGTTCATGTCAGATGAGCCCTATGGGGAACTGCTTTTGAGATGGAAAGATGGGGAACCTCAATAACCCACACTGATAAGGCTGCTGACAGCCATCGACAGTTTTGCATGACTGGGAGTGTGCAGCTAGCTGGCCTCTCAAGCTGTCTTCCAGACCCTTTTTCTATGACTATGATCCATAGCTGTTTCTAATACACATTTTCTGCCCAGTCTTCTGAAGAATGACGAGACAGTGCATATGTCCACTAAAAAGTTCACTACATTTCTATATACATTCTGTCTGATGACTTGTCCAAAACGAGTATTTGGCACCTTACTTGGTCTAAGATCTGAGATAGCAGGTACTCTGAACAGCAAGACAACTGTGTACAATCCTTCTGAAAGGAAATCAGTACTGTCATCACCTGAAAAATGCCTATGTAGCAACAGCAGTTTCCTCAGTTCCTAGTTTCACTCTGTGGCTGTGAGAGTCGCTGATAAAAGGTCTGGAAGCAACTCTACTTGTGTCATGAAAGCATCCAGTGACTGCAGGTTCCACCTGGAGACCTTTTATGTGGTAAATCTCACAGGCAAAGAAGATGAAGCTTGAATTTCAAAATCCTATACCAGTTTATTGAACTAAGATTTTTTTTAAAAAAATCCTTTTGAGTTTTAGAATTGTCTGTTCTAAGGGTTTTGTAATGCTGGCCAGCATTATTGTATTTGAGAAACCTCGAATGAAGTACTAGTAATAGTAAAGTCCAAAAAACTCCTCCCTTTGGTGGGTAGAGAGACAACAAAAATAGTGTAAAGAATAAATAGAATAATGAGGCTGTGATATCTGAGGAGGTGTAATCTAAACTTCAAAGGATAACCACATATCAAAGGTAACTAAGTTACTGACAGCAATGACTAAATTACTGGAACAGATTGCTGGTGGAAGTTATGTGCCACCACCTTTGGATGCATTTAAGAGTTACGTAGATAAGTATTGCCAAGAGAGACAGTGAAAAGCTGAACTGAAAAGCTGAACTTGCCTTTGGGCAGGAGGATCGGCCGGCTGCCTTCTCAGTAGCCCTGTGTTTTTTCGTTGTCTCCTCTACTGTGTAGTTTATTCAGCACTAACACTGAGTTTGTAAATCTCACTATCACGGTCCCTTGTTTTTTTAGAGGTTATTCTGTCTTTGACTTGCCCAGTGTTTGTATAAGAGCAGGCATTGTGTGGCATAAATTTAACACACTAAAGAAAGAAACTTATGAAAGATTAAATTGGTACTAATAGCAGTAGTTTACCACCTTTCAGCTTATCTGACAACCAAATCTAGATAAACCTCGATGTTCTTAGGGATAAAGAAGTGATAAGGAAGTCACCAGCCTTCCCCACTATGTAGCACACTGAGTACTTGACTTCATTTATTTTTCTTTAACACATCGCTGCATGTCCTTCATAAATATGAAGCTTGGATAAGTTAACAGAAATTAGGACATGAAAATGTCATTTAATTTCTCTTGGTTGCACCCAGCTATGTGTATATTTCAGCAATGTTGTCTAGGCCAAAGAATGGACTTCTACACAGAGAAAACTAATCATGGACAGAGATGTTTGTGAGAGCCAGGTGGACTGTAGGAACTCAGTTTCCAATTATTTATTTTCAGAACTGGCTACTATCAGCATTGATGTCTGTAAAAATATTGTTTTCTAACAAGAGAATTCTAGAGTGGCTGTCCAATATTTGTTATCTCATAAGAGATCACACACGAGCAAACCCTGGTGAGACACAAAATGGAAAGATTTCTCAGAGAACCCATGTAAGACCAAAGCTATCTTTTTAAGAGTTTTGGGAACAATTCTGCATTTGTTCTATTGCAAAGAGATTGTAAAACTCCATACAATAAGAGTTACTTTATACTTGTTTTACTTTGGCATAAATAACACAAAGGCAGAGAAAGAATGAATCAGCCCTTTCTCCATTTAGGTCACAGGATATAAAAACAGGAGTTGTATTTCTGCAGTGCCAGCCTTGCTCAAACTTGGACAGTTACATTCTGCCTACATGCCATCTCCTCCTGATGCTCCTACTGTAGATAATATCTCCATCAATATTTCTATGCTTACTGCTAGGTATTCCCTATGACTATACACCAATCCACCGCTGTAGTTTTTCACCTCTTCCAATAATTCACTGCATTTCTCTGAAGTATGAAGGCAATTTCTAAATGCAAGCTCATGAATCATCATACTGCTTTGGAAACCTTCTGGATCACAACAACATCCGGTTCATCATCACCATTAAATTAGATAACAGGAGCAGCTGTTTAATCAATCTCTGCTGCCTCTTATATGGCATCTGAAGATTTCAGACTTGTCAGTGGTTTAGAAAAAAGTGCAAAGAGATTTAAAGACAAAACAAATGCAGCTTATTCTGTACTGTTTCCTATAGCTCAATAAGTGGTTAGCATAAAGATAATGCATAGTGTGCAGTTAAACAATAAATGCATCTCTAAATTCTGATTAACTCCAGAACAAATATAATATATCCCCAATAACTGCATGAGGCCTAAAGATTGTTCTATTGTTTCTTTCTAGAAGACATCTGCCAATACAAAGTATATTCAATGAGTAGAAGTGGGCTGGGGAACTGTGCTGTTGAAACTGTACGAAAACACTGGCCAAGTTAGCAATACTCCAGAACACGAATTGCCATAGGATTACAGTGAAGAGAAAAGGAAAGATGTTTGATTTCAAGTTGTCTAATATTAATGAAATGGAGGGAAATCAGTTATAATGTATCCTGCTTTCAATGTCTTTTTGAGCATCCTAATGCATTCCAGGGGCAACTCTGCTTCCTTCTCCAAAATAGAATAAATGAACCTAATAGCTGTTATTTTCATTTTAATCCTCAAAATATGATGCAAATTTTTCATAGGATGTGCTGCCCCTCAACAGAGGTGATAATTTCACTCTGAAATTTGCTGAATTTTTCTTGTGTTATAATCAGGCAATTCCCTGTTATGAACTAATCTCTGTGAATTCAATTTACACTGTCAAGCACTTACGAAAACAGAACATCTAGAATTTCTCCCATTATATTTCAGTGTGTTTGATGGGCATCTCTTTCCCTATTCCTGCCCACTTAAGCTTTGGCCTCTCTTTGAAAAGGACATCTCTAACTCCCTGTGTTCTCTGCTCTTGCCTTAAAGCATGTAATAGTTCAGAGAGATATCTGCCCATCAACCTTTTAATCACAATTTTTTTCATGCCACAAAGATACAAAAAAGCCCCAAACCCTCAAAGAATGGGCAAATTGCACATCTAGGGAACAGCACAGATGAAAAATAAAGGAACCACTGAACAATGTAAAATGCCAAAGGCTTTGCTTCTTTCTCAGGAGACACTTTCATGGAAGCAAATAAAAAATAACAAAGAGTGCCTAAGCCATGATCTACTTTAAAAATACTTGCATGAGTTTGGTCTTACAACTGCTTTTCAAAGAAGCCTGGGTCCTTCTCTGTTTGTACCTATCAGCCTTCATCCCTAAAAAAACCAGCTTACTGTAATGGGCGCCATGCAGGATGGAACTTCACTGAGAAACACAAGTAGGAGAGAAAGTAGTTCTCTTGTCTGCTCATTAACATTAGCTAACACTATTTCTTGTGCTCTCCCCTGATGGGAAGGATTCGTCCTCCAACGTGCTGAATAAACATCTCCCAGCAATGTAAACAATTGGGAAGGTGGTTCATCATAACATCACGATATCTGTAACTTGCCGTGGCACCTTTCTGTAACAGGCTGCCTCTCCAGTGATTGCCCTCACAGCTTCTCCTCTCTCAGATCAGGGTCAAATGCTTTGGAAACTGACCCAGAAAGCATCATGTTTTCAAGTGTGACCTTGGCAGGTAGCTTTTTTTCCCATAGCTGAGGCATCCAAATTTCCAAATTACACTATTTAACCAGATGTTGCCAGCTTTTTTTTTTTTTTTTTTTGTAAAAACAAAAAAACAATAAAGAATCATCTTCTCTGGTGCACAGTGGGGCCAGGTGAGTCTAATAGGAACTGGGATATTAGGCTTCTCTGGGATGATTAACAGAAGATGGTAATTTACATTATAGTTTGCACATTTCAGGCATTACTGGATGAGACCTTTTAAAATGGAGAAAAATCAGGGAATTCCCATAAAATGAATCTCATATATGAGAAACTATGGAGAAAATTAAGGTTGAGAGAGTTCAAGCAAAAAAAAAAAAATAGGGTGAAAAGCTTCTGTCCTTTCAGATAAGTGAAAGGTATTGTTTAGCATGATTTGAGAGAGTATAAGAATGAATTGCTTCTGCAAAGGAAATATAATTTATTCTAAGCAAGGCATAGGTCAAGGGGTAAAACATTGTGGCAACAATTCCGTTAAAGCACAAGGTGTCCCATTGAGTGTATGGAATAATTTAAAAGTCCTCCTTCTGAGCAGATTGTTGATGTATAAATGTTAGTGAACAGTCTGTATATAAATACGCAGAGTAACACCCTGGTGCGTATAACCCTCTGCCATTTCAGTGGCAGTATCATAAATGCCCATGAGTTACCATCACAAATCTAAACTACTGCAGGTATCAAAGTAATGAAAATAACTCTTTATAAAACACCTGATATGTGCAGTTTGATTCTGATGAAAGGGCTTATCCCGCTTGTGTTTGCCACTGATAAAATCCTCTAATACAGTCTCGAAGGAAGGAAGGTACATAAGCACTTTTAGAATTGCCATTGTAGCAAATCTGAGAAATAACTGGGCAGCTTCTTGATATAAAGTAATTAGCCTGCAATTAATTCCTAGCCTGGTACATTTCCAGCAATAAGCATCACAATTTGTCAGTCAAGAAATGTGTGAAAATGCAGCTCAGGGAGCATTAACTGGGACAGAGCCTTTTTTCCCCTTGTGCGCGCTCTGCCTCATTTCCTCTTCAGAAAGTTGCTTTTAAGTATGGTTCTTCTCAAGGCAAATAAAGCATAATTCATCTAATCAGTTAGAAAGCATGCAGCAGAGTGTTCCTCATTACAGGAAAACAAATGGCTTATGCTTCAATCTAGAGCTATTACTTTCCCCTGAGTAGAGCTAATGCAGTGGAAATACAGTACCCATGACCAACAGCTTAGGAAACAAAACAGCTGATTATTTAAAGATAAAGACTACAGAAACAAAGAGATGACAGACACTAAATTTCAATATAGATCAGCTAAGGCTAATATGTATAGCCAGCTACTTAGGATGTGGTTTTAAATGACCAATTTCCTTGAAAATAGTCTGCTGACAAAGACTGCTCTTTTCTAACAAGAATACTCAGGTTATGTGTCAGTTATTCTGAAACAGTAAAAAGAGCTCTTTCAGAAGCAGATATTGTAGACAGGAGCATTAGGGACTTGACAGACATGGAAAAGTTCTCTGTGGTCTCTAGTACCATCTTATAGGTGGGTGGACAAGTCACAGACAGAGTATGCAGCTTTCTTACATTCATCACAGGCGTTTCTTGTGCCCCTGTGTGGTACTTAGACATTTCTCACTCTTGGCATTTGATGTTCTTCTTGACATTTAAAACACAGGAAGAATTTAAGTGAAAAAAAAAGGAGGATAGTAACATTTGGAGATTTTCCTACAGGAACTATTTAAGATGTTTTGTCCCATGTTTCTTCCAGGACTGTTTTTCCTCTCATCCCTCCTCCATAGCTGAGCTCTAATGTGGGTGTAGGTGCAAGGGGAGTTAGTTGCCAAAAGATGGCAGGATCACTTGGTTACAACCAGAGACCCATTCATCTCCCTTCCCTAAACCTGCCATGCAGAATTCACTACTGATTACTTAGAGAATCACATGTACTTGGAAATGTTAGTAACTTATCCAGACGTAGGATCTAAATCTGCTTTTCCATACATGTTGCCTTAATTACAGATCTTTCAAGTTTCACTGCCAGATTTGCTTAGGCACCAGGGAACCTCAGGAGTGTTTACTGTATTCCCAAGGATAACCAACCAGGAGTAAAGTAGTAAAGTGTCAAACATGGATGCTTCCTTCTTGGAGATGTTTAAAGAAATTACTTAGAAAGACTTGGAAAGACTTTCTAATGACCAGAATGGTCAAAATGAAATGACCAAAAATTACTTTCTCATTTCAAAGTACTTAACAAAATCAGGTTGATTTGTAGGAGTCTATGGAGATTGGCATAGCACCTAGCTAGTGAGATCTCTAATGTGTTCTTATTTATAATTCTATTAAAACATGGAATATATCACAGGTGCAGAACTCTGAGGTCCCTCCACTCCAAAAATATGTTTCATGTATAGAGTCATGCAAATGGTGCGGAGCAGTGTTTCGGGGAAGTGGCGGGACAACGTGTAGGCAGCTGCTGCCAAGTGTCCTTTCACATGGAGCCTTAGCAGGGAGAAACAGGCCAGACAGAGCTACCCACAACTAAGCATCTGGTTTACTAGGTGTGCCTGGTTCATTAGATCACACAGAAGGACAGATGCCACAGTGCACCTTTGCAAATGAGTGAGACGCAGTCCTGGCTGCAGTAGAGTCACTCTTAGGTGTGAAGTCACTCTCAATTCTGTGAAGCATTTCACAGAATGATGTGAAAAAGAGGTGGCAATCACAGATTAAATACAGCATGATGGCATTCTCAGACAGCTGCAGAACAGCTGGACCAGCACAACAGAGTCAGCATTAACTCTGCATAGAAGTCCTTGTTTATACAAACGATCATACCCATTGATGGCTGAAACTGATTGAACCCCACAGAAGTCTTGGGGCCTGGCTGGTGGTGTCTCTGTATGTTAGACCACACGGTAACTCACAATGCCACTTTTTAGTGAAAAAAGAGCTCTGCTGAGAAGTCACTGAAGGATCCCCACAACTAGAGACACTCAAACAACCTTATCTCAGCCAGAGCCTGAGGGTACTTCTCCTTCTGCTGTAATGGTGCTTCCAAAGAGGATAATCAGGACACTGGCTGTCACACAGATACAGCTGAGGCAACCAGCACATAACCCGTATAATACACAGTGCTGGTATGCAATTAAAAATTTTGTTTCAAGGACAACTCTGTGGATCCATCTGAGCCCTACAAGTCCATCTGGGAAAGTCCTCAGATACTCTGCTCTCAACGTGGACCCCTCCAAAGAACTCCTCTAAAGGAATGATTGCAGCACTTGTCGACCTAGGGTGGATATTCTGCACTTCCATAGTCACTTATTTAAGATCCCTGAGCTCTTCCTGAGGCATAAAGGAGAAAATGCCATCACTATTGTGGCACCAAAGTTCATGTTGATTAAAAGTGTAAGGGAGATAAAAATCCTTTGATGTCACACACAAGAAAGAAGAGTTGACCATTTGATCCCTCAGCTTTTATACTGAGCATGATGCGGATGGGATGGAATACCCCAGTTGGTCAATTTTGGGTCACCTGTCCTCTCCATTCCTCCATGATGCTTTTCCGCTTCCGACCCTCCGATGGGGCAAATAATGAAATTACCTGACCTTGCTTGTTATAAGTATAAACAAAGGCCTCTCTGTATACCATTCCTTGGGCTTTTTCCAATAAATATCCCACATCTGGCCATGATGTTTTGGAAGGTAAGAAAGTTTAATGGCATGAGTTCAATTTATCCTAAGAACATTCATTTATGGATGTTGTCAAACAGTACCATCATTTAAACACAAAAATTTTTCATTTACCTAGAACAATTTCTCATTTCAGCATTTTTCTTCTGTGTTCACATCCAATATAAGTATTTCAACCTTTTTATGCTATTCCACACACATATTTGTTATGTTCATCACGATACCACAATTTTTTCATTTGTGCTTAAAAGAAAGGCACTATGCCCAGGAACCTCAGCCTGTCAAATACCTGCTTCCTTTCCTTGTTGTCACTTTACTATAATCATATTCTCATCGTAAAGCCACATGCAACACACATAGTATTTAAACAAATTTACTGGGAGATGATGTGTAAAAGATAATAGAGGATGATCTGGGTGAGACACGATAGGAACTTACTAGTTAAACCAAACCCAGGATTTGTGCCAAGAGAAAACAGGCAACTCGGTACTGTTGCTGCTCAACTATTGAGACAACCCTGAAAATCTGATCTTCAAGGTAGAAAACAACAAAAAACCAGGGTGCAGCAGGGTGAGAAGATGATGTTAACAAAGGTGGATCATGAGCTTGGTGAGGCCGTGCTGGCCACATGCGGAGGGACCCTAACTGGTACTTTTCCACTTGGTCCTGTGCAGGATATAAGGGGGTCTGTCTCAGGACAGAGAGGGAGAGAGACATGAGCACACTTTGAAGATACAGGGGACACCCTGAAGGCACAGTGCCTACCTCTTTCTACCGTACTGACGTGGCTCCTTGTTATCCTGCTGCTTGGCGGTGCTGCTATGATCTCTGCGTTGGTAAGACTTTCCTAAGTAACATTTGGGACATTTGGGAACTGCTTATAAGTCTTCCCAATAAAATTAAGTTAACTGTCTTTCTTTCTTTGCTCATGTTTGTACGTTGGAATCTCTCTGAAAGAACCTGTTACAGATGATCAGAAGTTAATGCAATTCATGAGACTATTAGGAAGAGCAGAGACACTGTAAGAAATGAAGGCTCGTATGAAAAAGAGACCAAATCCAGTGAAGAAGAAATTAGTTGAGATTCTAAGAAAACATCTAAGAAAGGATGACTTAGTCATTATAAACCGATTTTCTGTAGTGTCACTATTCCAAGTAAACAACGACATAGAGCGTTACAAGTAATCCTTGATTTCCATCCAAGGAGCCTTCAGCTTAGGAAATTTAAAACTTCTTTAAGAAGATAGAACCATCTGTCCAAATAGTGTCCAGCTACTTACAACCTGGTGTGGGTCTGCAAGTACAGCTTTTACCAGAGACCAACTGCAATTAATGCCTCTGATTTCAGCCAGTTCTCAGAAGAATCAATGGAAACCCTTCAGAAATGGTTGCAAAAGCCCACATGCAAGCCTGTAATAAATATTTTTGAAATTTACCTCTTTCTGGCATGGGTATTAAAAAGAAAGAAAAAAAAAGAAAAAGAAAAAGAAAAGCAGTCCCATTGAACTGTGACAAATTATCCTGATATAAGAAAAAGGCAAATTTGGCCTATGAAGTCCATGACAGCTTTTTGGCATGCGTATATACTTTACCACTATGTTGGGTCTCATCAAGCAGCAGATGTGGTCTTGTTTCAGCTTAAAGATACCTGTTGTTAGGAGGGCCATTTAACGTCAGCTTGTGATAGTAACACTTCTACCAGGAGCAGATGTTGCTCTCTTCCTGATACAAAGATCAGAGCATTGCCACAGATGGCTCAGTTATACCATGTGAAAATTTTCTCCCTACTCTGTCATTGCAGTTGTATCTGACTAGAATGCTCTGACAGGCTGATGGCAAGAGCCAATGGTTTTTCACGCAGCTTGCAAGACTTTTTAGGCAGTAAAAAATGAGTATGAGTTTTACTTGCACTCAGGGAGGAGTTTCTCCATATTTTTTTTCTGTTTATTTGTTTATTTAAGTGGTGGAGAAATCCAGATATTTTAGTATGGGAGGAAACACACAGATTTTAAAGGAGATCAGGAAAGCCATACCAATTGTTCTTAAACCAGGCTCAGGGTTTAGCTCCCACTGACATCTTTCAGAGACTGCTGAAAGGTAATCAAACACTACAAGCTTGATATACTATCTCTGGCACTCCTACTAATTGTTCCAGCTAAAGCCATAATATTAAAACTTTCTGATCAGATCAGCTGTGACTCAAGACATCTTTCACACTGATGTGCAATCTTCATCTCACTCACAAAATAACCCAGATACTGTATACCAATTAATAGAAAAATTACTTTTCTCTGCAAATGTATTTTCAGCTCATACTCCTTCCAATGGAGAGCAAATAGGAGAATTCATGGAAGTTGAAATACCATTCATGTTTTCTGCATGCCCTGCCCTTGGTTTTCAGATCTAGATTTCACCATTTAGTTTTGTACTACTCAGTTCATGCAAGGCAGAGAAATGAGCACTTGGGCTAATTATGCTTCAGGTGTAACAGATCACTTGCCCGCGTGTCACCAGAATGAGTAACATTTTCAACTAGGTTGAACAACCAAAAGTTGTTTGTACACAAAAGTCTCCCCATCTGTCTGAGCAGGGATTACCGTTAATGAGCTGTGTCCTTGGCCCTAGTCTTTTGAGGTTATAAATTACTTTAATGCTTTAATCTACCAGTGAAAAACCCTGGCTGAAGGAGAGGAGAAAAAACAAGCAGAACACACTACAACCAACTATTCATACTGAAACCCATACTGAATGATAAGATGAATAATCTCATCCCACGTAGTGGTTTCACAAATAAGAAATACACAGTGTTCTGAAAAGGACTATTTGCATGAGGCTATACAGCCCAACTGTATATTTAAATGAGGGAAGTACAAACCATCTTTATATTAAGGCTTCAGCTGTTCTGCCCTATTCAGTAGAGGCAATTTTCGAGATTCCACAGGGGAAAAAGCCCCAATGCTTAAAGATCTGCCCCAAACTACATTGCCCATAAGATAGCATCTTTCAGGCACACAGCTTTCTGTAGACACTACTACAGAGTGATTAAGGTGTAAGCAGGAGGTCCTGATAGAGCACCAACCCTCATAACTACGTAAGCCTCTACTAGGAATAAGGAAAATGATTAAAACAGCTCAAGGTCAACAAGGTTGCATGGGCACAAAACCAGAGTGTGAAAAATGTATTGCTCTGTTGCTGCTCTGATATGCAGACTGTGCACAAGATAAGAAAATGCTTATGCTTAATTGCAACTAGGTAGATGAGTGAAGGCTAAAATAAAATATTTGTCTTAGTGAGTGTATATGGTAAATATTATGATGCCAGTATGAACTGGATACTGGTAGGGGAGTTTTAGGGTGCAAAGTCTTCCATAGTCACCTGTACCATATAAGTAATACCATACAAAGTCAAGGCTGCCAAAGTAACAGCACTGTAAAACCCCACCAAACCTGGGTATGGATGCAGCAGAAAAGGGATAAACTAGGAAAAAAGTAACTGGCGACAGACTGTTTATTTAAGAGGAGCTTAGATTGCAAAAGAGAGGTGCAAAGGTGGTGAAAAGTCACATTCAGAAATAGAAAAGTGGGAGATAAGGTTTAAAATCAGGTACAGAATAAAGAAGGAAAGGAATTTTTGTCAGTAGGAGTGTGGACACCTACAGATAGTGATGAAGCTGACCTTTGAATCCAAGTCCACCAAGATTCTAGGGGCACCCCCGCGGGACAACCTGCTGGAGCCTCCGTCATGTCTTTGTCTGAAAGATCTGTTGTGTGAAAGTGGAAAAAGGAGGGACAGACTTACAGTGGGAAGGGAGATAGGACTGTAATTCAACAGTTGTTGGGTGTGATTCAAAAGACTTAAGAATGATAATTAGTAGCTTTATAGCTGTGTGTGCTTTTAGACTAATTATCATTTAATTGCTTTATTAGTCTCTTAGTAGTGTATTGCTTAATTTAAAAACATCATAGTCTCTTAATTCGGTTATACCTCAAGCCTTCAATGTGAAGGGTGAACCAGACTCATAAAGCATATGGCTATCACCTTTGGCTTACCAGCTCTATCCATTAATCAATGGGGCTGGCCTTCACCCTATCTCCAGATGGATGCTCAGACTCCCATCCAACCAGTTTTGTCTGGCTCCAAAAGCATGTTTAGCAGAATAAGAAAACACTGATCTTTGTGTTCTCTGACTTTCCATGCTCAGCTCACCACATTTCTCTTCCTCACATTTGTAAAAAAAAAATGACAAGCCTACTGGTATATTACAATCATAAAATGCTTCTGGGATGGCTTCATGGTGTCATACCTCTAAATGTGAGGGAACGATGACAGCATGAACAGATCTTTTCCCCTGAACTCATAAGCGTGATGGAAGAGGGACTCTCTTACTTCCTTGGTTCTTTTGCTGCACTTTTTTCTACTAATGCAATATAATTTACTTTCTACCTCTTTGAGATCCCAAGTAGAACCCCAAGTACCACATGCAGCTGGCTAGCAGATTCGTGAGCAGCTATGTGGGGTGCCTGAGCAAGAAAGTGAAGTTACTGCTGTGTTATAGTTGCAGATAATGGTCTCTGAGGAAGCACATGCCCCAACGGTAAATTCATGTCTTGTATTCTCCAGTAGTATGCAAGCTAATAGCCAAGTATCTCATGTATGGATTCCTCTAACTTCAGATGTATCCTGTTTTCAGATTAATTTCTCCAGTAAAAGTGTTTTTAACTCACCAGGTTAATGGGGCTCTAAGGAAAGAAGTATTGGGAGGAAAATCCTAGCCCATGTAATTTTCTTTACATTGAACATTTATGGCGGCTTATCCTTTTCAAATGAAAAGCGTTCAGTTTTGGCATCTTCTCTCCAGGGATAATAGCACAGCTATTATCTCCCCATCATTTACTCAATTCATCACTCAGAGCATTGCAATTTTATCTAATTCAGTGAGAGTAAAAAAGTACTAAACCAAGAATATCTTCCCTTTTACACTGGAAAAGATGACTCTCCAAAACACTGTGTTTCCTTCCCTCCCACATGCCTAAAAGCATCTCCTGAAGAGGCTCAAATTATATAATACTATCTGATCATTGGTGTCTGAACCAAGAGAAATAACAACTAATGATCAATGACACTGAAAATGCTGGCTATGTCCTCTGACAAGGTATGCAGATCAATGCTGTGCCATTCAAGAAAAAGAAGCTCAGGAGATCATCTCCAAGACTAAAGCCCACTTCTGAAGTGATGCTAATCTATGTTTGGGGTTGCAGCCGTGGAGATACTAATCTCTTTGCATGTTGCTCAGAAGAACTTGCAATTCAGAATAAGATTTTACAAGGCCAGATGCCATTTCTGAAATGTTACTGCCAAATGAATAGATCTGTGCTGCTGGTCACAGAAGGTAGCCCAGACAAGGGAACCCCATTTGAATCACTAGCACTGGCTCAAAGGTACCTACTGGTCATCCCAGGTATGGATTATCACATGCAGGGTGTTTTGTATGGGTAGCCTCTAGCTCTGCAGTTAAATATCAGTTATAGTAGCTAAGAATAGTTCAGAGCACATATAGTAATTTATTTTAAAAAAGGACTTTTTTACTGTAACGCCAAAGGAAAGTAGAATTAAGTCTCCAGCTGCTTAATACTGCTTCTGCTAAAGCTGAGTGAAACACTGACTTGTCTGGTTCATATTTGGTAGCAGCAGAGTACCTTGGACAACTGGTTTATAGGTCTGGTTGAGAATTTCCCACTACACTGCGTCCAGCTCCAAATAAAAAAGTTTGCTTTAGATACAGACTTCCCCCTGAGCTTTGCTGGGTCTGCAAAGCTAATAGATCTAAAATCTCATTTCAGCCAATATAATGATCAAATGAGTCCTGAAAAAATATTGCCAAGTAAGAAGGGGCCACTTCCTCAACCACTTTGAGTTCTTGTACTGGTAAAACTGAGTTGCTGTTTCATTCCCAGCTGGTGGGATGGTTAAACACCCTGAAAATGAAACACCAACGTATCAAATGGCTGGCAAGAAGCTCTTAAGAGATTACTCATGACTGAGCAAATAGCCCACAATACTGGTTACTTCTTTTGCAGAGGAAAATCTTTCACGGGGAGAGACTTTAATCCACCCACTCAGCAGCCTGGTGTTAGAAATCTTTTCTGTATTGGTCATGAAAGTCATCATCAGCACCAATAATTAAGCCATGACCTTTAGGAAATAAGTAAGCTTTCATCAACACTAGTGGACTGAAATGAGTTAACTGAAGAATTTCCCCATTTTAATTGTCCGTGTTGGTGGGTTTACAGGATGGTGTTTTCTGAAACCTTTCTTTATGCAAACTACCACCTCCCTGGGGAGCTGCAAAGAGAGGCACTTCTAGCCTCACAGGCAGGCAATTACTATTGCGCCTTTACAGTTCCCGCCACTCTGCAGCAGAACACACCTGGGACAGAGAAACAGCACAGTCCCCTGCTGCTTCAATTCCTCCCAGATTTGAGGATCCACATAACAGGGCAGTTGCCAAATGAATAGATCTGTGCTGCTGGTCACAGAAGATAGCCCAGACAAGGGAACCCCATTTGAATCACTAGCACTGGCTCAAAGGTACCTACTGGTCATCCCAGGTATGGATTATCACTCTGCTTTTTCTCTCAAGACATTTGGAGATAGCATGAAAAACTGGACTTATGCTGACCTCTCTCAGAAATTCTCAATGTTTCCTACACCACCTTCAAGCAGATAGACACAAATCCGTAGCGGCAAAATTTCTGCTAGCACAGAATTCTTTATTTTCATTCTGAGTTTCAAGCGCCTCATTTTCCACCCTCCAGCACGCAATGATAAATACATCAGCATTTGAAAAAGAAACAGCTCAGAAAATGCTTTTCATAGGAGAGCTATTAAAAAACAATTTCTTTACCAGGGAGAAATACCACTGTCAAGTATACAACAAGCAGCCTTCTTCACAGTTCATTTTTTTCTGTTTATATTATGGTTATCTTTCATATTTCTATTCTTCAGCAAATCGGCTTGATAGATTCATTCTTTTTCAAGAGCTGGTCTTAGTCACTAGAGTCTGTTCACCAAGAACCATCTGTTTCCCTCCCACACTCCATGGTAGAATTACGCCTACAATGAGTTTCTTCTATTAAGAATGAAATGACTATAACTAGCTAGGTGACATGAGTCCCTGGGGAGACAACACAAGTCTTTGTTCATAATTATTATACAGCATTTATGTGCAATATTTGTTACTCAAGGACTGACTCTGGACAGTAAGTGCAACTGTCTACTCTTTCCTCCCAAAGTCACAATTTAATCCCAGAAATGATGCTCTAAGACATGGGGGCATCACTGGGTTTTTTTTTTTATTGTTTTGCCCTTCACACATAATGGAGACAGTCTGATCATGCAGCCCATGTCAATGTTTGTTTAGTGCAAATGGGAATAGCGCCAATGACACCACATATTTCAACTGCGGACATAGCTCTTATTTTTCTTAAGGGGAAAGTTCATATTGAAGGTTTCCCTGAAGTACAATATCAACACTTCAGTTAGAGGGGGCAGCTGGCCCAGAGGTTAACACACCGGCCTGGGATTTAGGTATGGATTTATCAGCTTCAGCTCCCTATTCCATACTGATTGTTGATTCCCAGTCTCTTGCTACAGTACCAAAAGCTCAAAACCTGTGCAAGAAGTAGGGATGGAGAGAGAGTGAATGAGGTTGAACCAGACCTCTTACCCCTTCCACAGCCCAGGCTCTGATTTCTTTAACTGTGTTTATGTGTGGTTAGGGGTGATTCCCCTCAAATTCATTCTTCTGCCTCTGACCTCATGATCATGCAAGAGTCACCTAATCTTTCTGACTCAGACTCATCCCATCTATGTTACCTAAGTAAGTGTATAGGAGAGTTTAATGAGCTTAAACTAAAGGAGCTAATAGCTCTATAATGAAGGAATCATCTTGCATCAAATCTGTTATATCTGCATGGGCAGATAAGTAATAATAATATCATTATAGATAATAAAGTGTGGGCCTTATCTTGGAGGCCTCATCCAAAGTGCAGAATGTAGACAACAGCTGAGAAGCTAGATTGCAGCCTGCGCTGCATGTTCATGCTTCACCAAAAAGCAGGATCAAGTGCACCCTGGGTAGCTGTCACCTTCATTTATGTCACTCAAGCAAGAAGACAAATTGCCGTGAAGTAAGTGAATAACTGCATGCCATGCCTTCAACAGAAAACAAATTGGGAAGGAGTGAGAAAAGCAATTGCTGTTTTCAGATTAAAGAGGATACTGTTGAAGAAACAGTATTTCTCTTGCACTTTACCTATACAGCATTTTCACTCAGTGACCTGCTGAACAAATCCCCCTGAATGCATGTTGCTGGGAAAAATCTAATCTCTTTTAACAAGATGCTAAAGTTTTCAGAAGTGAAATAGCATTTCTCGTCTCTTCCTCTTTCCAGTGTTGCAGCTCAGGAGCCTTGGCATCTTATCAGCGCATGGGCTCAGCTATGTCTTTGGAGTTGGAATCGATCTAGCCTTGCTCTTAGAAAGAAAACTAATGAAAAGAAGGGAAAAGGAGTGCTGAGTAAATTAAATGCAGCTCCTGCCAGATGACAAGAGCACAAACCAAGGTGTAGGCAGAGAAATTTTCCAGGGCCTGAAGAACTACCATGCAAGAGCAGATCTAAGGTGTATTTGTTCTCAGCCCCCATCTGACAACAGCTAAAAGGGATGTTTCAAAGAAAGATGTAAGTCATCTGCATCAGGTAACCAGGAATATATAATCATCAATGTATAATACATCTTCCCAATTAGGTCTCATCCTGGTTTATAGGCTGAAGGATTGGTTTAAGTGTTTAAACTAAAACACTATCTTTCTATACATATTTTACTCATAACATATTTTTATCCATACAGATGTTTAGAACATATTGAAACTTCATTTAATTACCCTAATAACAACATATACAATTAATTTCAGAATCCAATTATCCTTTAGGAGCATAGTCTTGACTTTTATGTGCTGAACTTGCTTCTACTTTCACTGAATGCCTCCTTGTTGGACACTGTTTTTATTTATTTTTAGCATAGATGTCTGTGGCCACTCTGGCTTCATGTTCTGCTGATCCTCCCTATGCCAGGGATTTGAACATCTAATAGTGTATGAGCAATCTCTTGTCAAGCATGCAAAGCTGACTGCTTTCCTAGAGAGCATCTGCATTCCAAGGAATTCACTGTTCCCATAGACACAAGGCCCATGTAAAAAAATTTAACGGGGTGGTTGCAAACGTTTGCGAGTGACTGAGGAATGGCATTGATTAAATGTCCCTGAACCTTCCAAATTATTAGATTTGAGGCAGAAGGGACAGAAGAATAACTAAAAGTCTCCAGACATGTCTTTTAGATTGCAAATAGGATTTTTTTTATTAAATATTCCATTAATACCTAGCTATTATATAGCTTTTTTCTTCAATAAGTTCTTCATAAAGAAGAGCCATATAATTTTTCAGGGGAAGAAACAGACACATAGATGTGAAGTGATTTACCCAAGGTCACATAACTAAGCAGTGGAAGAACTGGGAGGAGAATCTATCTATTTTAAAGCCCTTCAAGAGATGATACTCCTACCCTGACTAAGCGCTTCTTCCTGAGAGCTGCCCTTTAAGTGCCAAATTAACATTAAAATTATGGCACTGACTCAAAGCCAAACTTATGTTTAGAAAAAATACAAAGCACACATTTTAAGATTAGGAATATTATCTCTTTTTAAAAAAAGCATAAGAAATTGAATTCAATAAATGCAGTACACATTTGGGTGAATAATACTTGAGTGATGGGCCTGTGAAAGAGTCTATTCTTTTTGTAGGTACCGTGTTCTCTTCTCTGTCACTGTTCATTGTTTTTCTATCCGATTGTTGGGAGATCACAGGCCCTCAAGGAGAGGGAAGGAAGCAGGTGAGTGAGGCAGAGTAATGCCAGCCCCAGAAAGTACTAGCCCTACAGGAAACAATTAAAAGAGGCCATGCCTCTGCTTGCCTCCAGGCAGGCTGAGAAGATCACTCTTTCCAGCTCCAAGCTTACAAAGAAAGAAAGTACAGATAACTGCTTTGCTCTTCATGTCTTCCGCCACCTCCTACCTCCCTGTATCTCCCCCGCTCCCAACCCTTAACTGATTTTGACCCATTCTAATCAGGAGTTAACATTTATCTGGAGAAAAACTGCCAGAGGTAGCAGTCCTAATGTGTCCTGCAGAGTTAACATAGAAAACATGGAAATTGCCAGTTGGTGATCCAGGGGTTTCATTCCAACAAAAGGAAAGCAGTGAAAACTGTCCTCAAAAGACACATCTGAGGCAAACACTGGTAAATTAAATAAATAATTGCACAGCAACCAAGGTAGAAAATCAAAACAATCTTCTCTGCAATTCACAGATCAACACAGAGGCAGCTGTGTCATCTCTCATTTGCTACAGTACAGATCCCAAAACGATGCTGAAGCAGGAGCATAAAGGTACATGAAAAATATTTATAGAAAACATCTCAGACCTTCCAAGAATCTCTTCAAGAGCTTTTCATATTGCCCATTTTGTGTAAAGGGATGGATAACATTCAATTGGATTAGGCTAAGTGTATGTTACTGCTATGGACAACAGCAGGGAACAGATGCCTTAGGATCGCTAGAGCTTGTGTTTTCATGTCCCCTTCAGCAGGAGGTTAATCTTTGTACCTTATTACAGACATAAGCAAGGCTTCAGTTTAGCCACACCTGTGGGCCTCTAGAATCAAAAATAGTTGCTTGCTCTTGCAATAGTTGCTCAGCTCTGTCCTGTCCCTCCCACCCCTTCCCTGACTGATAATGAATCAAGCACATTCTCTAAAATGCCTTTTTGGAGCTTCCTAGGGAAACTAACCATGCATTTTATTTTGATCAATTACATACAAATGTATTTCTTCTGCAATTGATTCAGTCTAGGACAAAGAGTAATTTAACGGCAAGTAAAGTTGTACCTTCTACTTAGATTATTTGCTTTCTCCTACTGTCACTGAGGAAATGTTCACCTTTGAATCAAAGACAATGTACAGGTTCACAGAAACTCAGAAATGTGCCCCCGCTTATGTGCACCTACTTCAAGTTATTCACTCCTATTTAAAATACACAATGGAGGGTTAATACCACATTCAATTGGCTTTTCAGTTAAATTGAAAATTTAATATGACAGAACTTGGTTTTCAGCCTGGTTTCCAAGGAAACATTTTCAGCCACTATTGGTAGAGGTTACAGGTTGACTGTCAAACCCACAATTTCCTTTGTTCCTCATCCATCAGTTGGATTTCTTTATCATCTTGTCTTCGCTGATGAAATACATGCTAATATAGGGTGAAAGGTTTCTTAATGCACGCAAAATAATCCCTATTTCCCAAACAGTCTCCCTAAAAGAGAGGCACTTAAAAAGAAGTAGCAACGATTAAAGGAGAGTATATCAAATGAACTTATTCAAATTAATTTTGAAAGTGTTACACAGATTTGTATATGTACAAGTCTGTGCAATGTTGATAAATATGTACTGGAGATAATCTACAATTTTACTATTTATCCCTAACAAGCAGATGGGCTCCCACATTGCCATTTCCAGGAGTACAAACACATTCTGAAAACAAAAACGAAACAAGGAAGAGTTTAAGAATATACCCACAGGTTTTTAACCAAATGTGTTAAAGGTGAGGTTTTATAAGCCATTGGGATACTCACATTTTCTACAATGACAGCATTAAGAAGTAATGAGGGCCACAAAAGATCAATCACCAATATTTGAAGACAAGGGGCAGTATGCACTGTATTAGGACAGGCATATATAGGACTGAATATATATTAGGCATATATAGGACATAAAAGAGGCTCCAGCCTCATGAGCAGGTACTGACACAGGCTGGACGCATACTACCTTGGCTTGCTCCCTCCCTAGCTTTGCTTCTTACCAAAAAAGTGGTTGGTGCATAGGAAGGGAGGGCAGATGGATATTTTCATGCATGCAGAAACGAAGCCTTGCTTCTAATGCATAATGAAGTTACACAGGCTCACTGCTGTTGTTTCTACTTTCATTCTTACTCGTGTTTCTGCTTGCTCTTTCTTTGTGCCTTGGCAAGGAAAAATATGGGGAATCATATTCCCGGGACCCCCTCCTCTTCCCAGGACATACTGCATGAGTCCATACTGCAGTATTTTTGCTCCTCTTTTGCCTTTCCAAAACCTCTGTAGTGCCAGAGCACTGGGTATGGCTCTTTTTAAGGTCACTATTAATAATATCCTTCAGACACTACAGAAAATTTCTAGGAGCTATTCTCCCAGTTTCCCTCCTAAGCTGTGCTAGTCATAAAATGAGGACAAAATGGTTCATTTTTCTCTGACTGCAGTGTGCTTGTCTCCATAAGTGTCTTGCACTGCAATTGCCCCAGCTCATGCTTTCTCTACTTCTCTACTCCTCTCCTCTTCTCTTCTCTTGTCTAAGTTTCATACTAGTAAACACCTCCCTCGGTTGGGTATAGAGCATTTCTACATACATTTGATGAAAAAGTTCAAAATTTCTCTTCTTGGGCCATGCACAACAATTCCAGTGTCCTTCCATCCTACTTTCCAGGATACTTTCAGCTCACACACTCTGGAACAATCATGGCTAGGTTTTAAGGACTACGCTTTATGTTAATAATTGGATGATGAATCAGGGCTAAAGCTTTCAAAACTGGAGTGAGACATGCCCTGCTTGTGCAAAAAGCACAACCACTGATGCTGCTGTGAGCTGAAGCTGACCTGGTGAAATGTCCACCTTGATTCCTACAGCAGCACATATTTTGTGACTCTTTCCTTTAGATGTTCATAATTAAAAAAAAAAAAAAAAGTCTGCTATGACAATTTCCCTCAAACTTATAATCTAATTTTCCATCCCTTCCCTCCTATTTTATATAAACAGATTGAATTCTTTCTTTTGTGGTCTACACTGAAGTTAGGAAAAGAATGGAAGCAGAGAAAGGATAATTTCTGCAAAAAGCTTCTTCTGAAGATGGGGTGCTAGACATTGAAGAAAATGCAAACAGAAATGATGGGTGCTCTCAGGATAATGGCTGATAATGAGTGCAGGCTGGAGGTGCCAAAGGGTACCTGATGTTGGCACTTTGTTTCACAGGATGATGACAGAATTAGTACATTTCTGTAACCTTGACAGCAAAGAGCCTGCACCCGGGGGCAGTGTGCAAGGAAAGCTGCTTGTGACCTAGATGGGAACCACTTCATTGCATCACTGTTCTCATCTTTTACCCTCCTGACCTGCATGGGCCCAGGAGACTGGGAGTTGATCAGTCCCACCCCTGGCACTTTTCCATTGCAACCCAACCAGGTCCCTGCCAGCAGCAGGTCCTGCAGCATGCTGAGGCTCTCAGCACCTTCAATTGTAGGTGGTTAATGCTTTGTTTCTGTTGTTCCAGGATACTCCTCCCTTACTGTCCTTGTTACTGCTTCATTTCAATGGTAATAAACGCCTTTTTATTACCCTTTTCCTTTGCAGCAGGTGTGTAATGGTGCTGGGAAGGCACAAGAGACACAGATGCAGGAGGACTGCACCTCAGTGATGATGTGGGGTTAGACATTGCTCCCGGAACTGAAAGGCCCTGTGGTCTTGAGGGACACAAAAGCCAGGGAAAATATCTGATGGACAGGTTGGTCTGTGATTCACTGTGAAATTGCTTAGAGACCTTTTCTCTTTTAACTGGTGTCCTAACGTTATCACTGGCAGCGCTTAAATCTTGATTTACCCCTGCTCACACAACAAGTTTCAAGTAATCTCTGTGGGTCTAGAGGCTGATCTATCAAAATTTGACACAATGTCATGGCAGTATAATTAAAAATGGAGGTCTTGATAAATTCTAACATTGCTCTAATTTCACTCTAGTATGAATCCATTTAGACTGATCTCATTTAGATCACCTGGGATAAAGGTGAAACTTTTCCAATCTTGTCATCCGAACAGGAATGTCAGAACATCATAAGGTTCACCATCCTCTCCTGAAGTTAACTAAGTGGAGATATTACAATATTATGATAAAATTGTGGATATATTAAGAGCAGTATAATCATTTGATACTAATCAACACTGAAATTGCTAGGGAAATAAAAAGATGTGATTTTGCTTAAAGCCTGTAGCAAAACTTGCTTGGTTGACAGCAAAATGAACATTACAGAGGTTCACTTATTTTATCCATTTCAATTCTTAGACTGACATGTTTTCTGTCCAGAGATGTGAGTGCATACGCAGTGCACCTCAAGAGATGGGAACATGTCCATCAACAAATTCCACTGTAGTTTATTTATGGTTAATATTTTACAGCAAATTAACATTAATACACCCCTCTTTGATAAGATAACAATCTGAGGGCAACACCTTCTCTTTCAAGGCTCCCAGTAAAATGATAACCTTTGAAACATGTCAGCTGCCTGATGTGAAAACTGAGAACTGTTTCCATCAGACAGTTTAACAACTGATCTATATCTTTATGACTACAGCTTTTCATTATAGAGATATATGTTGTGGATGACCCATCCCTGGCAGTAGTCAAGACCAGGTTGGATGGGGCTTTGTGCAACCTGGTCTAGTGGGAGGTGTCCCTGCTCAGGGCAGAAGGGGTTGAAACTGATGATCTTTAACGTCCCTTCTGACTCTAACCATTCTATGATTCTATGATACTATATAGCACCTAAACCTCTTCCAGAAAGACACAAGAAAAGTTAAAAACTTCTTCTAGGCCCCCAAGTGGTGTTAGCTCAGCATATCAAGATACTGATGGAGTTCTGCTGGGAAGTCTTCCTGACCAAACAAAACCTGAAACACATAGCATTACTCTGGTGAGTACCCATGGGCTGCATGGCGACTATACCTGCAGTGCACTTCGGTTGTGTATTTTACTTGCTGTTTTGTTGCTTTCCTTTCTATGGTGCAGTAAATTGTACAAGTTCTAGTTCTCTTTTTTCCCCAGAACTGCTGAGGACTCTCAGATTACTATTATGGCATTCAGGTAAGTGACACAGCATCTTGCTTGGGTAGATTGTGGCCTCAGTGTGCATGCATTCTTTAAGTGAAAAAAAAACAAAACCTGAAGCACTGTTTATCATTCACAGGTAGTAAAGAAGAAAAATAAGGTTGGAAAGGACCTCATAAAATCCTTCTCTGTCCTAGTAAGATACCAGATACACTGTTACATATGGCATTCATGTTGCATCTGCAACTGGAAAATACAAATGTGCTTAAGCTGGTTGATTTTTTGAGATAAGCGTGCTAGTTTAAATCTTACTCTACTCTGAAACATCAATTTGTATGCTTGTACTCTGTAGTGAAATACATAAAACCAAGAGACAACCAGTTCATACAGGTTAGGCAGCCCCAAGTTATTAAAATAGGAACTGAAAGAGAAGGATGAAAAAGAAGGTTCTAGTATGGTTCCTCAAGTACCTGGAAAAGAGGCACCCAGGAAACTCTTTACCTGAGGGAGGGCGAAAAGGAGAGCAAATAGTTAATCCTATTTGGAAAAAGGTTGGCATTCAGGAATACAGGATGTGTATTAGGCTGAAAGGGAGAAAAGACATACAAAGGGGCACCAGATAAAGAACTTTGCTTTCTTAAGGGAGATGGTCTTTAAGGTCAGCTCTCCAGGTCCTCCTGGATAGGCTACTGTTGGGTACATATTTGACCAGTATCCATGGGAGTAAGTGTAAGATGAGTTAGCATTGTGTTATAGAATATGCCTGATACACTATTTTAAGACAGTTTCAAACAAGAGACTGCTGTTGAACGATTAAGGTAACTCCCATCCTCTACTAAATGTATTTTAGTCAAACCTCAAGAGGTATCAGTGAAGATAATGGCTGTCTCTTGCTTTGCAAACTAGGCTATTAAAACACTATTTAACATTTGCCAGGGCATGGGGCACCTAGCCAAAGGAAACAGTGTACAGCAGTCTCTTCAGCAAGGTGGATGGTGTAATGTGTATGGACCAGGGAATAGCGCACTCCCTGGCAGCACATTTAGTGCCATTACTTGGACGCTTCATTTCAAGCATGCCACATATCCCGCCATATGTGCAGAGTGCACCAGTTGAGACAACTGCCAAGTTAAGATATAACCAGGCATTCTCCTTCTGAACATCCTTGGCCAGCAGCCATTCCATAAAAGAGTCAGGAAAGCTCCTTGGGGAACCCTCTGGGGCAGGCACGCTCAGACTAGCTATCCCTAAACTCATCAGCGGTGTCTGTGAAAGCTGTCTGGCTGTAAGTTCTTCAGGCAAGCTGCTTTCTTTCAATTATCCAGACTCTGCATGCATGTGAACAAGCAGGTCCAAAGCATCAGCTGTACACGATGAACAGCGCTCTCCAGCCCAAATCCAACATATGAGATGTATACCCATTTCTTCCAGCTTTCACAAAGATGGCACTTAAAACTCCAGGTTGCTGGTAGGAAAGAATGCAGCTATACTACCTTCTTTAAAGGGGGACATCTGAAATCACCTGTGTTGCTGCTACTGGAAGTGTAGGTTAGTGAGGAGAGACAATCGTTGATCATCACCCAAAAGTGGTGATGGCTCACTCCCAACAGGAACACATTCTCACCAGGCCCTGAACCTCAGCAAATTCACCTTTCATTTTTCTCCTTTCCACACCTGCAATGACGTGCTAAAATGGCAAAAAATACTGTTGACTATAGTTGCTGGGGTGGATGGGAGGGACAGGTGACCTAACAATGTTGAGAGCTAAAGGAAATATGTGAAGGAATTGAGTAGATGACAGCTGTAATGCTGTAGAGGTCATTAAACAGAAAACAGAAGTAGAGTTGGAAACAGGATTTGGGGCAGGGCTGATTTGGAAATATAATGATGCAGCAAGAATCACTGATATTAGAGTGATGTTGTGATCAAAACCTTCCCTGGAGAATTCTGGGGCTAGTGGAAAGTAGGGAAATGGGCTGCTAGGCCCTGAAGCAGCAAACCCTGCCTGTCACAAAGAAATAGGGAAGGGTAGAAAGAATGATAATCTTCCAAGCTTCAAAAGGAAGGGGTGAAAGAAGAATTTTGGAAGGATGACAAAATGATTTAGTGCTTCCATGCCCTATTGAAGCTCAAGGTCTCTGTGCTGCTAAGAATGGTTACTGTCCTCTCACCCAATGTACTATGCACATTGAAAAATTTGACAGAGAAGAATCTAATTACCATTCCCTAAAGGCTCAGAGACTTTCCATTGATAGAACTCCTTCAAAGTTATACAGGCACTACATTAACATTTTGAATTGCAGCAAACCTGATTTATTCATTATTTCTTTGGTATTCAGGATACAGTGTACAGAGTTCTGATGTCCCTTGGGCGTCACTACCAAGACTAGCACATTGATTTTGATTACAGTTTGCATTTCTGCTCATGCTGAAATGCAGACAAGCAAAATCACCACTCAGGATTTGCAGCAGACATTAGGCTTTTAAAGGATCAGATATACTTGGTCAAAAATATTATAATGAGAGTAAAACCTACAGAAAACATGCCACAATGTATTATTATGGCACAAGACACATAGGTCTACACACACAATAATTTTTTTTCACTTCCGAATTTCCATGCTTTGATCTCTTGTGCATCTTTTCTTAGAGTAAATCCTGCAAATGGATTATATTTAAAGAACTGTTTATTTGCTGCTTGAAAGAAATGCTAAAGCAATATTTTGGCACATTATTTACAAAGTGATAAAACTCTTCTATTTATTCTACACAGATAAAAAAAAAAGTGCTCATGTATTTTGATAATTTGTACAAAAAAGTATGGACTAATGCTTTAAATCAGCGGAAAGTTGATAATCAAAACCTGACTGTCTTTTCTCAAATGAAAATAGCATGAGCCGTATGCAGAGACAATCTCTTCCTTGAAGAACTATAAAATAGGAAGCACTATTTTCACAGAGGAATCCTTGAATCTGAGATGGCATGCTTTGGGTTACTAGTTCCACTTCCATTTTCCTAGAAACTTGAGTAACGTCTTTTGAATAGTGTACCTAGAAAGCTGAGCTGCATTTTAGGAATGAAGTTTGATAGAGAAACCAGCTGGCAAGAGCATATTTGAACGAGAAGCCAGATGAGTGAACTCTAAAACACACTCTGGTTTTCATTGACTGTGTGATGTGGAATTCTGTATCTGGGCAAGAGCTTCTGCCCACACCACAGAAAAAGACGTATGGCTTCATCTTCTTTCATTGGCATATTATTCTCCATGTCTCACGTACCTGGAACATCTTTTCTAGCTTTAGGCATCCAAAAGCTAGGCATTCAGTCTAAAATGCTGCCCAGATTAGGCTGAAGACTTAAGGCTAAACGTATGTGTACTTTCCCTCATTTCTTATGAGAGCCTAAGTCCAACTCTACATTGCCTCTGACAGTTCAAACCTGTCCCATACATTCCTGCCTGCTGCTACCAGAGTTTGATGGCCATATCAGGCGCTGACCTGGTACAGGTTGAAGTAACATTTTCAGCCAGAGGGTTTGGGTTTCTGTGGTGATTGCAGCCAGGTTTGGAGGCTGGAGGAGGTTGTATGTGGGTTTTCAGTCATAACAACTGCTTACCTCATTTGCTACAGCTCTGTATAAGGACTAACAGCAGCATATGGGAAGTAGTCAGATCATGTGGCACATGGTGAAACCTTCCTTTTTGGCAGAGTCAGCAGGGACTTCAATTGGCTTGGGTCAATCATGAAACTGCTCCCTTTAAGTAAATGCCTCTTTTAGAAGCTAAAACTAGGGAAGATTAACCCTGCTGTTAAAGGTCTTAGGGTTAAAGCCGCAAATCAGAATACCTGAGACAAAGCTCATTGCAAGTTTCAAACTAGGTTAGCTTTTCACACACTGGATCTGGAAGCTGTACATCTCTTTTGTCCCCATTAAAACAGGGAAAATAATATTAATTTATTTGACAGAAGGAGTAGACTGAAATTATGATTCATCTAGATATTTAAGTACTTGTCCTAAAGGAATAATGTGAAGTTCTGATATGTATCTTTCACATATCTAAATTAAAGCAGGTGCACACCCCATTCACTCTATCAGATGTTTAATTATACAAAAGCTTTAATCACATCAGGACTCCAGTATGTCATTGACACCTTTGGTTGGAAGCTACATATTAGTATTGATAATGGCACCGCATCCCTTTTAATCCCTTCGCTGCCAGCCACTTCCTTGCTTCACTATCACCAATTGCAGTAATTCCTGTGACTTAAAACACCCTGCCAGGATGTGCCTGACGTAATTAGAAGTGCTTATCTGACTGAGATTTGTTTAGTGAGTGACCTTTCGCACACAGATACTTCCATGTACTGAACACTGCATATCAGTGGCAAGAGAGGAAAAGCCAAGCGACGAATAAAAAGACCAGGGAAAGCTACCAGCCCTCAGGAACACAGAGATGCAGAATAAGGTCATTCCTCTTTCCTTTCTCCAGCTTCCTAATTTAGATTTTATTTATAAAAGCTCTGTGAGTTATTAGTAATCCAGCAAAAAGGATTCAGTATAGCCTGGAGATTCTTTTTAAAGGTATTAAACCTATTAAGGGCATGTCCTGAGATAAACCCCTAGGGAAGGCTACTTATAACTGGCCTTTGGGCAGAGTTTGAACCATTGAACCCTTGCAGTCTGACTATCCAGCCAGGTTTCTTCTCATGTTGACTGTAACATCCTAATCTGGATGTTAGCATACTGTTGGGAGACTATGCTCAAAGCTTTGCTAAGGTCAAGGTAAAAGATATCCAATGGCTTTCCCCTCATCCATATATTCAATCATTTTATCACAGAGCACAATCAGGATGGTCAAGCCAAGGGTAAATCCATGCTGACCATTCTCAGTCACCTTCTTCTCCTTCACATGCCCAGAAATGTGCTCCAAGCAAACCCATTCTTTGATTTTTCCAGGGACAGAAGTGGAACTGCCAGTCTGCAGCTGCCTGAATTGTCTCCGTTGCCCTTTCTGATGATGGGTGCAACATTTGCCTTTCTTCAGCCTAAGTGTCCTCTAGAAACTAGAAAGCCTGGAGGCTTCTGAAATAAATGATTTTTTTTTTTTTTTTGTACTTTCTTTGCCCCAGTGGCAAAGAAATCTGCTGCAAAACATACACACATACATGTTCTTAATAAAATCAACTTCCTGGAGATCATAGCAAGGGCAGCAGCTTGGGAACTGCTCACATGCAATGGGGATTCAAACATCAAGGAGACAGTATGCCTTCAAGCATGGGTACAATACAGTAAGTAACAGATCAGAATTTTTAATAGTTATTTCTGTTATGCAACCAAACAGAAATTAATATATAAATTTTTCCCTCTGCCCTGCTGTTGGAAATTTTGTTATGGTTTGTATTAAAATGCCCTTTCCAGAGCTCAAATTATTTGTGGATGGGTAATTCAGGTGGTTAATTCCTTGGGTGTGGGTGCATATGCAATGCCAGAAGTAGTACAGTTGCATTTACCTGGTCATCTGTAATATGACCTTATCACTTGGAAAAAAAGCAGAAAAAAGTATGATAAAAGCTTTTGTTACCTTCTGCACCCCTATTGTATGTTCTCAAAGCCTCATTTACACTTGAATACCTTGAATAATAAGTGAAGTACTTTTAAAAACATTTAAAGAGGTCTGATTGAGAGGTTTACAAACAGGGGTATAAAACTTTAGAGTGAATAGTCTAACTACATGCTTAGAGTTGTGTACCAGTTTTTTATATATCTTTTATAAAATAAAATCTTAGTTTAACCTTGAGACTAGTACATCTTTGACAATTAATTTTTCAAGATGCTTTCACTATATAAAAGAAAACCTATATAACTTAATTCTAGCTTCATCTGAAGAGGAAATTTTTAATGACATCATCAACTGACTAGAAATTTTTGCTGTAATTTTGATGCTCTAGTTCTGTAATTTTACAAATTAAAATAAATTCTTTTTTTTTAAAATATACCCTTCTCAATCAAAAAAGTGAATTGTTATTTTAGAAGACGTCATCCAGAAATACCTTGGGGTTTGATTTTTTTCCTCTTTCTGGAGCCCTGGTGTTGGAGCTCCATCAAAGGAATTCAGGTAATTCAATACAAAATTGTATCTTTCTTGTCCTTATCCATGGTTGTTTGCTGAGAAAGCATGGTGGGTGTTGGGGAGGATTTTTTTCCCTTCCCTACTGGGAAGGCACTGACTCTCCACCATAAACATTTGATTATATATATAAAATACTTGTAGCGTTATACACAATTGTAATGCTTAATAACTCCCAGCTTGAAGCCAGGTTCAGGCTCATCTTTTCCTGAGCTCAACAGTAGTATGAGAGTGTGGAAAGAGGGTTTAGGGTTTTGCAGATATAAAACCAAAATACGAGACATAGTTCTTAAACTAAAATCTGGAACCCCACTTTTAAGACATGATGGCAACAAACGGAGACAACTAACAGAGTAGACAAGAGAGATGAGAACAAAACAAATAATAATGCAGATCAAATGTACACACATAGTCAGCTAGTATCAAAGGTTTGCTTGGATTTTAAACAGGCAACATGCTGTTTAATCTTTAAATCTTGGTGCAATCAGACATGGACAAATACAAGATACTGGAATCAGTAATTTCTCCTCTCAAATGGAATCCTCCAGCAAAGAGGAAAATGATGGCCATCATTTTTTGGTAAATTCTACCATTCTAGCAACCAACCTTGTTTCTTATTATCACAGGTATAACATGCTGTGCATTGCAGGCAAGCACCTGTCTTGTTCTCAGTCCTTTATCCTTTGTCAATACCCCTTGGTGCATCCTCTGTTCCTCTGCTATTCTCCAGTTCTATGTTTTTATAATTCTGTGTTCTTTTAAGCATTTCAATGTGCTGCTACTATGGAAGCAGATTAGCATTGGCATCAGCTGGTTTCCCAGCTCTAATTTTTCCTTAACGTACTTAACACTAATTGAGTTACTGATACTCCAAGCTCAAATTTTTGACCCTACCAGCTTATTTTTTTGGCACACTTAAACTCTTCCACTACCACTGCCCATCAACATGCCTGCTGGGATACTGGGTAAATTAGTTACTTAATCTAGTGATTAAGCTGAAGCTTAATATGTGAGAAGGAGATAATTTTAAGTTTTTTCTCTCATCTAAATCATGCCTGTAAGTAATGAGGTATACATACATTGGGGAAAACTCACCCAGTTCAGTCTGTATCAAGTCAAGGCAATGTTTTGGTACCTTTTCAGTGGCACCTGTTGCAACACAACCTTCTTGAGTTTAGGATAAAACAGACCCAAACCATAGCACAACACTGACACACCAGTGAAAGATGTATCAACTTGCTTCAAAAAAACCCGAATCCTGCAAGGGTCATAAAATATTTGTCATCACAATACCCAGACTCTTCTTCAAGTACCTCAGCATCACAACCTCCACCAGCACAACCCACATTAGTAACCACTGTAGCTGTAGACTTGCTCATAAGCCACTGTCATTTTGCTTGCTGCAGATTCTGAAGATCTGCAGGTATTTTATCTTTCTCTGTTAAGGCGACATAAACAAACAGGACACAAGGAAAACATGGCAAATCACATAATTCTGTCTCAACAAAAGTACAGGCACAAGCTGCAACAGCCAGGCAGGAACAGAGATGTACAAAAGCCCAACAAACTGACATGAAGTGCCACCTGGCAAGGTGTGGTGCTAGGTGCTCTGGTGTAGGAAAAAGTTCCAGACGTATACCTTGGAAGCAGTATTCTTACAGTTAGGATTTTTAAAGCAATCAAAAATCGTCTAATGATAATTGTCGACAGAGTGCATAAGGCATACCTTGGTTTTAAAAGTATTTAGCTAGACCAGTAACCAACCCTATGCCACCTTCAGATCAAACAAATCTGGTGACAACAGACAGCCACCTCCACAGTCCAGAGTGTGGCAGCCAATCACCCATGTTCACAAAATCAACAGGGTTCCTCACTGCAAAATCAGACCACCTTACTTGGAAAGTTTGGCGGCAGTTAGCCAGTTGCTGTTCGTAATCTCATCATCATTCACTTTTCACTATGATTACATGAGCTGTTTTGCCACAGCAGTTTTTCTTTCAAGAAGTAAAATTAATTTACAACAGGCTAAAATTAATAATACTCCCACCCCTGGCTTCCTTAAAAGAAAACAAAAGGCCTAATACAAGACCCCAGAAAATTACAAAAAACTAATTTTCATGCTTGGGTTTCTTGGCACAGGTCAGACATTTTGATTTGTGTATGCAATGATGCAAGCCAGAACTTCACATTTTTTTTTTAAAGCATTCTCCTTAATATACATGGCAGTCCTAATGGTATCGGTAAATGAAATAAAAAAAAACCAAAACAAAAAAAAAAACCCACCATAGGCTGAATTTTCTAGGGGAAAGTGCAGTGGAAGTGACTTTCAGCAAATGTTTAAGATCTCTGGTCTTTTGGAGCATCGGTTTGAGATCAATGGTTTGGTACATAATGCAGTGGTCAATACTTGTACAATTGGTCTTATAAGTGCCTTCTGGTAACCATGGCATTCTGGTATACAAGGATACCATGAATTTGTTTTCACTCTTACAGTCATAGCTCGATGCCAGGGACTGGGAGGAGAGCGATGCATGAGCCAGTGACTCTTCTTTGCAGGTGAGATGCCTAGAAGATTAAATGCTCTGGACTGTGCATATCAAGATGTTCCACTGTGTCACAAGTGGGATCTCTCATTAGGGGTTCTAAAGCTTAGAATATTCTGCCCCTCCCCCTCTCCTCAGTATTTTAACAACCTTGTTTGTAGAAAGTATTATCCAGTGATTAGGTCTGAAGATTTTCACTGATAAGTCAAAATAGATAATAGAGGACCAAAGACTCAGCCCCACTACATCCAGGATTTCTTCTTAAATGGCAACGCTTTGCTTACAGCAAACTTTATTTCTTTGCAAGGTTTTCTGCAAATAAAATTGTTTTTAGCTTCCATCATTCAGTCATAGTCAACTGCCAGATAAGATAAAACACAGGTAAGGAAGGCCAGGGTTAAAGGAAGGCCAGGGTTAAAGGAAAACAGAAAAACTTTCCTTAAAAAAATTTGGAAGAAACAGCTGGGGACAGAATGTAATAAAATCAGGCATGAAAGATAAAACATAACTCTATATTTGTTGAATGACCAAATCAAATAGCAAATTCTGCTCTTTGGGTACTCCATTACCAACCCATTTAAGAAAAAGATAAGCTTTCATTCTTATGATTTGCAGGCCAAGATGTTCCCAAAAGAGGTTGCCTGAGGTTAGGTGTCCTTATTCAGCCCCAATTCAAAGCAAAGAACTCAAGCCTACATGTGAGCTTTGGTACATGAGCAGCTCCGTTGATATCCAGACTCATTCTGAAGTGCAATAGCCCAAAAAGGAATTGTGCCAACACGCACATGTCAAGAGCCAAGGCACAGGCTCCAGCAAAATGACAAACATTGTTTAAAAACATGTTTGCTGAAGGCCTTGTTGGTGAACGGGTCACTTGGCAAAACTGTGAACGTAATGCATGCTGTGCAGATGCCTAAAAACTCAGTTCTCCTGTGTGCCTGAGCAAAACTAGGATACAGCAGAAATCAGAGAGTTACAAAGGATGCTCAACAGGACTTCTCTAATGATGTTGCTCCATGGTTTTAATGCCAGCAAAAGCTACTGGGCTCTGATTTCTGTTACTGATGTAAAACCCTGAGCCTGTGAAGCGGAGATTTTCTCTTCAATGCTCTTTGTACTTTTCCAGTCCACTTTGAAAATGCCATGCTGAACTCTTTACCCTCACTCTTCCCTGCAACGTGTTTCTTCCATGGCTTTAATGCATGCCCTCTCACTTCCTTGACTTTACCAATTAGGGTATGCGGACATCAGTGGTAGCAATGCTGAAAGAGTTCTGCTAGCCAGGGGACTGACATCTAAAAAGGGATAAATTTCTGGATGGAGACATCTCTACCTAGCATAAAAGCAAATCTTGTGGATTAGAGAATCTAAATCTTCCCTTTACTCACTTGAAAAAAATCTGATATTATGATACTATTTCCATTTCCAGCTTGACACACAAGGTAGAGTTAAGATACAATCACATGGGCAAAAGAAGTGGATGAGAGTCAACAGTACCAATAAAACCATTGTTTCTTGGTTTTAGTAGTTTCCAAACCTAGAAAACATCTATCTTGTTTATCCTCCAAGGCTTTTAGGCTGGAGTCAGATAGTGTTGGTTTCACAGATGTAGAAGAGTGATTAACTGCATTTGCATTCCTGTGTCAAGCACTTCTTGCTATGTTTACTGACAGTGAAATCAAACTCAAACAGGCATTTTTTCTATAAGAAACAAAATTACCCAGAGCAAAAAGAAAATCCAACATGATGACATATAATTTAAAGGGTAACTGTAACTGTAAATTACTTATTTGGGCCTATTACCTCTTTGAAATCCATCCTTCATGAGATACTCAACCAAAACTAAATGAAGATACCAGAAGGATTTCAGGAACTGGGCCTTGGCTGTAAACCAGAAAGCATGTGGGCATAAATGCAAATTCAAGCAATGTTATGAAGATCTCTTAAAGTTGTGACTCAACTGCAATCTTAGTTTGCTAACTCCCTGATGAAATTGGCTCTTTCTTCTGTAAGATACCCTTGCACATTAAAGAAAAAATATTGTGAAGTAGATACTGGCTACAAGTGTCCCAAAATATCACTGCTTATGGAGAACTAGAAATGCATTTCATTTTAAATACAGTACCAAATGCAGCCTGACTGCAACCTCTACGCTGTTACTGACAAGAGAAAATATTACTTTGAAGAGTTTTTTAAATTGCAGTATTCTAAACTTACTGTCTGCTCACTTGCTTCAAGGGCTGAACATCTCTTTATTTTGTCATTTATAATCTGGCAGAATTCTTCACTGCAGATATCATAATAAATACAGAAATCCCTTGGCATATCCACTATTAAACAAAAACAGCTAGCTTGAAAGAGGGTACCTCTGTGTGTATTTGCATCTATACGAATGTGTACCTATTAACTGGACTGCAGAACACAGTTTTGTGTTTTTGAAGTTTGTCCATAGTGTTCCTTGGATAAAATGAGGTCTCTGGCTATCAGGATTCTCAAAGAACTGTATAAAATTAGCTATGTGCGTAAGTCTCTTGTTTGATATCCAATGTGAAAATGTAAAAAAAAAAAAAAAAAAA
>VXBJ01005283.1:374045-402939 GCA_013400055.1 Nycticryphes semicollaris
TTTTTTTCAGAGCTTTTTTTTTTTTTTAACTTTATTACATTAGCAACACATGCATTAGCATACAATTGGCTAGAGGGATCTTTCTGGAACATTTGTATTTGAGGCTCTGTATTCTTCCCTGGAAGTGTTGCTGTTTAGATTGTGATCACTTTGTATTAAGTGATTTTAAGTAAAAAAAAAACAACCAACCAAAAAAACATTTTTAAATCTGATGGTCAAGGAAAAGTTGTATGAAACCAAGAACTAAAGATAAAAACACAGGCCAGCTGTTACATACTGCTCTGTAGGTGGTGGGTACTTGAGTAGGATAACTACATGCAGTATCTCCCAGGCTGAGCAAGGAGGCACATAGAAAACTGAGGTCCCAAAAGCCATCTTGCTTGATCCTTTGCACAAGAAGTATTTATAGTGCATGCAACTAGCAAAGATCACACGCACCATGTGATAAGGTGCTGGTAAAAGAGATGGAGGTTGTGCACAGCAGGGTTGCAAAGCAACGCTCTGCTGAGATGGCATCTGTCCCCAGGCAGGTGGCCTCTGCTCAGGCAGTCGTGGTGGGTGACCATACTGCATGCTGGGTTTCTCTGGCAGTGCCTGAGCACCTGGACAAGTATCAGTGTTGCTGTCATTCCGCTGGTCTCAGGGTACATGCCACATCAACACCTGCAATGACTGTTTTGAATGAAAGGAAACTGATGTGTCAGATTTTGACACCAAAACATTTTAAATTACAAAATGAAAGACAATCTTGAAATGAATTGTGGAGCATTTTGCTTTCAAAAATGTACTCATTTGAGAATAATTTGCCTTGATTCTATAGTTTTGTTTAGCACTGTGTCCTTGTTTTTCATTTAACAATTCATATTAATTGAACAATGTTAATTTAATTGTGGTTTATTGTGCAACTACTGCAACCCATGTATAATTGGAGAACATTTAAAATTACAATCTATTTCTAAAAAAACACACAAGTTGACCTTATTACTCTGAATACTCCCAGGAGCTGATGTTCCAAAGACTGTTTGCAAATGTGGAGCACTGAGCTGTGAACTCCTTGGCATTGACAAACCTGAGGTTTGTATTCTGTACCACCTAGCAGAACTTGTGACCAGCAGAGGAATGGCAGGCCCCCAGACTTGTCTGTATTTCAGCCATATTGCTTGTTGTAATAAAAGGCAATGCATCACACCATTAGGTCATAATCCTTCCTATACCTTCAAGTTACTGTAAGTTCTGCTTTTATAGAACAACTTCAGCAGGATCTATTTTGATAACACTCAAGAACCACATCTCTAAGTGACCAGAGCCTGAAGTTTTGGGAGAGATTCAAGCAAGAATACAAGGAGAAGCCATGCAATAAGGGAATCAGTTTATCCTAGCAGGAAATGCCTTTGTGAAGAGTCTATAAAAAAAGTCCTATCTATGAGGAGTTGTGATTTGGTTAATCTCAGGAAAAAGAGGCTGAGGGAAGACCTCATCACTCTTTATAACTACCTGCAAGCATATTGTAGTGAGGTGGGTGTTGGTTTCTTTTCCCAAGTCACAGACTGCTAGACTTTTTGGACAAAGGCATGTGCTTGCATAGCTATGGGTCCTGAATGCAAACATAAAATAAATTAAATGTATACTATATCAATATGAGAAAAGAAGGTTTCCTCTTCTCCCTCATCACTACCAATATCCTTTTCTATTGCTCCATTACTTTTTTCCTCCCTCTAGCTCCTCAACCTCATTCTCTTCCAGAGCCTTGCCTTGATTTTCATCGGTGCTAATGCTCTACTCTTCACACTTCCCTTCTGATTATTTGTACAAACTTTTTTCCAAATATTATCTCTGATAGCCTCTGTAGAGCTGCTATCTTATCTTTTTTCCTCTAATTGTTTCTTCAGAACCTCTTCATAAGTTTTCATATCCTTGCAGTCTTTTATTAGTCCTTTTATCTTCTGTGTCTACTGTTTTTCCTCCATTACTAAGATTACCACTGGTGTCACCATTATGTCATAAACTTACTCCCTTACTCTTCTGTTCCTGACCCACTTCTCTCTCTGTGTGCTATCTTTGAACTTAGCTGATGTCCCTCCTTTTGGATGTCTTGATGTTCATTGTAGCTTTTCAAACCCAAAATATAAATCCTTTGTTTAGCAATATTGCAATCTGATTATTTAGCTGCTTCTTCTCTCTGTCCTCAAATGTCTAATTTGCATTGCAATCTTGTCACCCACATTTTGTCTCCAGCTTCATTAAAAAAATGAGGGTTTGTCATTTGAGAATGGTGTATAGATACCTCCCCAGTTTTTTCATGTCTTCTTTTGTATGTATGTAGAACCTTAACAGAACAAATTTGTGGTCCTAAAAAAAGGAGGATGGACACAGCGTTTTCAAATATGCAAGCTTTTTCAAACCAACTGCTGATCTGAGGTGCTTCATTTTTAACATTTCTAAATTAAAGTATCCCAAAGGGAATCAATCTGCAAAAGGTCACCAAGATGAATCAGACTCAACAGACACACTGGAAATTTTTAGCAAAGGAATACATTATATACAGAAAAGTATAGTTATTAATATTTTAAATATTGTCATTAATCACATATAAGTGTAACAAAACACACACAGCAAAGAAGATTTAGTGTTTTTCTACATCCATAACTCCAAATGCATCCCTGATCAACTTACACAGTGTGTGGAGAAATTCTAGATTACTTGCAACATTCATGCATACTAAGTAATGACGGAAACTGCATTATGACTATGAAACTGTGTCATAAGCCTATTTTCTCTAGAAATTGCCTTAGTTACACCAAGACATTCTTTCTTCCTCAGCTGACTGTGTCCTGAATTTGTCTGACTGATGCAATGGAAGACACAATTTCAACCACCACCTTTCTTTCCCCCTTTCTCTTATCATGGTTTCTCCTCTGACATCTGAATATGCATTAAAAAAAAAAAAAAAAAACAACAAAAAAAGAACAACAAAAAACTTCTCATTTTCATTCCAGCACTTCTGCAGAATGCAGTCTGTGCTGATAACTATGCACGTGTGAAGGAGAAAGGAGGTAGAGGGAACCACGTTCTGCTGATTCTAATTGATAGTGAGATGGGCCTTTGTGCTACTCAGCTTCTCCATTCTGGTAGGCATAGCTTTTCATGCAGAACACCTGATCTGCTGTTTGCGAACACAGAAGGACTTGGGGCGAATGTGACAGCCGTCTTGGGCACAGTGACCATGAATTAAGAGATCTCAATTCTCAGAGAAGCAAGGAAGGGAGGCCAGCAGAACTGCTGTCATGGACATCTGGAGGGCAGACTTTGGTCTCTTCAAAAGTCTGCCTGAGAGAAGGTCCCTTGGGAGGCAGCCCTGAAGGGCAAATGATTCCAGGAAGGCTGGTTGTTTTTCAAGGAAGAAGTCTTAAAAGTGCAGGAGCAGGCTGTCCCTGTGTGCTGTAAAGCAAGTTGTCGGGGGACAAGGCCAACCTGGCTGAACAAAGAGAAATGGTCACACCTCAGGGAAAAAAGGAGAGTTTATGGCCTTGGGAAAAAAGAACAGGCCACTCAGGAAGATTACAAAGGTGGTGTAAGGCTATGAAGGGAAAAGATTAGAAAGGCCAAACCCCAACTGGAACTTTACCTGGCCTTGGATATTAAAAACAATAAATAGAATTTCTATGAATATATTAGTAACAAGAGGAGGACTCGGGAGAATCTCCATCCTCTGTTGGATATGGGAGGTAACATAGTGACAAAGGGTGAGGAGAGGTACTTAGTGCCTTCTTTGCCTCAGTCTTTAGTAATAGACTAGGTAGTTCCCTGAGTACCCAGACCCCTGAGCTAGCAGATAGGGCAGGAAGCAGAACGAAGCCCCCATAATCCAAAGGGAGGTGCTGAGGGACCTACTCCAACACCTGAATATAAACAAGTCTATGGGGCCAGATGGGATCCATCCGAGGGTACTGAGGGAGCTAACGGAATCGCTCGCTGAGCCACTTCTCATCATTTACCAGCAGTCCTGGCAAACTGGTGTCTAGCAAATGTGACACCCATCAAGAAGTGTTGGAAGGATGACCCAGGGAACTACAGGCCTGTCAGTCTGACCTCGGTACCTGGGAAGGTCATGGAACAGATAGTCCTGAGTGCCATTATGCAGCACATGAAGGACGCCCAGGTGATCAGGCCCAGACGGTACGGGTTCATGAGGAGCAGGTCCTGCTTGACAAACCTGATCTTCTATGCCACAGTGATCTGCTTGGTGGATGAGAGAAAGGTTGTGGATGTTGTTTATCTGGACTTTATTAAGGCCTTTGATACAGTCTCCCACAGTATCCCTCTGGAGAATCTGACTGCGCATGGCTTGGATTGGAGTAATCTCTGCTGGGTTAAAAACTGACTGGAGGGCCAGGCCCAGAGAGTTGTGGCGAATGGAGTTAAATCCAGTTGGTGGTTTGTCAGGTGTCCCCCAGGGCTAGGTATTGGGGCCAGATCTCTTCAGCATCTTTATCAATGATCTAGATGAAGGGATCGAGTGCACCCTCAGTAAGTTTGCAGATGACACTAAACTAGGTGGGAGTGTTGACCTGCTTGAGTGTACAAAGGCTTGGATTGATGGGCTGAGGCCAGTGGGATGAGGTTCAATAAGGCCTAGTGCCGGGTCACAGCACTTGTGTCACAACAACCCCATGCAGTGCTACAGGCTTGGGGAAGAGTGTCTGGAGAGCTGTCTGGCAGAAAAGGACGTGGGAGTATTGGTCGACTGTTGGTTGAACATGAGCCAGCAGTGTGCCTAGGTGGCCAAGAAGGCCAACAGCATCCTGGTCTGTATCAGGAACAGTGAGTAGGACTCAGAAGGTGATCGTCCCCCTCTACTTGTCACTGGTGAGGCCCCATATTGAATACTGTGCCCAGTATTGGGCCCCTTACCACAAAAACATCATTGAGGTGCTGGAGCAGGTCCAGAGAAGGGCAACAAAGCTGGTGAGGGGTCTGGAGAGTAAGCCTTATGAGGAGAGGCTGAGGGAGCTGGGGTTGTTCAGCCTGGAGAAAAGGAGGCTGAGGGGAGATCTTATCGTTCTCTACAACTACCTGAAAGGAGGTTGTGCAGAGGTGGGGGTCAGTCTCTTCTCCCAAGTCACAAGCAATAGGACAAGAGGAAATGGCTTCAGGTTGTGCCAGGGGAGGTTCAGATTAGAGATCAGGAAAAATTTTTACCCTGAAAGGATTATTAAGCATTGGAATGCCCTGCCCAAGGAAGTGGTTAAGGCACTATCCCTGGAGGTATTTAAAAGACTGGTTGTCATAGTACTTAGTGACATAATGTGATGGGTCATTGGTTTTGGTTCCTTTTTGTGTTGTGAGTTTTTGTTTTGTTTTGTTCTTTTGTTTGTTTGTTTTGTTTTACCAGAGTTAGGTTGGTGGTTCAACTAGATGATCTCAAAAGTCCCTTCCAACATAGAAAATTTTATGATTGTATTCTATGAAAGAGTAGGCAGGGCTGCCAGATCTCCCAGCTTAGTTGAAAGCTGAGGGGTGAGACTCTACACTCTGAGTCATGACATGGGTTGGATGTTCATCAAATGAGGAGGAGCTGTCACCATACAATGCTGCAGCTTTGGTGCAGCACCCAAAAAAGGCAATGCCATTACACTTGCTTGTTCCAGCAGAGCCTAGAGCCAAGGAGCAGCAGCAGCAGCATGGCTGAAAACATCCAACAGCAGAAAATGACACAAGAGTCATGTTCTCGAGCTCAGGACTAATGGTGGCTTCTTTTTTTGTCCAGTATGAAAGGTTATCTTGCTGGAAGCTGGTCTTGTTGGCACCTCCTTTTGCTGTAGGTAGCTGGCTATTAGCTCCCATCATATAAAGCAAAATCTTATCAGCCTTCTTCAGACAGAAACACAAATTGGAGAAGTGAAAGAAATTAAATTGAACAAGGCAACAGATGGTATTAGCTTGGCAAAGAGGAACAGAATGGTTCAAGAACCTTGTCCGCATTCGTGTCAGTTATGTTACCAGTCTTAAGATTTAGCTCCTCTCTTCCACAAGGTTTACAAATCATGGGGTCAAGTAAAAACAAGTTTTTGTTAAAATGACAGATTTGTTCCTCCATTACACAAATACTAGCATTATTTCTGACAATCTACTGACAAAAGCGAGGCAAATCTAAATAAATAGTAAAACAGAAAACATCTTCAACTCTGTTTCACTGCAATTAGCAGCTTCCAGACCTCCTATTGAGCAAATGGAATCTCATACCATCAACCAGAAAAACTCGTTACTTTATTCAAAGTACCTAGGCATGCACCATTGCAGTGGTCACAGTGGATCTAGGGAATGCTATTCCAGAGGGAGTGACGCTGAACTGGTTTGGCGTGGAGAAGTTTTACTGCTTACAATGATAAGCAAGATGCATAAGCGAGGGAGTGGAGAAAGGGAAAATCAAGGGAGGTGGAAAAAGAGAAATCTGGTGTGATTTGGTGAAATTTATATGGGTAACAAAGGGTCTTACTGTATATTTGCTGATAAGCATAGCACATGATAAGGAAATACTGAAGAGGTAAAGGTGTTGGATAATACTGGACTTCTGCTGTTTTCAGTGGTCAGTCCCATCATAATGTGTAGTTCCAGGCAAAGCTTTGTACTGAAGAGAAGAAGGTCAATCTATACCATCCACTGTAACTATAAGGGTTAACCATAAAGGTTAACTGTGGTTGGACAACATAAAAACTCCATAGCATTTTACAGTATTTCTGGTCACACCCAGCGATATCTGCTCCCCATTTTCAGCAGCCTTGTCACCAGAGGCAAGCCTCTACTTTGTTTATAACTATATGCTAACTAAAATGAGTTAATTACTGAGCTTGTTACTGTGTGAGAAAATAGTTGATCACCGAGCTGATTAGAATGGGATAACAAGAAGCAGTTGATCACCACAAGGTTCTCTCATATGTCAAAGCATGTACTCCTATACCAATCAGGACAGAACTGTGACTACCTCAAAGAACATACTTATCTTCCTCAAGAAACTGGCAAACTTACAGTAAACTTCAACTGTCCTGAGATGACTCAATACCTTGAAAGGATAATGTGAGAAAGGATATCCCTACCCAAACAACCACCAAGGGACTCATGCCTGCACAGAAGTGTTTTGCTGATGCTGCAAAATTTAATACATGTGTGCAAACGGGCTATTCGGTCATCCTAATGAATATGTAAGCCAAGGTGGGGTTATGTGTTAGGTAGGCGGAATAATGAGAATCTTTTGTGTATAAATAATGGGTGAATGTCCCCAGTAAGGTGTGCTAGATTTGTGGACCTGACGTCGAATAAAGCAGCATCTCTGCTCTAAACTGCTTCTGGTTTTGAGAGCTTTTGTGTCAGCTAACAGCATCAGAGCCTCCCCTTTTTCCCTCTGAATTATCAGAGACATTAACAAGACCCTGTTCTACTCCCTACTTTAACTGATCTTTCTAATTAGGAGTGCTGAACAAATAGATCTGAGAAACAGCCTGGCAGCAGCAAACAGCCTTGGTTCACTGCACGCACGGCACTGAAAATGCTCTGCTCTCCAAAGGACAACGTGGAAGCTACAACCAGTGACTCAGCATTAGCTCAGTAACTGCTCTCCAGGGAATCTGAAACAACCCCTCCAAGCATTTTTGCCTATTTCTGCACATAGAAGAATCAGACAATAAAATACACTCCTCAAAACACTTCTCTACCTCTGATAAATATACATCTCACATCAAGCTCTGCCTTGTGATCCACATCTAAGGACACATCCAGGGTGAAGCATATACTGAAATGTGATTTTTTTTTGTGTAAGAACTGTGCTCTGTGTCATGCAGACATAGCATTTCATTGAGCACAGGGTAATAGCTTGATAGTCCCTAAAGAGGGACTCGCTTTTGGAATATAGAACACCTCCTTTCATAAATAGGGAAGGTCACCATGTGCCACACATTCCTTAATGCACACATTCATTTTGGAGTTGATGCTGAGATAATTGAGTATCTCTTCATTATACGCTTCATATTAATGCAATAACATATCTTCATGTAGAGCTAATTTTATAAGATCTGAGGAAAACCAGCATTGTATTACATTTCAATGCCATCTGTTCAGCTACTCTAGAATACAGTGGAAAAACTCTGATTTATGCCCAAATAATTTTTCACATTTTAGTTTGCATGTTGGATTCAGAATTTTAAAAATTCCAGATTAACAAACATTTTAAAAGCACAAACTAAGGCATTTTGCCCCTTCACACCTCATCACCCTTTCATGACTTACAATTGCATTTTTATTTAACAAGAGCCATCTTCTAGTGTATTGACATGTACATACTGTGGACAAAACAGTTCACAAATGTGATAGCTCAAAGCTTAAATCCCTGAAGAAATAATGATATAAACACAACTTCAAGAGATATAAGAAGAGGAATCAAAAATGATAGGCAATTTATTTCAAAATATTTTTAAGTACTACTGAAAATCAGGACTCCCTCAAAGGACCTTATCTGAATCACCTAAGCATTATGCAGTACAACTAAATTCCTGTCAATCTACTCTGCTTTCATCTTATTTAATGCCAAACACTATTTTTATCAGTTTGTTTAGAATATTTAGAAGTTGGCAACTTGTTTTTCTCTATTCCTCTTGTTCCTGGGAAACTTCCTTTACAGATTTGAAAATGAGAAATTCCACAGGATAATACTAGGTAAAGACATAATGTAAAAGAAGAAATAGTTACTTTCAAAGGGAATGTGTGATCGGTCAGTAGAGAAGATTACACAGGGTAGAATATGAAAGTAGAAATGAAGTATTTTCTCCTAAAACCAGATAAATATACTGTATTGCATTAAATCCAAAAGTTTGAGGGGGAGAAGAATAATTATGCAGTGGAGATTAGAAATTATTTATGTACATAAGAAAGAGAAGGGATTTTATTCTGAATTTTTCTGTGCATACTCAAATACATGCATTCTTCTTCAGTGATTATGATCAGGAAAGTCAAATGCAAATGTTGACTGAAGATTTGGAATAACCTTTTGCTGCATTTTTTATTTGTTATATAGCTCAAGGCATTTCCAAACTGGAGCATGGAAACCACAACTGTAAAAGTGTAATCTCTAGACTGTAAATGACTGATTATGTACCTTAAAGTTGTGCTGCAAACTTAACTGGAAACAATCCACAAAAATGTTAAGAATAATATTTCTTTTCTCTTCATCTGCCATGAAATTAATAGTTACTGGAATTAACATTTTCACTTCAAAAAACCCCCAAGCCAAATAGCTGTCAACCTTTTCACATGTAAATAACCTTTGGAGAGTTGGGATTCTGCCTTACAGAAGTATTTTTGCTTTATTTTATAAAGATCAGCATTAAAAAGACACCTTCTTCCTTGAGGGGACCTGAAACAGTTGTGACTATACCCCTAGAGTTTTTTTCTTTTCAAGGCTGGGCAACCTAACTCAGAGACTTGCCTCCATCTTTTGTTCATTTGAAATGCATTGAGGAAGGCTGTCAAAGGTTCAAGAAAAGGTTATCAAGTTCTGTTTGCTGTTGACATGTCTAAAACTATGGATACGTGCTAGGGAAAAAAAGGTACATCCAGTAGAGCTTCAACAATAAAACAGCTACTGGGGAACCTGACCTAGAACTAGCGACAACACTAAGCTGTGCTGCACAACTGAACAGATAAGCCAGTAATATTCATACAGAAAATGCAAACAAAGGTTATAGAAGTCCTACAAAAAATAGCTTGGTTTATCATTTTCTTAGTGGCTAAGAAGAAAGGAAAAAAAAGCAAGAAAAAAAAAAAAAAGCAAAACCATGTAAACGCACCATATACAGGATTTTGTTGTCTGATGGTGAAAACCATTACCCACAGTCATCAGTGATGAAAGCTGTAGAAACAGCTAAAAAATGTTCAGTGAAAGGAAAAGTAATGAAAAACTGGGTACTTTACAGACTTGCAAAAAGCAACCAATGTGATGGTTTCCTTTTAACTCACAAATTTTCCTCAATGAGCAAATAATCTACCCTCAGCTGAAAACACAGTAAAAATCAAACTGTTGTTGGACATTCTTAAGTTCTTCCAGTTTGATACCTCAAAATATCAGGAGGAAAAATACATGTCTTCTTCCAAACCTACTTATCTCTAAGTAAGTTCTCTATGGCCCTATTTTACTTCTAACTCCAGTAGAAGGAGGAGGAGTATTTTTCCAGTAAAGTTTTGTTTAAAGTTTCAGACAAATGCTCTAAAGAAAAGTTGACATTTCTCAGATAAATTCTATGTCATGCCTTGCCTACTAGGGCCAGATCTGCCCCTTTCCCTCATTTCACATCAGCTATGCACAAATTCACACTAGCAGTAAGTGTTAGCTTGAACTCTGGCACTTATCATAGCCGGAAGAGTCTGAGCAAGTTCACGAACCTGGCACTGGTCTAAGCTGTTGAGGACCTTGAGGTCCTTCTGGCAAGTCCGCTCTAGATAACTACTTTGCAGTTTCTCCTTACGAATCTTTGCATTAAATGCAGCAAAGGGTTTTGGTGTCCTTCTTGACACTAGAGATTTGCATTTCCTCGACAGGGCAGCAAGCTAAAAGCTCAACAGAAACAAGGCACATGGATGAAGATTATACAGGTCTGTTCTTCAATTCACGGGTTTGTGTAGCCTTTGTGTTCTACTGAAAGTAACTTCAGAAAACACTATTTTCAACTGCAACAGTATTTTATCACTCCATCAGTAAGGTTAAACTGGAACTGACATCAGAAGATAGCAGATGTCCTACTGCACTGTAGCAACGCACAGCCCACTACTATACATGGCCACTAGGCTTTGTTTTATAAAATGAATTCAATGCCCCAATAACAGCAAAGAGTGGTGGGCTCACATTCAGTTTTATTTTTGAATGCTAATGTTTGGATATTAAATTTTGAAAGTGGGGGAAAGAAAAGAGTTCATGAAAGCAAAATGCTGCTCTTCTTGAAAAAAAGGAAATTTGCTAAGGTAGCAGGCTTTTGAAAAAATTAATTCTCAACAAACAGCAATGGAAAAAGGAGGAAAAACAATTACATCAGTACAGTGTAAAATGCTGTGTCACCTGTCAAAATCAGGCAGATCCATGTTCATTCATGTGCATTTTTCTGGGGCTTGTTTTAGACGCAACAAAAATCTATCTTTACTACATAAGATGCTGTTTTGTTCTTCATAAATGGAGTATAACGGAAGTCCTCTACTCCACTCAGCTAAATGGATTTCAGATTAGACTCTAGAATAAAATACAGAAACTTACCTTGCATTTCAACATGTTGGCTACTCTCTCTTGCATTGATTGTCCAGCCTTTGGCCTGACAAGTATATAAACTGCTTTCACTTCAGGGCTGGAGCGCAGAAGCTTTTCCACCAGTACTTTGCCCATGAAACCTGTAGCTCCCGTGATAAGTACGGTCTTTCCATTGTAGTAAGCTGAGACTGAAGACATGATGCTGTCTTGTTCTGTCCTTCCTTTAACTTTCTGCAGGAAGTACCTGAGAAGATGCAGAAATAAAGCTTTATGGACTTTTGATTCAAGACATAGATCTATTATTTGGGAGCTAGAGTCTAAAATAACCTTTCGTAGTGTGCTATGGCAGCTCACATTAGTTCAGTCAATGTCAATTTTAAACAAGATTTTTTATAAAGCCTTTATTACAAAAATAAACAACAGCATTTAAAAAGATTAATCTGAGAAGCTTAAAGAATCAAGCTGCACCCAGCATTCCCAGTTTAGAACATCATTGATTGTGCTGTCCAAAACTCCTGAGCAATAGATGCTTGCTGCAGTGTTGAATAGCATTTCTCATACACTGTGAAGTGGCTATTGTGAAGATATGCAGTTTTCCCTACAAGATAAGGTAGAAATAGATCTCCTCACAAACACTGCAGGTACAAATGTTGTGGTTACCACTTCAATTACACTGTGCCGAGCAGTTCTATTTCTTGTCAATCATCACTTTGCGGAGAGCTCAGTCTTTTCCTATTGTCTTGGCTTGGAACAAATCCATCAATAGAGCTCTTCAACACAGAAGATACATTGCTCTGCAAAATTGCAATACCATGCTCCTGTGTATAGGTCAAGACCCATTGGCTGGTAAAGTCAAAATATAATGCATCCCACATCACTGTAAGGATCATAGATGTCACATGCTTTCTATGGATAGTTTAGGTTGTTTGAATTGGCTTTTGGACATCCATTAAATATTTTAAGGGGGCTGACATGACTAGGCTCCCACATGAAGTGTCCCAGTTAAGTATTTTAGTTAGATGCAGTGGTTTCAGGCCTAGGTGCCCCCAGCCATCCTGATTCAAACTTTAAGTTGATTAAATGACAAACAAGGCTGGACTGAATCCTCCTCAAATAGCCCTTCTCTCTATTCGACTAGCTGGAGGAAAAAACTTCCTCCCAGCTTTGAAGTGCTGCAGAACATAGCATGCACAAACCACTTCCGCTGCAAGGGAAAGATACATGAAAAATATGAATGTTTTGAAAAAAGTCTACTAAATTTAAAAAAAAAAAAACCACCCCAAGAACAGTAGAGCGACTTCAATCTAGTACTCGAGAACCCAGAGAATGATCTTCAGGAACCCTAGAAAAACTTCTTTTTCTCTTGCAGAAGTTTCAGTCACTATTGGCTATTTCAAGTTTCTCCACATGATGTGAGTCAACTGCAGGCAAACAGAATACAAATGTAACAAAACAGAAATATAGCATTTGCTGCATTTTTACAGTCTGTGAAGATTCCCTGTTCTCATTACACCTTTTGCATTTCTGAAACCTAATAAACCATTCTGGGACAGTGAGGTAGCCTAACTTAGAGCAAAAACTGCAAGCCTTCATACAAAAAATTATAATGAGCCCTTGGCTAGAACCAACACAGCATAACAACAGCAAAGAGTTTAAAATACTGTAAGAACCCTGGCTTCATGTGATGGTAGGTTTAATTCCCTTCACTGGATGGGGCCATGAGAGAAATAATTTCTCCTACAGCTTGCCTTCCTTAGGATGGAGTGAGGTATCTTAACCCAGAAAATCGACCATTAGCTCTGTGAATCAAGAGAGACACCACAGATCAACCTTTACAAGGTGTACATTGTTCATTCAGCAATGTCCTTAGCTGAAGTGAGATCCCCAAGACATTACCACCAGTGAAAAGGAATCTACAAGAGACTGAAATCTAACAAAATATTGTTTTTCTCTCCCAGTGCTGCCTGGAACTGCAGTACTTTGCATTAAACAAATGAAAATCCCAAAATTTCTTTATCTGTAATGAATCATCAGGTGTTCCATCCAATTTAGAAAGTGGGTCAAACAGAATAACTTCTGAAGGACAGTATTTTAAAAATTAATAGCTGTGGGTATTCTGACTCAGTGAATTCAAGTATTAGCCTACTTTCAGATATAGCCTAGATCACAATTTAAATGAACCTAACAGGCTCATCTGGGCCTATTAAGAACCTGTTCTTATAAAAAGAGCTGGCCTCTTGGGAAGCTAAACAAACAGGTTAAACTATTAGATAATTAACTTATGTACATCTCATTCAGGTTCAGAAAAAGTGAGTGATATTGGAAGATAGGATGTTGCAGTATCTGGAAGTGTGGGAAAGAGTGTGTGCATCCAAAAGTAGATAGTAGTTTAGCCAGATGAAGATGAAGGTGACAAAAAAATTAAGAAATTTGGTACATCATATGCCCGGCAAAGCAGAAAAATTACTGAGAGAAGTCCTTAGTCACTAGAGGCCATATGAATTCTACTGAACATAAAGAAACAAAACGATGAAATATAAGACCACTTCCAGTCAACAGATACTTGCCTTGAACTCAGAAGATCGTAACCTCACCTAAGACTCTGCTAGAAAAATAGTACCACTGACTTGGAGATTACCACTGTTTAACAGGAATTACATTACTTTCCTTCCCACACTTCAGTAATACAGAACATTTCCAGCCTGTACCACTAAACGTTAGTGCTTTGCATTATAGTTTTAGAATACTACAAAAACAACTTAAGATTTCTGAATATGGACATTAATTTTTTATGTTGTTTTATTTGGATTCCCTGTTTTGAGTTATCCAAATGGGGCTTTATTTTTGTAGCAAGATGTTTAATACCTACCAGAATAGTTAAAAAAAAAAAAAAGATTTTTTTTTCCCCATGTAGTCTGAGACAATTTTAAACATTCGCTACCAAAATGTCAGGAAAACAACTGCCAAACCATTTTGGTATGATGAAAATGGAAACACCAAACACAATCACAGGAAAACTGAACTTCTAAGGCAATCTTCTGTTCCTCTTGATGTTGGTTTAACTCTATAGGGTTAAAAGAAAAGGTAAGAAAGCCCACATCCTTTCTATTTTCTATAATAAACAGTCAAATTCAGGCAGCATGGAGTTTGCAGGGCCAGTTTCAGAGTTGGATCTGGTTGCTAAGGGTCTCATCCACAATAAAAAGCCATGAGGAATGAGATGGGCTTTGCTTATTATGGGATCAGATTTGTGTCTCCTTGCAGTACTTTTTCCCTCTTTCATAAGTTAGCTTTTTTTTTGTTTTTTAAGGTTGTGATTATTAACAGAATTTATTCTTCTCTGTTTTATTTGATTTTGCCTGACCTTTGTAAAGAATGTACTGAAGAAGTTATGGAGATTTTTAGGAACCAGAGGATTTCTAGGGTTGATAGGTGTGATACAAGTAACGCCTGATGACCTGACCCTTTGGATGTCAGCTTCAAAATACAAAGAACTGTATGTGTTTCTTTTTGACTTTTTACACTCAGTTGTTTCCTGCCAAAGCTTATACTTTGATTTTCATTTTAAGGCATAAACAGTAAATGCTGAGCATTAACTATTTCCCAGTCAATTAAGCTGCAAGGGATTAAGCACCTGGTAAGAGAAAACTGTTCAAAGTCTGAACCATGGTCAGCAGTTGCACTAAGTTGATCCTTATTGAGGTGAAAATGGATAAAGACTGTTTCAGAGCCTGAGGTTCCTGTCTCTTCTAGAAGGGACTGGAGGGGAGAAAGCTGCTGAATGGTGAAGAAATGCCCACACATGGGCTTCCTGAAAGCCCAGCTCAAGTGAGTAATTACACGTATCTCTGATGGTTTAGGCACTAATGAGAGCAGGAAAGCAGTCACTGATGCCATCTGAATTACTGTACACAGCAACTTTGCATCAGCACATATCTCATTGATGCTGACTCATCTCCAACCATAGTGTGAGAAAACCACCTTTTGGACAGTCAACCATGAATCACATCGAGTGTCTGTGCAGACACAAGTACACAAGCTGCTTTAAGTGTAAAGCTCTTACTGATGCCTGTAATTGTCTCCTCTGGATCAGTCATAAAGGGTGACTTACAACACTGCATCACAAAAAAAGCTGTGGTCTTGTGCTAGATGCATGTGCCAAAGGACAAACAAAGGGAAAGGTGGGAATCCTTCCAACCTCATCCTATGCTTCTGCAAAAGAAAACTCTTATACCCCAACAGAAGGGTAAAGTAGAGCTTTCACCTCCCTAGAGCAGATACAATTGGGCTGGCATTCAATAAAACAACTAGTACGCTGTTCTTACCTTCTACATATTTCATTGATGCCAAATCTGCTTTCAGATTACAATGGTGTAATGCCAAGAGTTAGACCCCTATCGAAGCCATAGCAATGGGAAGGGAAATGTATATCTGTACCTCATGAACTGCTGCTACTGCTGCTGCCCAGAGCAGGTCCCTGGCTGCAGGGTGTAAACAAGGGTAGACTGGAGCAGGTTAATATTTCACAATGGTTTGGACCACCAATAAGATTTCCATGCTGTACTTAGCTAGGACGGCAGCCATTGCAAAAGCTTATCTGTTGAGGTATTTGTCTTTTCAACATAACAAATTGAAAAGAAATATGACAAAAAAAAAAAAAAAGAGATATTTAGTTTTGCGCAAGAGCAAAGGACTGTGTGCCTGTAAATATATATCTAGAATCACAAACAGCCTCTCTGGCATCTCATTCTACTTAGTCTGGTTTTGATGAGTTTTCTCGTTTCTGGTGCGTTTTCACAACTTCATGCATTTTCACAACTTCATGCAAGGATGCAATTTCTGTAAACAGGAGGGTCAGCCTGTTCAGATGAATATTTTAGACATGGTATTAAACATAATGAACTAGCTTCAACTAAAACTATAATTAATGAAAAGTAACATTCTTTGAAACAAAGCTACAGACAGCAAGAGTCGCGTAAGACAGTAATTTTTTTCCACTTTCTGCGTGTACATTTTTAATCTTGGGTCCAAATATTCAATCATACATAAGACAGTTTTCTTTAATCAGGATTCTGGAGGAGGCATAATTAACCTGGGACATGCAGAGAAAGAAAAATTCCTCTGTTGCTTTAGAGAATTTGTACAGCTAAGGTCAGAAGAAGCAATATAAGGTGGTCACAGACTATTTCAATCTCATTCATTTCCTTATTCAATCTCTTAATTATTTTGAGTTTCAAATGGACTGACCACTGGGAATGACTGAACAATGTATCTTCATGTAATGTTGGAGTTTTTGTTTGCTTCAGGACTTCTGACAGAGACTCCACAAACTATGCACATAATTCAATACATTATTTCTAATATGTGTTCTTTGCCTGAAAGCGTTTGTGTATAGTTTATTGTTAGTTAATCATCAGCAAGTAAATAATCCCACCAGTACGACTGTAGCAGGAACCTCCTGATTTTTCATTTTGGTGGCCACTGGAAGTGAATACTTGAAAAAAAAGCAGATTTCCTCCAACACTGATGTATATACAACAATTGTATGGTTTGAAGCAAATCTGTATAATCCAAGGAGGGTATGCATATGGATGAAGAGGCAGGAATATTGGTAGAAGTTCAACACCTGTGCACCATCTCCTATGGAGCAAACTAGTCTGAAAGCAACTTTCCAGCCTTCTGACTCTGGAGTAACAGAATGTCCCATTCCATCCTTAAAGGATAAAACTTAAAAAGACGAAGGTAAACACCATAAGCATCTACATGTTTCATTTATGTACTGGCACTAGAAACATGGGATATGACAGCACCCGTCAATTCACAGTGAAATCTCAGGCGTATGCAGGTGCACTAGTCATGCATGCTCTGTCATTTGAGATGCTTTATATGGATGTCAGGGTTTTGCTGAGCACCAGGCTCTGCTTCAGAGATTTCACAGATTATTTTTAGCCCCAGGACATCTGGAAGTAATAGAGCATGCTGTGGCCTTAGAGTCACAGAGCAGAGTCCCACACCATGCACGCTAGCAATAGCTGAAGTAGTGACTTGCTTTTAATCATAGTGACTTAAGTCCTGGCTCCTCGGTAACACTGGGAGAAATCTTATGTCACTCAGCTCCACTGACTTGATTTGCAGGGTGAAACTCACCGTCAGGGTAGTTCCACTTCAATGACCAACATTTCAGCTGGGTTTAACATGAATTACTTTAGATATGAGCCTTTATATTTGAAATATTTTCTGCTTTTTCAGTAAAAAAAACCAGTGACTAAGAAGGGAAACGGGCTGTAGTTCAACACTGGATGACATTTTTGACAACAGTGTGCTAACACAGACAAGTAAATAGTACCAGCAATGATGTACTGAAGTTAGATAATATATTTTCAAAGGTCTCTAGGCACATAAAGCTTTGTGTATTCAACAAAACAAGAAGAAGAGGAAGGGAGGATTTTGATGATGGCAGAAAATGAAGCAAAGAGGACATTAAGACGACACATCTAGGGACAAATTGAAGAGACTAATGGTTTGCTAAACTTCGGTAGTTATATAATAGCACTAACAACCTAACAACAATAAAAACCTGGCAAAGATAAAGCTTCTCTCACTTAGCTACAGAATTAAAAGGAAGGTCATAATCCATCCTTTGTACAGACACTATAGATGCTAATACAGCTCAAAGAAATAAAATCTTTTGATGTAAAGATGAGCACATTTACAGTTAGACTGAACTCCTGATGATAATCCTCTTTACAAAAGAGATTTTGCTCCATGCAGTTTACACCAAATATAAACGTTGTTGCTAGCAGCCTCAAGGTTAAATCACTTTTCTCCAACTAATATATTTCAAATCATTTTTTGTTTGCCAACAGCACTGACTCAATTCCGTAACAGCATACCCAAGTAGCAACAAGCAAGGAGAAACTATCATTGCTCCCAGAAACCCTTCATGACTTGAAAAATGACACCAGTTTTGCAATCCATTTCAGTTTATAAGAATTAAATCTAAAGAGACAGTGTATTGTGACAGCATAATTAAGAGTCAGAGACAAGGAACAGTGTGCACAGCTGGACCCTGCAAACTGCTGAATGTTATATGACATGCGGACAGAAGCTCTCAATCCTTTGGCTTCGGGGCTAGAGATATGCCTGCAGAACAAGATCCAGATGTAGGGCAACAGCTTGAATGTCAAGATTTGGTCATTGCTTAAGCATTACCTGTGAAGCTTGACAGCATTGGCTGGCTCTCTTAAGTAATCCAAACTGTTTGACCGCCGTTAAGAATTAAAGGAAAACAAATGAAGCAGGGGGGGCACTGATGTAATGAAATCCAGAAGCAGCCTCTTGTTTTTCCAGTGAAACCTGCTAGTCTCTCAGTCTAATTATTCTCTCACTAAAGCTGACGAAAACAAGCCTGCAAGCGTTTTAGAGCTAAGACAGGGCAAAGTGTTCTAAGGACATTCCTAGATATGCCATGCGGGATTTTAAAGAGCAAGTATTTCTCTGTAGGTCAAATATGGGTGTATCTTGCCTTATCCCCATTTAGTTAGCCTACTGGTAAGAGCAGCTCCCAGAGACGTCAAAGGAACAGCTTTGGCAGGCTCCTGGCTCCTTTCTATATTATGCAGGTCAGCAACTGTGCCCACCGTCCCTTTTTTTTTAGCTTAGAGTTAGTTCTTGCAAGACCATTGAGCAGATTGCAGGATGAAAGCTTTGGTGCTGTGTACAGATGGGGAACAGAAGAGAGTTTTTGCTCTGCCTCAGAATAATTAAATGCAGATATCCTGTGTCAGAGCATTTCTACAGGCAATCATTCCCCTTCTATTTCCATTAACTCACTCTTCACAGCCATTATCACCTTGCTCTTTCTCCTTCCGATGTGACTGGGATTTCTACAACTACCAGTCCTCTCTTAAACCCCTTTATCAAAACCTTTGCTGTGCCCATCGCACACCAGTCACACCGCAACTTAGCATTCCAAAAGGGAGGTCTCTCGGTGATAAGTGAGAGGTCTGTGAAGCTCTCCCTGTGATATCAATGTTCTATATTGAAGACTTTGTATTAGGATCCAGCGTTTCTTAGCACAGTATTTGAAGATCTCCTACAGAGGGACATCACTTGGTCTTGCCCCTTATCACAAACAGTGGCACTATCATTTACAGCATTTGTTGGAAGATTTTGATTTGGAACCACTAAATTAGGCGCGAATCTCATCTGCTTGAGGGTAGGAAGACTCTACAGAGGGATCTGGACAGGCTGGATCAATGGGCGAAGACAAATTGTATGAGATTCAACAAGGCTGGGTCCTGCACTTGAGTCACAACAACCCCATGCAATGCTCCAGGCTTGGGGAAAAGTGGCTAAATATGAACTGGCAGTGTGCTTAGGCAGCCAAGGCAGTCAACAGCATCCTGGCCTGTGTCAGAAACATTGTAGCCATCAAGACTAGGAAAGTGACCATCTGCTTGTACTCAGCACTGGCAAGACCGCATCTCAAATACTGTGTTCAGTTTTGTGACCCTCACTACAGGAGGGACATTGAGGTGCTGGCGCATGTCCAAAGAAGGGCAATGAAGCTGGTGAGTGTTACAGAGAACAAGTCCCATAAGGAGTTGCTGAAGAAACTGGGGTTGTTTAGCCCGGAGAAAAAGAGTCTGAGGGGAGACCTTGTTGATCTCTACGACTACCTGAAAGGAGGTTGTACCGCAGTGAAGATCGGTCTCTTCTCCAAAGTGGCAAGTGATAGCACAAGAGGAAACAGTCTTAAGTTGTGTTGTGCCAGGGGAGGTTTTGATTTAATATTAGGAAAAATTTCTTCATCAAAACGGTTGTCAAGCATTGGAACCCAGGGAAGTAGTTGGGTTACCATCCCTGGACATATTTAAAAAATATGTAGATATGGCACTTGGGGTCACGGTTTAGTGGTAGACTTGTCAGTGTTAGATTAATGGTTGTACTAATTTTAAAGGTCTTTTCCAATCAAAATCATTTGATGATTCTATGATACTATGATCAATCCAGTTTAAGAATGCCAGCATACAATTTGAGGGTAATGGGAAGCTGAAGTGTTTTGGTGGTTTTTTCAAACCCCACTTTTGAAACAGTCCAAGTCACACAGCTGCTGGGAAGGACAGCAGCAGCAAGGCTTCTACCTTTCCCCAGTTTCCACATTCCAACACTCATGGCAAAACAACCCTTAGTAACCCCAAAATAGACTGGATAACTAAAATCAAAAGTATCTAAAACCTGACTGCATTTCTGTAACAAATAAACAAATGGAAAGCAGTGATCGATAGTAACAATGAAAATATTCATGTGATTACAACAACCATTTTATGCCCAAAGGCACCATCACAACATAAAGAAGAATGGTCTTCACTCAAGATTTTGAGTCAGCAGTAATATTGATCCAAGTACAGCATCATCCAGTAAGTAAATAAATCTCATGTAATGATGGAGAGACTACCTTCCTGAGGCATTCCTCCTTTACCCCTAATTCTCCCTCCTCTACTGTCACCATAGTTTCCATCCAGTTCTCTTGCCAGGTGAATACATAACCACAACGTTTAAAAATCTTAATGAAATCAAACAGAACTGCATTTTTAGATTTTCATAACAAGCCCTAAAAAAATGCAGAAAACAATGAAAGAGGAAAGTGAGTACAATGTACCAGCAGTGGTCAAAGTGATGAACCTTTACTGGTCATTAGCAAATGCTTATCTAAGCCCTGCTCCTGTGCTATTGTTACAAATTTCTTTACAGCTACATCCAGTAGAAGATGTATATAGAGAAGGTGAGTAGGTTTGTACTCCTGAGCAGATTTGTCAACATACATAGATATTTTTGTTGATATTAAGCTTCCAAATCAATGCAAAGTATTTAATAAATGAATAAAAGACTGAATGACACTAGAAGGAAAAAAGAAAAAAAAGTTCTGTAGGTATTCAAACATACACACATTCACCCGCTCCAGTTTCTGGTGACCTCAGTCCCCCATTCAATTAATCTGCATTTTCCAAAGCACACAGGCTTCTATCGAAGAAGAGTTTTCTTGTGTTAGTATGTGCAAACATGCATAGAAAACAATTTTTAGGGTATGGACGCAGCAATTTAACTGTGTTTCTTCTGCAGTCGCAACCAATATTGGGTTATCAAGACCACAAGTGTCTTTTACGTGCTAGTGGCTACAGAATACCTCTTATTGTAAACTTTTACAAGGTGTAACAGAACAAATATCCTTTTCCTCCATTCCTCTGTAATGTCCAAATTTGCTAATATCCCCTCTCTAAGGCAGAGGAAACCACTCGTCAGCTGAGAAGCTTTTAACATGTTGTCGGTGAAACCTCTTGATGAGCTCAGGTAATATAGTAGCATAGTGTATTCTGTTTAACAGAAAAATGTGACTATACCAAGAAGTCTAGCAGTCCCGTGACAGGAAGCTGAAATGAAATTTCACACTTCAGATATCAGATCTAACAGAGTGGAAAAAATTAACTGCTGTGTTTGGCCTCAGATTCAAGGTTAATTAAATAACTGTAATTACTTTTCTTTCCAATAGAAAGCTAAGCTCAGTAGTCTCAGCATTTTTATATTCATGTTTTATTAAGAAGTGCAGCCTAGAACCCTACTCCTGCCGATGTTGGGGTTGAAAGCTGAAAATGCGTCAAATAATTCCCACCATGAGAAGTCTTAACAGGATGACCAGATGGATGTGAGAACCTATGCTGTCAATTTCATAGCAAAGCATATATAAATATAGACAGATGGTTTCAAAATCAGAGATTTAAGATACCATCAAATCTTCTTTTCATATTGAAACCTAAAAGGGAGCATTATTAATGGAAATACCACAGTTTTGCCTGAGTATCTTTTAACTTATCATTGCCTCAAGACTAAGGCTAAATACAAACAAGAAGTAATTTTTTTTTTTTCATTTCTCCCACATTTCTCTATTGTTCACACTTAGAGCATTTAATGGCACCTGGCAATCAAATCAGATGAAAGCAACAATCTCAGTTGTTCGGTCCAGCTACCGAAATAGGACAGAAGCTATCCAGGCTTCTGCTATGCAAAATTCTCCAGTTCAGTGAAGTCCTCAGCGGATAGAGCTGGATCAAGCCCTTCAGGAACAGGGAAGAAATGCAGCCAAAGCTTATTTTGTTCCAGGGAGTCCACAGGGAATTTTATGCTGCTTAGTGCATGCTGCTAGCTGGTTTATTCTGCAGCAAGCCAGAACACCAGCAGCAGTGACCAGCTCTCCAATAATTCTCTGCATCCCTTTTTTAGGTTGAAAACAATTTTGGCACTACCTGAATCTGAACTGTGATACGCTGACATATTTGCTACCAGAGTCCTTGGCACTGAAATAACGACCTCACACAGGCAGTGTAAGAGTGTACATTAAGGCAGCTACAGCAGCAGAGCTGCGTCTGTTTCCCACTCGGGCAGGATGCTGCCATGTCATGACTGTTGCTGTGCAAATGTGATTGACTTAAAAACATCTCATTCTCCCTTTGGAAATGTACAAAAGCCACAACAAGGAGAATCTAGCAGACCATTTTCTCCTACAGGGACTCATGTGTGGAGCATTGGGAGGGAGGCAACGGAGACAATGATATGGGGCTTGCCTAATTCTGAAGAAAGTGTGAGGAAATGCAATAGCAAAAAAAAAAAAGTAGACTTTATATATAAAATACAGAAAAAAAAATTAAAGCAGCCTAGTTCTAAAGAGTTCTGTCAGTGAGACAGAAGTTATTTCAGAGATATTCAGTGGTGCTTCTGCTTCCCATTACACCTCACCACTCTGGGTAGACTTTTCCCATGCTTTGTTGACTGTCCCTGTGGGGTTGCACTCCCAGCCACTTTAATCCTTGATGTACTGCTTCTAGCAAGGCAAGAGAAGCACGGAGTTAAAATGCATAGCTGATTGCACTGCTCCTCCATAGGATGCAGAACAGTTTGGGGCCAAGTGATAAAAGTTTCAGAGGCTACAAGTGCACAGTGAGACTACTAGTTTTGCCTCTGGCCCTTCTGAGAGCAAATGCAATCCTAAGAGTTCAGAAGCTTTTTCTCTTGGGATCAACAAACATAACATGCCGGCAGTGTGATCAGGAAGGCTTCCTTCTCTGGAAACTGAAACAGCGAATACAGAAGAAACCCAACTAAGCCAGAAACTTCACTAGCCATATTGTCCTGCTTTCAGCTGGGATAGAGTTAATTTTCTTCCTAGTAACTGCTGTGTTTCAGATTAATTATGAGAATAATATTGCTAACATACTGTTTTAGTTGTTGCTAGGTAATAATTATATTGGGTCAAGGACTTTTTCAGCTTCCCATAGAGGCTGAGAAGGAGCATAGACAGCACAAGCTGGCCAAAGGAATATTCCATACCATAGACATCATGCTCAGTATATAAATGGAGGTTGGCCAGGGGACAGAAATCCATGATGACTGCGTGGGATGGGCTGAGCAATTGACCATCAGGTGGTGCACAGCTGTATTGCATCACTCATTACGTATATCCTTTTATCATTAATGTTATTATGATCTTCTCTTCCTTTACTGTTCTATTAAGCTGTCTTTATCCCAACCCATGAGGTTTCCTTTTTTTCTGTTTCTCTTCCCCTATCCCACTGAAGGCAAGGGGAGTGAATGACTGGCCACATGGTTCTGGTTGCCTCTTGGGGTCAAACCATGATACATATGAAAACCAGTAGTGTGTATTAAGAGGTACCTCTGAGGTAGCTGCTAGGATTTTCAACACAGTAAGCCAGTGTTTGATCAAAGTGGAAAACTAAAGGAAATCTACTGAACATGGACAGGCTAAGCATGAACGTATCTTGACTGCTGACTGCTACCAACAGACAGAGAAAGATAAGACTGCAAAATGGAGCTTCTTTTTTTTTTTAAATGTTTTTTTTTTTAAAGAAAAAAAAAAGGTTTCAAAGCAAGAGAGCAGCAAAGAGAAGAGTCTGTAGGACCTTCTGTGATTAGTATCTGAGTCAATGTGCTTATGAAGGACTTTCCGTTCAGTTTCTACCAGTAGGCCTGCATCTCAAAATGAACCAAGTGTGCAAACCCAAGAACCCCCCTTACTGGGCCACGCCAAGAACCACCCAGAGCAACTTAAAGTTTGCAGAAAAGGCAGGCTTTTGTCAAGAAAGCTATTTCAGTAGGAAATGGACTGAGAGCCTCTCATTTCTTGACATCTGACAACCATTGCCATAATATTTTGATATAGTTTAAAGGTGCAAGTCGTAAGAAGATATCAATAAAATAAAGAAATCATGGTCTCATTTGCACTTATAAATATGTTAAAACTTCTTTTTCTACCCCCTGTTAGCTCTTCCCTAACTTGAAACCCAGCTATGAGAAAGAAGAACTCATGCTACTAACAGTGAGAACATCTCACAAAATCTTTCATAATTCAAGCACTCTTGATGCTAAATATTAACTTTATTTAATTTCTGAGAGTTTACTCTCACTCAGGAGGTAGCTTGGCTACCCCCTGATCCTCATCAGATGGTTTCAAGGATTTCTGGCTCTTAGTGCATCTCTCTCTCCTCTACCAAGCTCTTTGGGATGAGAACTATGGAAGTGCAATAGAACCAGTTGGAACAGGTGTTTGATCACAGCTGAGTCACCTAAAAGAAAATATTTTTTCTAGATTTGTATATGAAAATCAGTAATATAGCAAACACAGTCAGAGCAAACACAGCATAGCAATGTTTATCCCTTCCTTATGCTGTTAAAAATATTTCTGTTATTGTATTAGTGTACTCATACCCTGTTTTATACATATTAACTAGTAATCTTTGAAATACCTCAGAGAAACAAAGTAGATGTGTATTTTACTATTCCCATGATAAGCAGCAAGGGACTGTTAATGAATTGGAGTTAATGATGCAGTGCCAAGTAGCCACTTTTATGCTCTTTTTGTGAGCAGCATTTAGTTTTTTAAAATTGTTTAGGACATACTATGACAGGTATCAGACGTAACTTCCACTTCACAAGCCAAAGAGCACGACAGCAAGAAATACTATAAATGCTGTAAGATACACTGATTTTATCAAAATAGTTGTTGCAGTATTGCAATTTCATTGGTATCAAGTGCATATATAAGTTAAAAAATCTTTAAAATGTTTTGGTGGGGGGGTTTGTGCTTTGGTGGGCTTTCTTTGGTTTGTTGGATGTTTTTGTCATGCAGTTATTTTTCACACTTAAAAACACACAGACCAAACTGTGGATCCAGGAGGGAAATGACAATTATACGTGGAAGATGCCAAACTAGAAGATCAAAATAATAACCTTCCATATTTTATTTTCTCACAAACTGCAAAGGACATACACTCCTTAACTCTCATCACTTGGTTTCTGTGGAAGTCGGGCAGCACGGTCTGCAGATTTCTCTCCCCAAAGTGCTCCAAGAAACACAAACATTTACTCTTTAGATAAAGGGAAAAGAACAGGAAGAGGAAACTAAATAGAAATCCCTGGAGTTACTGAAAGCTGCATTAAGGAACTTTGCTCAGCACATGAGCGGCTCTGAATAATGAGGCAGCAGAGAGCTTTGCAGCACTGGGAGCCTTTGAAACACACTTCTCCAGAAAGAGACAGTAAAATGTAAATAGAAAATGCCTCTTGGCTGGCACATACTGGCGCAGAGCAAATTTGTCCTCCTTTTCCACATACAGAGACCAATTTTTTTCTTTCCCTCCTTCTCTAATATTTAGAAGATAAGTTGATGAGAGATGACAATGCACATTTATAGAAGTTCAAAAAAATCCAGCACTGAATAAAACATAAGTGCAGCATCAGAAAAGGATGGTCAGGCTGTACTAATGCAATCTACTACATCCTCTGTGCACTGAAATGCAAGGAGGGAATGGAAAGAAGGAATTCAATAAAGATTTGCTTCCAAATATTCAAGAAAAGCTCGAGTTAAGTTTAAAGCATTTGAATAATCCTGTTGTACTCAGTGCCAGGCTCAAATTAGTGCACGTGTTTCCTGAATCACAATTTACCTTCTTGTCCTTAAGAACCTATGGTCCTATACTGAATAAAGTTTTTTCATTACTTTTGGTTTCTTTTTTTTCCTAGTGGCTAGCAGTTAAAATCTTAATTATCTGGTAAAGTCCAGATAATTATCCACAAATTTTGAGCTGCTGGCTGCCCCTCACTCCTTAAATCTCCTCCTACCATGATCTATAAAATAAAGAAATTCTTCCTATTTCCAGTGAAACCCACACAGTCCTATTAATGTCAACCCACAATTTAAATCTGGGAATATTTTAAAATTAGGTTAGTTACAGACCCAGAAATACATCCTGGAAATGAGATATGTGTGCTGACTTCATACAGGTCGCGAAGTACAACCCTGCAGAATAGTACCCAGCAAGCCTCCTGACACTACCATGCCCCTCAAGGAGGAAGATGTCAAGCCATACAGCCTATCCAGCGGTAAATGTCTCTGGACTGATTAATATGTACCTGCTCTCAAAATGCACAAGACCACCTAAAACTGGTATATTAACATAGCTTCATGTAACCCAGAGAAATACAGAAATAAATATACAAAGGCATATGACGTATTTCAGATGAAGTCAGGTATGCTCCCAGATTTGTCATTCTAGCATCCAGTATACAGATGTGCTGAGCCTTGCAGCTAGCTGTCTGTCAAAATGCAGCAGTTTCCTCTGTGACAGCAGTCTTCTGTTAACATAGATGGGATTACTGATGTTTCAGAAATTTAGTAACAAAATATACATGAGATGCAATATCTCAAAATAAATAGAGTCACTTAATTAATTACATTATGCTAGTATGAAACACTGCAGTGAATACTGCGCTAGAGTGCACCAGTGATGTCAAGATGTTGGCAACTCCTGATTATTTTTTGAAGCCTTTTCCTCTCTTGTAGCAACAGGAAATTGTTATGTTCCAAGGTAAAGGTATTTATCTGTGTTGTGACTACATAAGCAATAACATTGGATCAATCATAACAATAGAAACAAAGGGCCATTGAGGACACTTCTAAATGGAAGGATTTCTCCATATCGTTCAAGAAAATATAACTCATGGCTCAGTCCCTGCTTATATTTTTTATTACATTTTCCAAGAAAATTATGCTTTTTGACTTTCACATGACTTCATGATCTTGGAAACAGAGCTCACAGCCTGAGGTCATAAATATCAAGCAAACAATACTAGTTCTGAAACTGATACACTAGCAAGGTACTTCGGTGCTTTTAGCTCTATTGCACTAAGACACCCAGAGCAGGGTCACTCTACCTTCCATCTTTCCATTTTGTGTACTTCAAATATTGAGATTCAGAATAAACTTAGCCACCCTGTTAATTAATTTGTGCCAAGCAGAACACAAAAGGTTCACATCTTAAGTCAGGTCTCTCTGACCCCAGATTTTTGCAATGCTTTGAAAGTCCCAGGCGGGTTCAGCACCTGACTGCCTCTGAGGAGTCTGTCCTCAGCTCAGACCCCAGAGATGCTGTGAAAAGTGACTTGGTGTAACAACATAAGTGTGTGGCATGCTACCTCTTAATAAAAAAACTGCTCTCAGTCCCTGCTCCTCCAACCTGTAGCCAGATGGTGCAATGTCTCTCTTCAAGGTATTGCATTGCATTATTGTCCTGATTCTCCAGACCCAAATCATTCACCACAAAGTCTTGAAACATTTGATTAATATCTCCCATCTTGGATGATCTACCACTGATCTTTGGTCCAGATAAGAATCCTCTTAAGAACAGTTGAGGTGAATTACATTCAGATTGCCAGGATGGAAATTCTTTGCCAAAATACACAGCTTAAGTGGGCGGGACATAATGCGTAACATGTATCTGCAGTACACTTGTCACAAGAAAAAAAAAGGTGTGTTATTAACAGCCAAAACACACACTGGCTTTGCCAAAAAGTAGTCTTTGAGGCAAATACAGAGATTTTTACCAAAATCAGCACACACAGTACGGCTTCCACTCAATTACACCTCTTAGGGAAAAGAGTAGTGGGGAACAAACATGCCTATAAGTAGCAACCATTTTTTCTCTCCAGTTTAATGACATAAAAGTGTTACTACTCTGTTGCTTGTGAAAGCAAGGCAAAACAAAAAAGGTGAGGTGTTTCATTCTGTCCAAAATTTTATTTCTTGAAATATCTGTAACATCATATCCTATTTTAGGAGCAACTTTTTTTTTTCTTTTCCTTGGCAGTGCAAAACAACCTGAAACTCAGCATAGTTGGCTTCCTGAGAATTTTTCCTGGCAGAGTACTCACAATCTATAGAGGGTCGCTAATATAATTTTTTCTAATTACCTTTCTTGACACCTTCCCAATGGGATGACTAGAGAAAAAAAGGTGGCAGACAGAAAAACAGTACAATGCAAGAATTCTTGTTTTATCAGAAGGGTGCTTGAAGACACAGAAAACTATGCCCTGAGGAGGACTCAATTTGCACTGGAAGCCAAACTATGTTTGTGGAGATTTAATGGTTTTGCCACAGCATCTTCTTTGACCTTATACTTGAACATATGCCAAGAAATATGGATATTGGCAACTGAATGGCAGAGAAGTCCTGAAAGAGGTGCAGTCCTACATAGCCAGAGGCGG
>VXBJ01005283.1:403506-435932 GCA_013400055.1 Nycticryphes semicollaris
GTTTTTTGAGAAGTTCTTACTTTTAGCAACTCAGGCCATATTTTTTTCCCCTTCACTTGTGCCAGAAGAATTCTTGTGGGATCAAGTTGTGAGTTAAATAAATTCACTGTAATGGTTTATGATACAGCTTGAGAAAGAGTTGTGTCAGCACTGTTGAAGGTATTGAGAGACAGTGCTGGGATGAGAGGCAATGGCAGGAAAAAGCAAGAATTAATTTCTCCTGTATCTCTGCCAAGGCCTTCACAATAGAAACTCTGGCCTTTTGGCAGGAACATTTAGTCTACCATTTTTAGGAAGGACCGCAACATTAAAATTTAGCAATGGTAACAGTTACAAGCAACTTTCCCCAGGATTTGCAAGAAATCTCACCTGAATAATCATCTCTCCAACTCATCATGGGTGCTTTGCCAATATTCTGCTATTCTCTTTCAGACCCCTTCTTTCCCCTTATTTATGCTTCAGTCCAATCTGCACTATTGTCTTCTGAACTGGGAAGCTTATAATAGGAACAGATCTTCCAAAGTCACCAAGCAAGGAGTAAAGCAAAACCCTGGTAGCCACTGTCAGCCTTAATCCACCTCTTAAATGGGACAGTCCTAGATGAGAAGATGGTAATGGAAAGTGAGGACTGGGGCGAGCACTTGAGAGGAAGAATCCCAACCCAGCATGGAAGAGAAGGTCTAGCATCACTTACAGAGCAAAGATATATGAAAGTGGCTTACATGAAAAAAAAAAATTAAAATCAACTTTTACAGAGGCTTGTCTGCATGCAGTTAGTTTAGTCAGGAAAGTCAGACAAACTCTCTAACAATATGGGAAATTTTATAGCTTAGGATGGGGACCAGCTAGTCTCTCCTTTCTGTCTGCTATAAGGGGGTACTGAAAGGTTTGCAGGTAGCCATTAGTTATTAGGAAATAAATTGGCTCTGAGGTGTGTTGGACACACAGTCATACGCATACACAACCATATCAAACACACTAGAAGAATTAATTGTAACAGCTACAGACAAGTTGACACAATAGCTAAGATGAGGCAATGTGACCAGCTCTTTATTTGACAGGTATTTCTAGAAAATATAGCCTGTTCTTTGTGCAACAGGCTTAGCATTTTTGTTAATTTGCAGTTGAATGGCAAGATGATTCACTTTATCACAGAACAACTTCATCATAACTCAGGTTTCAGCCTGTGAGAGCAGAACTACTGTGCACACAACACAATCTATTAAGACAATTTAGCACACCTTGCCTAATGCCTAGGAAAAAGAGCCTCTTTATTCCAAAGTTTATTGTATCCTCATTTTCACTGGAACAGCTTAATATGATGCTTTCATGGTCTTCTTCACATGCCAGAGCAGATTTCAGACTGTAGGTCTTCCTCACGCCCTATCTTTAAAGCAAAACCAACCAGTCCAGCCAGAAAACCAAGAGCAGAAAAAACTCAGAATAAAAATTACTTTCTCTCCCCACAGAGGATATACAGATCTCAGTTGTATCCAACACTTTTTCTTGAAAAGCTTGGTAAACTACGAATGAAAATATGTATGTTTTACTCATATAACTTGTCCTTCTGCTTACAAAGGCCAATATTGACACAGTCAAGATGCAGTAAAAGTGACAAGCTCTTTTTTATACAAGGACCTTAAACAACAATCCATAAACAACAAGCACTGAGTAGTTACTAGCCTCCTACTGAAAGAAGCCTCCCTTGATTCACATGGAGTTGTACGGAGGAAGATGGGAGGAGAAGGGCAGAACCCCCTCAAAAAGAAAAGAGCTCAATGATCTCCACCCTGGGTCTCCTGTTTGTACTCCCCTCTGGCGTGGGGAAGCTCCCTGCTCAGAGACCCAGGAAGGGCTCTTGTTTCCCATGGAGCTCCCAGCAGCTAGTTGAACACTGGTCCACTCCAGCAAAGCTGTGTATTAAGGAACTCACTCTGACCTGCCTGCAGTTCATTATTCCATAGCCACTCTAGCTTCCATTTCTTGTGCAGGAGTCCCTTGAGTCCACAGGCTAAAAAAACAATCAAATACCAGTTTCATACCTAAAATGACACCTAAATGCAGCATAACACCTAAAATGAGCTAATTGTATTTTTTTCCTGTTATTGTAACTCTTAGAGCAGGAGTTTTATAGACTGCCAACAAAGAGAGAAATTTGTGCAAGCTACTATGGAGGCCTCTTCTCCCTCAAAATTACATAAAGATCATCCTGATTAAATACTATCCCACTTGAATAAATATCAAATATTTATTTCACACAAGTATTCCTTGCATGTCAACAGCTGATGGCTGGTGTACAGCCGATGAATGAAGTACACATGCTGATCTGGAGACCTTCATGACACAGCTGTATTAAACCTGAACTTTATAAAGTGTTGTATAAATGTCCTGCACTCTCTCTAACCTACTTTTCAATTAAATAAGCTTCAACAAACTATCTATTTTACTTTCCTTTTTCTACCTAGAGTATCACACATGCCGCAGTTTTCTTTGGAGAGCACACACAGCTTTTTCAACTTGTTATACACAACATGAAAATATTCCACCATGTCACAACTTACAATAACATTTCTGATGGTACATTTACATGGAAAAGCCAGTCTGGGTATTGATGGGTAATTGTCTGCCCTTTTTATTTTTTTCCTCTTTAATTTACAAATATATTTTCAGTCATTTTACTGAAATACTTAGATTTCTTTCCATCAAAAATCCTGAAGCAATATGTTTCTCCGGGAGTCAAGATGACTCCGAATCAACTAGTATCTGCGGTTTTGTCAAATCTTGTCTCATTTTGACATTGATCGGCATCTGCTTGTATTGCCCATATGCCCAATGACAGATCCAGCTTACATAGGTCTTGCACTCATTATCACTACCAGTTTGGCCCCTTGATGGACTGTACCTCCCAAGAGACACACACTCATGCAAATCCTGGCATACGCTGTGACCTCCACTGTGTTAGAGCTCTTTGGATGCAGAGAAGGAGGCACACAAATGTGAGCCACCAGGACAAAACTGCTTGACCAGTGACCCCAGTTCATACTGATTGATGACGACATCTCTGAATTGCCAGTCTTATCAAAGGCAGTGGAGGAAGACTTAATGTCAAACTGGTCTTTTAAAAAAACTGCACACCATCCCTTTGAAAACCAAATTTTTTCATAACCCACCATTCTAGCACAAAAATGATCTTTTTTTATTCTTATCCAGAATAAAGGTAAATGGTGAAGTTTGCAGAATTCCCTGAGGGAAGGAAATACCGAGGTTTAAATCAGCAGTAGTTATTCCTCCTCCTCATTTCATCTCAATCAGACCTTGCTATGTATTCTACTATTAAATTTTTCCACATATATCTTTCCCAGCCTAATCTTTTATTTAAGTTCTTTAAAAACTCCCTCTGTCTTGCTGACTGTTATCAGAGGTAGATGGACAGAGCATCATAGCTCTCCCTCATGGGAGAACATCACGCCTTTACCTAAACAGATGAAACTACTTTGGGTTCATTTGCATTTCACATTTTGCTCTCAGTAGCCTGGACGCTTCTCCTGCCCAGCTACCACTGAGCTGCATTCACCTTTTTCTCATTCCTCCTCCCTCTCTCTCATCACCATGTCAGAAAGCCAAACTTCATTTTATTGCCTTAACCTCTTTGGAGTGCCTGCATAGGAAGTAAAATTGTTTTCGTTTGCTCATTCTCTCAGAGTGGCATTTCCTCTCTCATGACAGATAATAAGTTACAGAGAATGGAGAATCTCAGAGCAAGAGATGCTCTGAGCACTGCGTTCTCCTGGCATAGCACAATCACAAAGTAAAATTAGTCAGAACTGCAAAGGCAGATTAAGCTAAAAGTCTTTATCTTGGAAGTAAAAAACAAAAATGTTTCACAAGCCTTTTAAAACTACTTCAGGTTTCCTGCAACCTAAAGGTCAAATAAATTTCTCAGTTTTGCAAACATATGAAAACAGAGTTAACATAAGAGGTGTTTCTAATTAACTTTCTTTCTTGTTTCCCTATTTTCCCTTCTGTCTTCTCACTCCCTTTTTCTTATGCACTGTGGCAACTCACATATTACATTCTAGTATAATGGCAACCTTTCTAAAAAAAAATTTTATGAAGTATCAGCTAATCTTATTTGAGGAGAATAACTCAGGTTATTTGCAAAAAATGCCAGACTCTAACACATGGAATCTGAGAAACTCGGGTTCCATCACTCTTTTGTTTCTTGCTTAATTACTGAAGTCCTGATGACAATACACAGATATTTGGATATCAAACCATAACTTCAGTAGAGGAAATAATCTAAATTTCTGTGAAATAGGAAGTATAAATCTAGTCTTTATTTGCAAATTCCACCCTCAGACCTCCCAGATGCCTGAGGCTTATGGCGGAGTCTGAGGAAACAAAGTGGTAGAGGAAGTTGAAGCAAGGGACACAGGCATAGCAAATCTACGCAAGTATGTGGGACTAGATGGGATGCTCGTCTTAACAAGCTTGCCAATATCATCAGGAAAAAATAGCCCAATATTTTTGGGAAGATCATTCAGATTGAGAACAGACCCATGAACAGTAAAAGGTGTATGTTGAGACCATCTTCAGGAGGGGTGCAAAAAGAAAGAAACTTCCAGAGGCACCTTCTAGATAAACTACTCCAGGTTTCTATAATCATTGATTATTATGATTATAAACACACTTCATATCATTTTTTTTTAGAAAAAGACAAAGAAGAAGCAAACGAACACATAAAAGGGGATGGGGAGCTGAAGATTTCTGTTTCTTTGCTGTGTTGGCATTCTGTTTTGCCTGCTGTAAACTGTATGCTGGTCTCTGGCAAATATCCAGTCGTCACTAACGTAAGATAATAAAAATTCAATGCAAATTATCCTGTAGTTTAGGTAAAAACAACTTAGACATTGTAGGTGGACATAAATGCAGCTTATTTTTCCAAGCTATATAAAGAGTTCCCTAATAAAAGAAATAAAAATGCCTTCAAAACCACTGTATTTCATGGAGTTATACAGCATCTCTATATTTTTTTTTCTTAGTGCACTAGTCAAAAAACTAATTTCTTAGTAGAGCAAATCCTGGCTTTGGACAATAGATTGCCATGGAGCCTAGTAATTATTTTGGCTAGAGTCTTTCAGAGATGTCTCCTGCCTCAGCCTGCTCCCCAGAAAACAATTCCTTTTCATCAAGGGAACACTGCTTGCTTAATGACAGGCTTATGAGAACCCAAATGAAATATTTTTATCTTTCCAGCATTGGGAAAGCCTCCAAATACCTATCAAATGACTAAAATTAGGGAGTGTCCAAGCAGGCAGATTGATTCAGAAAGAAAAAGGTTTTGCCTTCACTCTCTGGAAGCCACAGCCTGTGAGCTGGCTTGTTCTATTCCTTTCACCCTGGCAGCAGATTTTTATATCCCTTTGAATTTCAATTTTATCAGAATGATAGCCCCAAATGTATTCTCACTATTTCAGTCATATTTCCATCCAGTTTTCTCTGGGAAAGCTGTGATGAGTGGTGACTCGTTTACACACCCCTCTTCTGGCCTCTTCCTTCTCCTGTTCACCTGTGTCAATAGCTCTGCTTGCTCCCTCAAGGTCACCATTGGGAGCAGCCCCCAAAATACAAAAAAAGGGCAAAAACTGATGGAAAGAGACTCTGACTCTCCTTGTTGGATATTCCTGTCACTCCCCACTGGACATATGGGGAGCAAGAAATATTTGACCCTTAACTCTGAGGTGCCTCAGATGCACGTTACTGACACTGGTCCCAAAAAGAGCCACAAAGCGAGAAGGAAAGAGTACACAAAACAAGAAACTATGACCTCTAGACAGCAAACCATCCCAGAGTCTGCCTGTGAAAGGACAATCAGCTTAGTTCTGCCTGAGCTTCCCACCGAGACCTGGGAAGGAAGGACCATTGTTCCTCATTCAACACACGTTAAAAAGGAAAGATTTTTTTCTGAAGCAGAAGAAAGAACAAATGGAATTTGGCACAATAGAAATCTTTTCTATAAAAGCAATACTATCAACAAAATGGCCAGGGAATAATGACCTTTTAACTACAAACAGAAGAAATAAATCAGTTTTTGTTTCACCTAGAACAGAGAGATGATTAGAGATTAATTTTCCAATGGAGATTTTTGGAAAGATACTATTTAAATAAAAGAAGAGGTTTAATTGAAGACATTTTGATGTGTCAAAAACCAAAAGCTAAAAGGTATTGGTCAGCAAGCTTATTTTCTCCATAGTACTGACAAGTTTTTTTTTAAGGGAAAATGTTTACCTCCCCAGTATAAGATAAATAAAAGATACTATGTCTTTGTGCAATCTTTACTAGTTGTCGTGGTCATTCTCTGCCTTTCTACTGGCCATCACACTTTTGCTCCTCTGGGCTGCTCTCTTCTTTTCTGCAGATCTCTTTCCTTCTTTCTTGTGTGCTTTTTTCCCTTGGCTCAGTAATATTCCACTTTTAAAATAAATATAGAGAAACTGCTGCTTCCCTAGAGCGTTCCAAGGGACAGCTATATAGGCGTTTCAACGGAATGCTGCTTCTAGGGTCATCAGCCTGACCTGTCTTTTTTACTTTTTTTTTTCATTTATTTTTTTCTGTTCTTCATAAAGTAAAACCAGAAAAGATGCAACATTTAAAAAGCCCTCTAAAGTGGGAAATCTGCATGACTGAAATGAAATTCTCTTGGATTATCATCAAAAGGTTACTCCAGATAAACGTCACAGTAATGAATTATAGAAGCTGAGTTTCCATGTAGCCTTAATAGCTTTGGCAAACTTTAATTAAATCACTTTAAAATGCACACAACACATCTTTGTTTTTAAGAAGTGTGACAGTGTGCGCTGGAATGCAACTTACATAAAAATCATTTCATATAATTCCACAGCTTCAAATCTTCACCCTCTGACCTTCCCACCTATTCTGAAGGATTTCACATTTAAAGAGTAAGGGAAGATATGTCTATCTACTTTCAAAACTGTTAAAGGTGCAAGATAGCTGGTTGTATATATAGACTGTAACAATGAATTTAATTTCTTGATACAGGAATTTACTTCAAGTACCAGAATGGGCTCTGCTAGACCAGACCTTACAACAACTAGGCTCCAATTCCATCCATTGTACAATTTCTGGACAAACTTAGACAAAGCCAAATCCAGAAAAGCTTGTGATGGTTACTTCTTCCATATTTTGTACTTTTCTAATTAAAGAAGTAAAAAGTAATTTTCATCTCATTGTATGATTGTAAGGTAGAGAAGTAATGTTGTATTTAAGTATATGTAATTACTCATATGAAATGATAGTCAAAGTAAACGTGCTCCTTTACATCCTTATTACTGAACTACAGTTGTAAAAGGGGTCCACAGAAGACATCCGATATGAAAAAAGTTAAAAATTTCCAAAACTGGCTGTAGAATCAGCTCCACACTGACCCCTCATAGTCACTGACATCTCTAAATGTAGGCAGTGGTTTTTGTTATTATTTGTGATATTAATAAAGGTAGAAGGTTATTATTTCTTCCCCTACATATGCCCACTGTATCTTTTTTTTTTTCCCTACATATAATTGAAGGAGGCCACCTTTGGTCAAAAGGCCAAATGAGCTTTCATTCGTGTACAGCTTCTACAAGAGAACGGAACCTAACCTATTAAGAAAAATCTTAAAATATATTTCCCAGTAACTGTAAATTCAGGTTGTCTGTTATTTGTTTACAGCCCAAACAGAAAACACTGAGAGGATCTTTGAATGTGCTGATATAGGGAATGATACTTCAGAAAAAGAAAATTTGTGGAGAAAGATTGAGGCTAATACCCTAGTGTGGTGTGAAGGAGCCTTTGGACAAAGCAGGAGCCTGGCGTTCAAGAAAAATGGTTTTAAGGAAGGATTCAATTTTATGCTGGAGGAGGAACAGATCTGGAGTGAGAAGCAGAGGATAAGGAAGTGTTAACAGGGCAGAGAGTTTTAACACACCAGTTGTGCACTTTGGGGAGCTGTGAACAGAGAGGGCAGAAAACTGCAGAGGAGAGAGGAGGGGAGAGGGTGACTGAGTGCAGGCAGAGCTCACTGGGGACTAAATGAAGCTCTGGGGTAAAGGGAGAGTAAGTAAAGTCAGTGACCTCTGAGGAGTGTTCAGAAAAAAAAAAAAACAAAAACAAAAACAAAGCATTTTTCTCTGCACTTGAAATAGTTTTTCTACCTGTACAAAGATCATTTAAAGAGCCTGTCCTGCAAATTTAATAAGCTCAAAAGGTGTCATTAAGCATGCAGCTTCTTATCTTTTTAGATCTCTTTGGAGAGAGGAAAATGGGAACAGGATGATACCATGACTCATGATTTTCCAATATTAGGTACCACAATTCTGTAGTGATAGAGGATGAGACTTGTGTATCCTACTTCTAACTCTGAAACTGAATTAGCCAAAATTGCCAATGCAGCTGAACAGCCTATGTACTGGTTTGTATATTCTTTGTCCAAAGCCACTCTTAGTTTAGAAAGATAGCAACAGAGATCAGTGTTCAGCTGCAACCTGTACTGAATAATTATAACCTGAAAAGGATTTCCTCACCTGTCCTTCTGGCTAACATGCTACAGTCAGAGAGCATTACTCACACTTAAACCCAGCCATCTAAAATAACATTTTATCTGCATCTCTTCCTACGCAGGAAGGCTGTTGATACTCCCAAATACTTGGTATAAAAGCAGATTTCATCACACTTAGTGGCAAAAGAAAAACCTGTAGATGCTAAAAAAAACCCTCAAACCAACATTAAGACACAGTAGCATCAGAGTGATGTTTCCTTCATATCACTTGCAGCATCAAGCCTGTTTTTAGGCTACCCCTCTCATCAGAGAGGAACAAGATGAATTTAGCAGAGCATTAGGAAGAGGAGCTTGCTCTGCCATGCAGCATGAAGCACTGACATTACATTAAGGATGGGGAGGGGGAAGGGACCATGGAAGGATAAGGAGATCAGGCTGCATGGTGGGGAGATACGTGACAGAAAAAAAATAAGAGTAATTCAACAACATTCATCTGGAAACTCAAGAAGGCTGAAAAGCTTGATGTTTACGGCCAATGAAGCTGCTCTGGAGCTGATGCCGAACTCCGTCATGTGTCATGTTCCCTACACAGGGCTGAGCTCTGGGCAGGCTTAGGAATGCTCCTGAGTCAACGGCTCCCAAAAACCCAAGCCTAGGTTTACAGTTCTTATAATTCCAAATTCCAAAATGCATATAGTTAGAATAAGAAAATGCTGGATAACCACATCTGGAAGAATCTGTGAAAAACCTCTGACTGTATTCATACGTGCAATGAAGCCAGGAGTGGAGAAACCAGGTTTTTTCTCTGTCACAAAGTATATATTTAAAATACTGGGTTTAATCTTTTGGCGGTATTAAGGGAATCTTTTTTCTAATTGGCTAGGTTCATTTAACAGCTGTATGGGAAGATTTGAGTAAGGAGCTCTTTGAAAAACCTGATACAGTATAAATATTTAATCCTTAAGTAAATCATTTGGACCTTGCTCCACTGTCCTCAAGCCCAGCATCTACCATATAATCTTACAGAAATGCAACAACAGGAGTTATGAAGTTCTGTCCCCATTCCAAAGACATCAAAGAAACTCCTCTACAGGCCAGGTATTTAGCAAGCACATTCACATACAGCAAAACACCTATGAAGTTTTTGTGTTCAGGACTCTCCAGCAAAGGTAACACTCACAGACAGACATCCCCGGGATGCATGGGAGAGATCTGCCAGTCAGAATTCACTGCAATGTTTTGGTCGGTTGCAGCATGTTTAATGCAGCAAGATACCATTTTTAATAATACTTCCAGAGACAGACATCATACGACTGCTTTTAAAGAAATACTTCAGAATTCATAAAGCTTAAAAAACTGACTTACTTTATAACAATACCATATTTACCATTTATCTGAGCATGTATTTTCAATCTTTCCTTGAATTTCTCTATTCCAAATATCACTACAAAATAAAATACTCATTACCTCATTAAAATAATTTCCTTGCTGTGCTTAGAAAGGGATAGAAATAGGATAGAATTGCATGATAGGCCCGTCACTTTTGCTTATTTCATAATTGGGTGCTTACGATATTTCTTGTTGATATTATTAGAACAACAGTAAGGGTACTTCTAGATGTTCTTCATCCTCAAAATTGTTAATTTCTCTAATGTGAAAGTTAAAGCTACTAAACATGGTGATCAGGTCATACTATCTGTTCAAAGGGGCCTTCCAAATTTGTTTGTGCATAGGAACATCTGTTCAGGCAGCTTTCCAAATTTGCTCATTTGTCTGGCTGCTGTAACAGCTATAATGTCATCCATCACCTGCCACCAAAGCTGCAAATGACCGTGAAGTTCATGAGAGAAAAATGGTTTTATCTTGCAGGTTCCCACAGACAATACTCAACAGTAACTGCAAATATTAGCAATGTTTTCCCTCCCAGTCCACTCCTGTGATTAACAGATGGTGAAATATATGAAGACACAAAAATGCTGGCTCCAATGCAGTCAGTGGTGAAGCACTGCTCCTTTCAACAGAACCATGGATTCATGCCGTTAGCTCTAAGCCACATGACATTTGTCACCACCACAAATTCCTCCTCAGTCTTTTGCAATAGCCTGGGAAAAAAAAAGGCATGGATTTGCCTGTTTTTCAGTTGCAACAGTCATCTAATTGGGAGGTGACTTAAAAACTTTGTTGCCCAAGACAGCTCGTGTGGCACTGAAGTTGCTACTTCCTGGTCTTCAGTGAGGCCCTCTTCTATGCACTGTGAAGTGGTCTTCTCTTAGTGTGCGTCTTTGACTCTTCTCCCACAGCGGATGCGCTCATTTTGCTGAGCAGCAGCTGCGCTCTTCAGAAGTCTGATGTCACCAAAAGCGGCTGAATTGCTGTGATTCTCTACAGTGAATCACCGCAGTCCCTCACAGCACAAGTCCCATGTTACTGCATGTGAGGAGCCACCATGTTAACCATTGGGTGACTGACCAACATTTACATCTTTCGTGCAAGCAGAAACGTGACCATACAATCTGACCTCTTGCTGCTGGCAAAGCTGCCTCCTCCTGTAGCCTACCTGTATCTTCCTCCTTCTTTCCCAGCTGTTAGGCTTTTCTATCTGCCCCAGCTCAAACTGTAGTGGGATGTGGAGCAGAAGTAACAGGAAGCACCCAGGAGCCCTACTTGACTGCAGAGCTGAGCCTGTGGGGCAACAAGGAAAGCACGAAGCTCTCTGGCAATGAACAAGGAATATTCTAAAATATTTCTAGAATATAGATAGAAAGGAATAGAGAAGAGAGTTGAAAGTCAACCTAGCTTCTTCAAGTGAATCAGCAGATTGCAGATAGAGAGGAGGGGTATGCTTGCTTTCAAAACAACAAAATACAGACAGGGCACATCATTCCAAATGTACCATCCTCAACATCACTCTTCAGACAATACTCTTCTGTTACTCAAAAAACAGGTCCTTTGGGGTTTTTTTTAATAAAAACCGAAAACTCCAGTGCAAGAGAACAACAAACCAACCCCAAAAGTCAATCGCTTCCCCCCACAAAACAACAAAAATGCCTGAAGGCTATCCCAATATTGTTAATATTCTAAAGCCACTCACCAAAGCAAAAAAGCTGGCTTTCTGTAGAGTTTTCTTTACCATACCCTTTCATTTGTAGCACCCGAACCACTAGTCAAGGTAAGAACAATGGCTACATCCTGCTGTAATGACCACAGAGCACACCAGCACTTCGCAGGAGAGGATGGCAGCAAAGCCTTGCTCTAGCTGTGACCAAGCTGTTTCCAGAACCAGAAGTGATAAAATCAGTTCCGGGCAGTGCTGCTGCTCACTTAATTAACATTACTCCTGTAAGCCACGTGCAGTGCTGCCACTTTTGAATCTACCTTTGAAGATCAAAGTTCATAGCATCCCACGGCGCTGCTGTGACACAGACACAAGTACCAGCCCAGTGACTGCCTCTGCCATTTCCTGGGCCTGCGCATTGAATGCCAGCATGCCCTATTCACCAGCAACACTAAACAGCAAAGTTTTGTAACAATAGTTAAAAAACACACCAACACACACAAACCCCCCAAAATCTTGTCAGATTCCACCAGGATTTTGCCAAGAAAATTGTGAAGGGAGGAATGGTGGTGTTTCCTCCTATTGCCATTGTCAGAATAGATTTTGTCAGGAATTCCAGCAAAGTTTAAATAACAAAACTACTTTTTTTGCTGAGTCACAGCTCCATTTGAAACCGGTAAATGTTTTGATAAGGAGAGTGGGTAAATTCTGCCCACTAAGAAATGTTTCCATATGGGCACCTGTGTTTGCAGTGGTAATGGGACAGGAAAAAAATATTCTCCCAAGAAAAACAAATGCAGCTCAGTTAGGAGAAATACAGCTGCAAGAAAAGATGTAAATAAAGAACATTAATACTAGAAGGGATTTTCAAACAACACAGCTTTACTAAGTGCTCCTAGTATTTAGAGAATGTTGAAAAACCTGTTTATTACCTTTTTCAAAGTTTATGATATTTTAAAATGAAACTATTAGAATTCTGGTGATTTTCTCATAACAAAATGAAAGGTAGAAGTTTTGTTTCATTTCAGGAATATATATTTAGGGTGTTTTCCCATCCCGAAAGCTGCATTCCAGTTAGCAGCAGTGAAGTAATGTCAGTGTGTTAAGCCTAAGATAATGTCTATTTACAGTCATACCACGGGCATGGTGACAGGGAAGTTAAAGCTCATACCCAGCTTGATTCACCTTGAAACAGGTATCTCAGCTATTGAGTCAAACCTAGATGGATAGGATCTGATTTTGGCTTCAGAAATTACAGTGCTTTAACTATTTTACCAAAACCAACCTAGGAAGCTGGAACATAGGAGGTTCCACTTAAATATGAGAAAAAACTTTTTCACGGTGAGGGTGACAGGCTGCCCAGAGAGGTTGTGGAGTCTCCTTCCCTGGAGATATTAAAAACCTGCCTGGTCGCGTTCCTGCGTGACCTGATCTAGGTGTTCCTGCTCCGGCAGTGGGATTGGACTAGATGATCTTTCAAGGTCCCTTCCAATCCCTGATATTCTGTGATTGATTCTGTGATCTTTTTCCTAGATTGGCTCACACAGATCTTTAACAGATTGCTTTCAGGAACCAGTGCCCTTCTGAAAATGCAGCAGGAAGGATCCCAAGCAAAAGGGAGAGGGGAGATGAAGTTATAATGGAGTTTTGCAAGAAAAGGGTGTAGGAACTCGAAGGCAGCTGTGATGCACTCTGTAATGAACATTACTCAAGTGCAAGCAGTGAGCTATACAGTCTGATTCTCAGTTGGCAGACAAATGTGTTTCCAGCACTGAGTGTTAGGACTACATTTCAAAATCAACTGGCTGGCTATATAGTAAGTTTTCCTAAGGTGAGAAGAATTTTCCTGGGGCTGACCAAAGGATATAGTTGGTGCTCCTCATAATCTGCTGGGATGAATCAGGTCTACGGGCTTGACTTAATGCAAAACCTGGATGATGTGCTTACTTGAGAAGCTATGGCATTGTTCTGGTGGGGAAGGAAGATAGACCAATATGTGCTGCTCCATGAACTGAAAAGCAAATCAGAGTAGGTAATAGAATAGATTTTAGAGAGTCACATTTTCACTTGTAATGCCAAGACAGACAAGCATCTAAATTGTTGCTGCAATCTCTGTAAAATAAACAGATATTCTCAAAAATATCTTAATTATGTGCTGTAGGTTAAGAACTCCAGAGTGATGAAAAGAGTCCCATAGGTGAGGGAGATAGAAGATCTTACTAAGCGGATGATTCTAAAACATGTTGGAAGAGGCCCTTGTTGGACTATTAGGGACAGGTGGATGGGACAGGTGAAGGGCTGCAACATGGTACTTGATCCATAGTCTTTAGCCTTTACACCCCTGATTTAGTCATCCTTATGTGCTAATCAGAGTACACTTTTATTGTGAGAAATGGCTTGATCATGCAGTGTTGTTTTCTTATGGTATATTAACTGTCGGACATGATACATTTCAGAGAGCACAACACACACACACCTTGAAATAACATAATTAGCACTGAGCTCAGGCATCTTGCATTTAAGAGTTGTCTGATGCATCCACTGACTTCTACCCATATTATGTTATGGAAATAGATTAAAAAAAATGTTATTAACAGTAAGCAAGAACTTTTGACTGAAATTTTCTTGGTGAAAAATTAAGATCTTGGTCATATGAATGTTCCTAGACTTATGTCACTTTTGGCATCAGTTTCATATAATTATTTGTGGGGGTGGAGATAAAAGAGACCCCAAAACTCTTAAATATTTTATTTCAAAACTTAAAAAATGAAACAGCTTTGTTTTATCAATATTGTTTACTTCTCGGTGGGAAGTGGTGCAGCAACCTGGACAGTTTAACCAAAAGTTTTCCTCTTGAAATTCAGTGATTTTTCCTCTCCTAATGTTCAGAGCTAGCACTGATCTGAATGTGGATTAGCCTGAATTCTTGAACTAATGCAGAAAATAGTCCTTACCCAACAACTCTACCTTTGTCTCTGTAAACAGCCCAGAGATGAGACATTTTCTTTCATGTTTCAAAATACTGTAAAAAACCACCCTGCTTAAGGCTTGCTCAGGAAAGGAAAAGAACAAAAGGACTTGTAGAAGTAACTTCTTTTTGTTCTGCCTAGCTCCCATCTGCACACACAGACATTATCAGGAGCAGAACTGGGGGTGCTGGTCCAAAAGAAGGCATGGAAATGTCCCCAACTTGCACCACAACCATCCACATACATGCAATGTGTTCCCTCCTCCTCCCCAGATGGGCATGGAAATCAAAACATGGAAGAAGTCCTTGGGTTTGGCTTCCCCCAGCTCATCCACATAGGAATTCATTCTCTTTATTAATGTCCAGGCTTTTGTTATCTGCCAGTGTAAGTATTGTGGTGTAGCAAGGTAGAAGACATTTAATAGACATGCTATAATGAGCTGCCCTGAAAATTATTAGTGAGGCACAGATACTACTCCAGAGGTTACAGTGTATGAAACTTGTTTGGTTTGCACTTATCTTACAGTATTTGTAACATCCTCTAGTGTTTCACAAGTGCCCCAAATTATGTTAGGAGCTTGGCCTTATCATGGGTGTGTGCTGCTGCACCCACAGAAAGTGGATAGACAGAAGGACAATTTTTTTTTCGAAGCAATCACAAGATGGGTGGACTGAATCTATCCATCGGTGTCTTTGTAATGTAGAGTTTATAGCACACAGACCAATTATGATAACCTTGTCTTGCTGGGATGCAAGGGTGAGAAGTTGCTTTCCAACAGCTACACCTACATCACTTTCTCCCTTCATGGAAAAGCAGGATAACAGACCATTGCATCATGTGAGGATGATGAATGCTGTTACAAGAGCTACCTTGAGGTTCTTGCCTCAAGGCACAGCAATTATCTTCATCTTGGTTAGTTTGTCTCTGTATTGCAACTGACCCCCTGTCACGCACTTTGCAAAAGGAAGGCATCGTGCCATAGAAAGATACAAGCAACCAGTGTGACAATATCAAAGCTGCAGGTCAACCTTTTTAGGCTGATACAATGGATGTGATGATAGTGGTTGACAAGGGGATAGAGCAGTAAGACCACGCATAACTACCAGGAATGAGTACGGAAGGGTAGAATATGACAAGATGAAGGGTTTATCACTTTGTTATTGCTGACATAAGGAGTAAAAATGTGTGGAAGAACACAGTGTAGATATCTGATACAAGATGCAGAGTCCCTCCCCAACTTTCCATACACAGCCACCTTAATTCCTAATTGCAGTCTTACTAGTAGATTGATCAGGTGGGAAAGGCAGTGGAAAAATAGAAGGAAGACAGAACTTTTATATGAACACATAGCTATGAGTACTTTAAGAAAAAAGGACAAAGAAAACAATAAAAAAAAATATGACCACTAAGTACACACAGTGTTCATTAACCATAAATATACTTTTTCCCCAAGGAAGGCCTTTAACTCTTAGCCTCTTCTTGGAGAAAAGAGAAACAACTTAGAACTCCAACTTTGGTGCTAATATTTTTCAGTGGTTTAAGAAGCTTCCCTTCTAACAGTTTGGTATTCTGGGTGCTTTTGGGCTTCAGCACATAATGAATGGCTACATCAAGAGGAATGAAGAGGATTTAGGACTGTGATTTACAGGAATGAAACTATGCCTTCCAGAGGTGAAAATGTGAAGTTGTCAGCCTAGCTAAGAATCCACACAAATCCAAAAAACAGGGAGATGACAATACTGCTGACAGGAAATTAAAACCTGTTTTTCTTCAGAGAAACAGGTTGTTTTTTATTATGTTAACCTGTTTCACAAAGTTTATCTGCTTGGTGCAGATATGTGATTTAAAGAACCCTGTTTACCAATTCACATTGCTTAATTACAGCCATGGGCCCAGAATGCATCACTTGAGTCTGCACCAACACAAAGCAAGAAGACAGTTCTTGACCAGAAGAGCCAAACTGTTTAAAGAAGTAGCTGGAAGGTTGTTTTAACAGTGAAAATGCACGTGTCTGGAAGGAACTGTCTTCCAATTAGCTCTCCATAACACCTTACAGCAAAATCAATAATTTCTCTATGGCAGTTTTTGTAACTAATTCTGTGTACCTATTTGACACGGCCAGTATGACACATGAGCTTTTATAATAGCTACTTGGGGAAAAAAAAAGTCCCACCTGTAAATACCATATAATAGTAATTCTCTTTTGCTAGGAGGGAAAGGTATAGAAGTGAAAAGTATGTTTATATATCTGCTATCCAACAACAAAAAAGAAAGAGCCACAAGCTAGCTTTCTACAATATATAGGCTTCCACTTATTCACTTATTTTAGGACATTGGGAGTTGGGGAGGAAAGGAAAAGTTTTCCGTAAATCTCATTTATGAAAAATATGTCATTACATAAAAAGCCAATCACATCAGGATTCCTTCCATTTCTCAGATACCATGAAATACTTCTACTCCTTGTACATAGACAGGTAGAATTAGGAAGTTACATTAAGAGTTATTTTTAAGAAATATTTACAACTTGTTAACAACTTCTGATTAAGCGTCCTGCTCCTCTATAGCATTGGTATGAAACACCTTAAAGCAGCATTCAATGAATGCTTCTAGCTGTCCCTGTCTGGCTGCTTTTTAGGTTTCATCTTTCACAGAGGTGCTCCAGCTACTATGGATAGGAATTTCTAAAAGATTAGCTCTCAAGTTTAAAAAAGCAAACACTCATTTTCCCTTCCTGCTGGTGGGCAGAAGTGACAGGTGACTAAAACTGTTCCGTTTCTTACCATCTCCAGCAACTTGTTTGGATAGGTGCACATCCTGCACATTAATGACAATAGACATTAGCCTTTGATCACAGAATTCAGTGCCTCTATAGGCTGAGCCAGGAAAGGAGCAGTTGCTCAGCCTTGTCTGTTGGAAATCACTCTTTGCATACCTTAAAATAAAGATGTTCTCAATCTGACACTATCAAATTAACATCCTTCTTTCATGACATCTCTTTCCTGGTTCTTTGCCACTGATCCAGATGCCCTAGGCTGTGGCCAAAGATGACTCCTAAGGGGGTCTATGAATGACTGCCAGAGTCTAGAGTCTAGAGGTAGAAAGAGTATATAGGGATGCATATATTGTAATTTTCACAAATCAAAAAAGGTTCAGAAACACTGCTTATGCCAATTTGACCAATTTACTGCTTGGAAAAGGAAATAGGTTCATACTGTGTACCACGTTAGGTGTTGAGATTGGAAAACAGGGGAAAGAACATCAGGTATTAATCTGCAGATTTTATAGATGCCAGTACCTTCTGCTCTTTTTCACATCATCTTAGCTTGGGGCAACACAAAACACATAAAACAGCCAGTAAATTGAGTAGATGACAAGTCCTGGCACTAATTTGAACTTCCCATGTCTTTGCCCTTAGGTTTGATGTTGTAATTCAAGATTGCTCTTGTGCTATCACTCCTACATTCTCTATCTAAACATCACCTTGCTGAAGTTTTTGTGCCAGTATTTATTAATAAATACAAATGAAAATATTTTATTTCACCTATTTTGGTAGATACACAGTTTAAAGAGAAATATAAAATAACATCCGAGTACAAGATGAAAAAAAACAGAACAGCCAACATTAAATATAAACACACTTATCATTTCAGGATCTCTGAGAGGGAAGTCACAACAACCTTGACACATTACCACTACTGAGAAAAAAGATGAAGTTCTCACGGTGTTCATATCGCCACATGTGGTTTGCTTCTGTTGAGCCTGTCATGCTGGGATGATGCATGCATTAAGAACTACTGCATTTCACCAGAAAAGTAAAATGCCATCTTTGGCAGAAGCTGAGGCAATTCTTACTGCATAATCTTGGGGCCAAAAAAAGTAGGAGATTCCTTCTTTCCTTCTCTTTTCTATGGTGAAAATTCTTCAAAAGCCAGTAAAAGAATATTCTCGCCGATTGTCTCTTATGCTCAGCAGTACAAAAAACAAAAAACAACCCTTAATAAATACAAAGATCTCAGAAAATACAAGACATAACAAATACGAAATGTACCCAAATGAAAAAAAATTGCATACAGCCTTCCTAGATTATTTACCTTTGACTTTTGTGTCAAGTATATTTCAAATTCCTGAGACCTTCTAGAAAGCAAAATGTGTGGGAATTAAAGTTTTATCAGGATTTTTAAAAAAGGGAGATAAAGCAGTATTCCCCAAATTTAATGATCATTGCTAAAGAACAGACAAAAGTATTAAGTCAGCCTGAATGCACAGTTATGCTTGCACTGTGATTAAGTGGTGCATTTCTACCTAATTCTAATAACCATTAATGCTAACAACTGTTCAAGTGACGCAAAAAAATCTTCAGAATTAAAGACGTGAGTTATAACATAGCTTGTAGGGCTGTGGAAAAACCCACAGTCTGTTCTCTGATGGATGTTACACAAATCAGGGAAGACATGTTTCGTATATATGCAGGTGCACATATACATCACATAGTCATGCTCTATTCAGTGCTAGTTTGCAACATTACTATGCTTCTGTAGGTGGGGAGTCAGTAATTCCCAGGCAAAGACTTTTCTTTTTTAATTATTTGTAATTACTATTTTTATCTGTATTCATATTCAAAAACTGAAGTGCTAAACTCAGTTCCTTAATGCCACTGTATATTCACAGCAAGATGTAGGGAACCCCCAGCAGCTCTTGGCTGCAGTTCCCATCCAGGAAGACTGACATATGGTGCCAGGAGCAAAACAATTACCACAGCCCTGTTTTTGATTCCTCCCAAGAAAAAAACAAAACAAACAAATACCTTTAATATGCAAGTCAAGAGTCCTCAGCAAGGCCCCCCAAAGGTCTCTGCTCCATCACTCTGGGCTGGGGAGATGCTTGCAGACTTGAGGACCGAGTCCCTGTGAACTGCAGCTCCCAGGGTTTTGCCCCTTTTCTTCTCTGTGCCAAACACCCTAGTATCTCAGGGCACGCAATGCCATCACTGCCCACAGAGCAACAACGTTCAGGCGCTGCGGATCCTTTGGAGGCAGGCAGAAATCTGCCAGTGTAGACTATTTGCAGAACTTGTTTTATTGGAATTTCTCCAACTACGTCTGCTTATCAGATCTCTTTTTTACCATATAAGTAAACGTATTGGCTTAGGCTGTAAAACACAGCATCTTGGTGAGTGGCCAAATGTCAAAACAGTTTCAAAGGCACCATTTTGAATAACAGTGACTTTGAAGTTAAGGTAACTGTTTTGATTTTCCCTGGAACTTATGGGAAGCAGGTCTTGGTCAAATGAAATGTATGAAAAAGAACTCTCTGATGTTTATAAATTCAGAAATTGTTCAGAGTTAAAAATTAGAAAGACAGCATAACAAACCAAGTTGCTATACTCTCTTCAAGTCAAACTGAAAACTGACCTTCCTAAGGAACTTTTCCTTCTGCACAATTCCATTTAGAATTAATAAAATACAAATTGCTAACTTTTCTGTCTCTGTTTAGAGCTCAACTTGTAAAATGAACTTTTAAAAGTAGCTGTAATAAACTATTCAGTTGTCTGAAAGGAATCCTGCAAGAGATATGACAATGTTCCATAATGCTATTAGATTTTAGCTGTTCTCATTAATCACGGAAATAATACAGTAGTGCTCAGCTTCAAACCCAGTTAGGAATTATGGAGAGAGTGCTGCCCTTTCAAATTTCCAAAAGCACATTTAGCAGGTCTTGTGGGCCATTTACAGTCTAGTGAAGTTTTAATTCTAAAAGATATAGGCATACAGCTTAGTGGAAGTGACAACTTCAGTCTTTCTCTGTTTTCTTATCTTCTCAAAAGCAGCTGTGAGAGCTAAGCACATGGATTTTGCAAAGCGCTGCACCCTCGTCTTCAATTTACATCAGCTGTTCAGCTTTGAATAGCAGTTTGCTATTTGCCACGTCAGCAGAACCACCCTCCAGGAGCTGCATCTCTAGCCAAACCTCAAAAGAAAGAATCACTTCTTGGCATAGGTAGCTCCCTCAAGTGTGCTCCACTTCCTGCCAACTGCTTTTGGTTGAGCCTCAGCCTCCAGGACTCGACAACAGAAGCTGCTGCCGATAAGAGCACAACTGATGCTCTCGACCATTCCAGTTCCTCTCTTCTTTCAGAGCTATGTCCAGAAATAGCTGTAAAGATCTGCACTGACCTTGGAGAAGAACAACTGGAAGGCATCTTCTTGCAGTCCCTTGACTTTTGCCTTGGAGGGAAATCCTCAGTGGAAGCTGGTTGCTTTTAACACCCATTCCACAATGTTGTCTGTGACACCCGAAGTTTACTAACTCAATAAGCACAGTGCAATTTTTTCCTCTCTGCTGTCAAGAATCTGTTTAACACAGATCACATTGAAGCATGTTTTGCACGTATGTGTAAAAGACTGGGATAAAAGTGGCTTTGGTTTAATGCACTCTTTAGCAAGGGGAAAAAAGCCAAATCCAATGCAAACCACATCTGAAGCTAGGCCTAAATGCAAATTAGCAAAGATAGTTGAGAGGCAATTAGTACTGCCACAGTTCATGGTAGGAGAGTCAATGGTTTAACAGAGACCCACCCAAGATACATAATTTGGTAATTAATTGAACTGTTCTCTGAATTTTAGGGTACAGTTTGTATCACTCTTCCTGGAGTGAAAGACAGGGTTTGTTTCACGGTTTTATTTAGGCACATTGTTGACCATGATTAAAGGGCCAGAAATTATGCATATATATATCATACATACAGGCATTGTACAATGATTTTTTTTGAGAAGTCTTCCAAACTTCCCAACTGCCGGGTTAACAAATCAAGCACTGTAGCAAATTCAAGCATGCTGTAGGGTAGCATCAGTACTCTACATAACAGCATGCAACTTATTAGAGTAAAACCAAACCAAAATAAAAAAACCTCATTATCAGGTTAACTCAACTGCCACTTGAAGAACACAGCAGAAGCAAAGAGGTGCAGAGCAGCAAACTTATCTGAGGAAGGTTGGTGAAGGCCTTGGGGCCTGAAGTGGAAGGATGTTTCCATCTTGTGCTTCTAAGGTTAGAATAAAAACTGATACAAAAAAAATAGGGGGAGGGAGAAAAAAAAAAAAAAAAGGAAAAGCAACTGATATGGGGATAAAGCCCCAGGTCTGTTGAAATGGGTGCTGGTGTTCTATAGTTACAATAGTACTGAATTCCCACAGGTTCAGTGCTGTATCAAAATCTTAGCATCTCTTAGCCAGCTTGGCAATACCTTCTTTCTCCTAGAAATGGATGTCTTTTAATTACTTCTGGGCCAACTGCCAATTGTCTTTAAGACAGGTGACATTATACATAACTGCTGTAAATGCTCCATAACTGTTAGGATGGCTTTGCACTTCAAGTAGTATTTTCTGCACTCATTTCTTTTAAAGGAAATAATGCACCTGAATTTCTTACATCTGTAATCCATGCTAGAGTAGAACTTTTTAAGGTTTCTGAGAGCATGAGGAGTTACGTTACAGAAAAGGACTCTGTTGTTAGGAAACTGCTTCAAAACAATTCTAGAGAAATTTCATAACACTCTTTTTTGGCATATACTTTCTCTTCACTTGACAACACTTCACAAACTATGAATTGGTTTAATTTCATTGGCCTTGTATCTGAAAAATCATTGCTAGACTTTCAGAATGAGTGAGCTAGTATGAGAATTAAAAGGACATAGAACATGCCATAACACAGTATGTCAGGATGAACTCATTAAATCCATGATTTTGGAAAGCATACCTGTTCAAGACAGTATCCAAAGCACATCTTTCAAATGGAAACAAATTATGAAGTTCTAAAAGGTTAACACTTCAAAGAGAGTTAGAGCTATATGTACTCATTTAGACAATAGGACTTAATCTGAATATGAATCACAGATGTGTAGACCCAAGACAGAATAGTCAAAAAGCCCAGGATGCTTAAACATAAAAATTAAGAAATAAAATATAATGCTGTCTTTAACTCCTATGATGATTCACACTTTGAATGAACGTCAGCATCTTTGCAGTGTGCACTCAGATATAGACCACAGGCACCTGCACAAGTCTGCGTGAAAAGAACAATGTTGACACTCTAAATAGTTGCACGTTCCCTCCTTAAGTCCTTTCTTTTCTTGCTGATTAATGCCTGCCTGCTTTCTCTTAGAGGAAACTTGTCAGACAGCAAAAGCAAGATGTTCCAAAACATTTTATTTCACTTGGGCCGTGGCAAATAGTCAAAATAACTATTACATCACTACATGCCAGTACAAAGTTGAAACAAAAAATCATTACACTCAATGAATTTTATTACTAAAAAATAAAATGCAAATAAATAATTTTGTAAATCAAAACACTACATATTAGATGTGGAAGTTCTTGGAACAGAGAGAATAAACATTCCCTTTTCAAAGAAAAAAAAAAAACACAACTAAACCACCAACAAAACAAACCCCTCAGGACATGCTTACACATCTTAACTTGAAATTTCACTGTGACTGTGTTGAAACACATGATTCTAGGACCTATAGGTGATGAGATGAAACCAGCAGCAGGTAAATGGTGTTTGTTAGAAAATCAGATTGCACAATGAGTACAATCTCATGCTAGAAGCCACATAAAGTTAATCTGGTTTGAAATGTTAAGTACTCAGATCAAATTTGCTAAACAGTGTTCAGACCTATACTTCTTAAATCTGAAGTTTACAGATGATCGTCATATGAGGCTGAGTAAAACTCATTAAATTTCCCTTTCCATCTTTGGCAATGTGCAAAAGACAAGCTCAAAATGAAAAATGAGGAAAACAAGGGACTGCAAAATGACTGATAAATTAAGATTCTTGCTCATGTGTGAGCCACTTGGCAGTAACTAGCTCTTCTCATCCCCTTCTACTTCTAACATATAAGAAAACAAAGTCTAGGGTGCAAAAGTGAACTTGACTGCATATCATCAAAAATTCAGTGTTATTTACAGTATAAGCTTTGAGCTAACAATGGCAAGGCAAAGTACATTGTGCTCAAAGGAAACAAGGTGCTTAAGTTTCCCCAAACCAAACAAACCATAAAGATCAAAATGAAAGCTATAAAGTGTTCAGCTGTCCCTTTTCACCATCTTCTTGAGTTGGCTGCGATTGTGTTTTGCACCAAGGAATAACCCAGAAAATAAAACATTTTCTGTCACCTTGTGTACCCATAGTATAAAAATTTTTGCTTTAAATGAATTGTGTATTTCAGTGGCTTCTTCCCTCAATTAATTAAATAAAAAAAACAAAACCAAGCTTTGCCTTGTTTATAAGCAAAATGAATTGACAGCTTATGCTTGGAGAAAGTTGCACAATATTTAAGAACTAGTAGACATCATCCAACACAAAAATAGATTGGTTTTAGCTATAGCTAAGCATGTGTTACAGACTATGTTCATATTTTAGCATTCCTGTCCCTAGTAACACCGGAACAAGCCCAGCAGTAGTGTTTTTTAATAGATAGTTCTTGGACTTCCTGATTACATGTGAATTCTGCTTTTATAGCCTTGATTTCTGCTGATCATTAATTCAAAGAGTTTTACACATTTGTCCTATTCTTTTCTTATTCAGTACTTTCTTATGGCTTTTGAGGACATGATTTATATTTCCTGAATAGACAAGCCTGGCAAAACTGGTGCAACTGGAGGATAACAGAATTCAAAGAGAATCACCCCTGAAGCTAAATCAAAGTGTTTATGAGTCAGGCAGAGAGGAAGGGTTCCAAGGTTATGTGCTCCCAACTCATCTTCTTGGTTTATAAGCTTCATTAAACAAAGCAAAATTTACTGTGGAGAAATTTAGAAAGAAAAGTGATAGTTTACTGCCCAGTTGTGCTTATGTAACATTTGATACACTTCTTTAAGCTAGAAAATGAAGTATTTTCAAAAACTTTAAACAATCCTAAAATACTACAGTTGACCAATTAATATCTGAATGAAAACCATTTACTTGAGTCACTTCATAAAATCACATCCAGCATTGTAATGCATTTCCCTTCCAGTTTGCAGCATACAGGAACTATTACCTACTGGCATCTGGAGGAAACACAAAGCAGTTTTGAGGTATTGAATATATACATTTAACTAACAGGTGGAGCAGTACACCCCCTTTGCTGATGTTTCAAATTATTCTGGGTCATAAAAACAAGCTGACTGCCTTCACAATTATGAGTTTTAAGAAGACAGTAGACTCCAATAAGGAAAACCCAAAAAAGTTTTGCCTTCAAACTTTGCCAAATTGTGTTTCAGAAGTTCGTTACACTTGCAGCATGCAGACTGACTCCATTTCATTGTAGGAGGTGACAGAAATGCAGACTGCCAGTCTAATAATGCTTTGTGGTTGCGGTTTTTGCTGTTGCTTAGCAGTTATGAAAACAATCCACTTGACAAGGTCAGAATTCCAGACCAAAAAATGTGACGAGCAGAGCAAAAGTTACATATACAGCCCTATCTTCTGAATTATAAATTAAGGGCTTTGGAAGAACATTGCCAAAGTCATGATACTAGTTAGAAATACTGTATTCTCTAGCAGAATATCAGAACAAACATTGACGCTTGTTTGTTTCCCTGAATCAACCTGCACTGCTGCACAAAAACATTTTTTGTAGCCTGGTTATCAAGCTCTCTGTAACTGAAGTTTGCTTAAAGACATTTTTTTAACCACATGAAAAAAATAAACAAATAATCCTCTGTCACCCTAAACCAATGTAAATTTTGCAGAAGTGTCACTGCAGATCTAATCTACTAATCCTACAAATAATAACAAAATACCACTGCTTATCCCAACGCTCACAACAGACAAACTCTGCAGTAGCATACAGAAAAGTTGCCATACGTCGGGGTCCTGCGATGCATGAATTAAATTTTCAGATCACAAAGAAAGTGAGCATTTAATGCCCAACATCATATAGGTAGGCTTTCCCAGGAGGCAAAACCTGGTTTGCAGCACAGTCCTACATAATGGTGCCTCTCCAGCTCCACCACCTCTCACCATCAGGTGTAGCCTGGAGTTGGAGAGAATTCAAACACAATTACACTATTTTAGGCAAGAGAGGCAAACATAAAGCAAAGACTTGACAGACCTGTGTGAAAAGTGGCTTACTGCCTTTGGAACCCACTTTTACATATGTTTTTGCACATAAAAAGTTCTCCCTACAAACGGTGTGTTATACTTTGTAATAACATGTTGGGTTTTTTTCCATTATGAACAGTGTTCCTGATATGGAGTTGACTGTATGCTTACTGTATTTATGAAGTCCATGTTGATTCCTCTGACAATGGGCTTGTAAGCAGCTTAACGCCAAGACTTAGTGGTGTGTTTCTGATGAGTCTTAGATGTCCACACAGTGCTGATGCTAATCACAAAACAACCAGCTTTGTTTTAAACATTTTCAGGTTCCAAAAAAAATCTGTGCAATGTGATGCTCCCTGATGATAAAGCATTAGCCACACGCTGCACTCCCGCTCTTTCTCTCCAGAGACACAAGTGTTTTTACTTCTACTCCACATGTTTTCAGACCACAATGGTCTGTCTCTTCCTTATGGTCTAGGACCCCAAGCACATTGATAGAGAGGTATTACTGGGGCTCTTCTGCATGAGTGATTTCAAGGGAGGAGAAACTAAGCTGCAGCCTGGGGTTTAGATAAGCCTGTCCTCAGTAACTCATTGAAAAGACAGAGGGGTAGGATCAGGTTAACGGTGAAGCTTTGGTACAAAGGGTCCAGGAACACTTCTTACCTATACTATGTAGATAAAGGTCTTTCAGTAAGTTGTATCTACTTCTCATCTTGAAAGCTTTGAATCTTTCAAATAAAACACAGTCCAAAGTCTAAGCACAAAGTAGAATTTAAAAGACCCCAAAATAACAAACGACATATTACAAAACAAAGCAAGAAATCCAGGTAATATTACGATTTCATTTCAAGCTACGTACCTATCATTTGTTACTGCAAACCCAGCTGGGATTTACTGGCTGGGCCACTCAGAGGTTTGAAATAATAGAAGATAATATCCAAGAAAGTCAAGAGACAACTACAAAGCCTCAAAGAAGTTTATGGATTTGTTTTTGTAATAATACCCCTCAGCTTCTAGGTCAAATTATGATTGCATGCTATTGCACTCCTACCTTAGCTGCTGGCTCTCTGTATTTTTCAAGATCATTTCATAAATGCTCTTGCATAAGGTAGAGGGTTTAATCAGAATTAGGTTTATGTATTCTAACTTCTAGGGGACTGGGGGTTTATACATGTAGTCAAACAATGAGATTCCGATTCATGGGCTCCAATCAAATATAGTTCATTTTCAGGCATATCCAAGATAATAGGTAAAATGCATATCAGGGACAAGAGCGCAGAGTCACCCAAGGAGCAGGAGAGGCAGCATAAAGTAGCAAACCCAGCCAAAGGCAGGCTCTCTCTTGCTGAAGTGACTGAGCTGCTCCCAGCTCTGACTTACTGAAAGACACTTGCCTGGATCTAGTGTCCGATCAGATATAGCCCCAAGTCATTACAGCCCCCAGACCACACCACAGAAGAGACAGAATTCTGCTGGTTGAACTTACTAGTCCCCACTAAAGGCTGACTTGTGTATCAATTCAAAAGAACTGGAGGTCTCGTGCATTTTGCCCCCCATCCTCTCTGTTCTCACACCCCATAGTATGGAAACTCCCCAACTGGCAGGAAGCTCTTGGCTCAGTGGCTGCAGGGGAAAGCGACAAAGCTGCTTTTGGGCTAGTGCTGGCCCTGAGGGCTGAAAAGATGCATATCAGTATGGGAGCCAGAGTGCTTCTGTGTCATGGTTTATCTGAAACAGAAAGCTGGTAACAGGGTGTTCTGAGAGGGTTGTTTCGTTGCACTATTTGTATTGTACAGTACTGAAGCTCAAAACAAAACAGACATTTCTCAGTAAAGTTCTTGCTGCCTAGGCCTAAATCTGGAAGCCCTGGTGATGATCGCCAGAACAAATCTAACCTCTAGGTGCCCATTTGCTTCCCACACTCTCTATTTAGACAGCTCTTATGCATACACTTACTCCCTGGCTGCTGCTTCCACTGCGGGACTGAAAATAAATATGAACATACACATCCTCCTATCACATGAATAATGAGATTACACAAGAAATATTTTTCAGGAACATATTCTCTTTGAAATATATTTTCAATATATCAAGACAAATGTAAATTATTTCCTTTTTTCAGATTTGTCTCCTCAGAGATCTAGACTAGGTCTTAATTATCCTCTTGTGAAAATTTATCCACTAAAGGCAGAAGCATTCCTTACAAAAATCTTTCCAATAAAACTGCTGCAGTGAATGCTGATGCTGAAAATAAGCTGTAACAAGCATACTAAATCCTGAGAGTAAAAAACTCTGACACATCGATCAGTAACTTCCTCAAATACTGATAAACAAAATTTCCTAAAAATAAAATTTTTTTGTTGATATTATAAATCAAGGGTGGGGGTGGGGTATAAATACAAAAAGCAAATATTTGTTTCAAGTGTTCAGTTTCTTACTAAATATAGATACAATTTATTACATATAAGATCAATGGCAACTTTTGTAATTACAGTTATGGTTTGGAGGGAAGTGTTGCTATAGCAATACCAACCATAGGAAGGAAATCCACATCTACTCAGATCATTATTTCTACAAATCATTATTTTTTATGGCATATCACTCTAGCAGAAAAGGGTACAGTAAATGCCTATTTTAATCACATAGGCATAGTTTGGAAAAGTATTTCACAGAAATATACTGAACAAGGAAATGAAAGACTATGACCGCACATTAAGTAAGGTTTTGTTTGTTTTAGTTACTTGAGTGTTTTTCCTTGAAACAGCTTATATCAGATAAAGTCAAGAGTTTAAATCCAAGCTTTCCCAAAATGAATCCTCCTGGATGCAGAACACAAAATGTTTTACGTTTGCTTTTTTTTTTCCTCTTGCTCTTTATGTAATCACAAGCAATCTGAATGAGATTGATACCTTTTAAACTGGTTTAACTCCCATCAATCTCAAGTCTGCTCAGGCATTAACTGAAAGAAATAAAACTGGTTTGGGACTGCAATCAGTCCTGAAGTGATATACATTTGCATGGCCCTACCCCGATGAAGCTGGCATGGGTGTTACTGTGGGCGTCAGATGGATGACCAACATATATATGACTGCAATACCTTTTCCTGGCGATACCTCCTGAAGGGAGGGCTGGTGCCCTGGACACACTTTATGACAATCCCATATACAAGCTTCCGGCAATGGGACTCTCCCCAGTTTGGGGAACCAGAACTTTGGGTTTTTCTTTCTTTCTTGTGCAAAGGTTGACCCCGTTCTGTCTGTCTCCACTCCTACCTTGCATTATTGATAAAATCATACTCCCAACTATCCTGGCTTTTAGTTGGATACTTTTCCCCCTTTCCATGAGTTGGCTCCTTCAATTATATCTTGCAGAGCTCATATTCACAGTCAAATTCAAAAGAAAGAATCATCTTAACTGAAAACAAACAATCATCAACTTTCACCTGTGAAAATTATTCTGATTGTGATCCTGACAAGACTGACAATCTTCTCATGTGTCTTTCTCTCTTTCTTATTTTTGAAATATTAATGTGAACAACAGATTTCTACACATTTCCACAGCTCCTAGCACACCTAATAAGAGAGAATGAATGGCTAAAATAGATGTAATACTTAATAAAAAATCTTAATTCAACTGAAATACAAACTACTTGGATTCCTACAGTCGTGTGAATGTATTGGTTTTCCCAATTGCATGTCAAAAGAACAGAAAATTTGAAAAAGACTAAGCAATATAAATCCACATAATATCATATAGCGTTAAGGATGTTATTGTTCACCAGTGCAGATCCACCACTGTGGACATACAAATATCACAACCTTAAAAAAATTCTTCTTTCACATTGTATAGCCCTGCTGTTCTGGGCAGACTAACTTCTTTGAAGTGAGAATCAGAGAAAAGCTGGTTGGAAGGGACCTCTGCAGGTCATCATTTCAACTCTCTGCTTGAAGAGGGACTTTAACCAATGCTAGATCAGGTTATTCACAGCTTGGTCAGGCTGAGTCTTGACATTCCACCACCACTCTGAGTGACATGTGAGAAGTCCTGTGCTACTCCCTGGTGAAAAACCTTTTTCCTAATGGCCAGACTGAACTTCTTAAGCTGCTACTTGTGACAGTTGGCCCTTGTTCTTACGATCTGCCACTATTAGGCGTTCAGCTCCATAGTCATTTTAACTCCTCTTCAAGAAGTTATAGGCTTCTATGATATTGCCCCTTACTCTCTTTTTTTGGTCAGACAGAACGAGCTCAAATCCCTCAGCCTCTCCTCATAGCTTATGAGTTCCATAGCTCAAATCACCCGAGTAGTCTTCTGCTGCATCCTTTCTCTGTTTTTCAAATATTGTCCTTTTCACTCAAGGAACCTCAAAAGTGACTGGAGAATCACAGTACTCAACAGTGCTGAGGAGGATAATAATTTCCACTGATCTGCTGGCCATACTTTTAATGTAGATCGCTATGCCCTTCTCCTTATTTGCCCTGAAAACCCATCACTGGCTCATTTTCAACTTGGCAGCAATCATAATATCCCATTGCTTTTCCGCAGATGTTCTGTTCAGCCAGTTGTTTCCCAGCCTGTGTTGTTACATGGAGTTAATCTTCACAGGCACAGAACTTTAGCGTTTTTCTCGTTGAACATCATGAGGTTTCTGTTGGCCCAAAGCTCTGGTTTCTGAGCTAACTTAATTTTCTACCGTGTGGTGTATGAAACTCTCTCCTGCCAATTTATTGTGATCTATGGCTTTTCTCAAGGTGCATTGGCCCAATCCCTCACAGGCCACTTGTTATTTGTCTCTAATGAGACACTGAACTACTGAAAACTACCCTCTTTCAATCGATCTAACAATCCATATCTCCAGCCCATATTCACAGCTTCCTCAATGAGAGTTGATAACAAAACCCTCACTGAAGGCTGTCAGGAAATGCTATAAACACCCATGTCCCCACCAGTCATTTAATTGCAAAACCCACTCAGGTTAGTCAAGTATGACTTGCCTTTGGTTCATATGGGTCAACTGTTCTTGATTACATTCTCATCCCTCTCACATTTGGAAACAAATTCCCTGAGAACTTGATACATAGTATTTCTAGGGATTGCGGTAAAGCTAGCTGGCCTAGAATTCGCTGAACTGTTCTTATTCTTCTTTAAGATGAGTGTAATGATAGATTTTCCCTAGTCTTCAGGGACCCCTCTGCTATTTTTTCATAGGAAACAGAATTGCAATTCCATCACCTATGTATTTCAGAATCCTAGTATAAATCCCATCCAACCTAGTGCATTTCTAAGTGGTTCTGAAGAGTAAAATGTTCTTTGTTTCCCATGCAGCACTGCTTAATTATGTTCTCCTAGGCAATCTTTGCTTTTGTACAAAATCATATTTGGAATAGGAATTTATCCTTGCTCTTGTTCAGTGGGTCACATTGCAAGACAGGTTACCTCTTGCCCACACATTCAAATCCACAAACCCCTTGGCCTCCGAGAACACAGTATTTATCCTTACCTTGCCCTTATAAAATAGAAAAGCACTCTGCCCTCTGATCTTAATGAGCAGCCATCTAGCAAAATATACTTCTCACAAGTAGCCAATGATTTTGGAAAGAAGAGAATCTGTATATTCAGAGCACTAGGCCTCTAAATACTGACTAAGGGAGAAGAACAGAGAGCCAAAAAATTACCCACAGCACAAAGAGAAAACTTTTGACCCTACCCTTAACATTATCTCCAACATAACCTGAAGGGATGAAAAAAAAAAAAGAATAACCCAGCTTGCTGACCTTACACTTGTTTAACAAGACTGAAATTACTAGGTTCCATTTGGACTCTGCTGGGATGTGGTTCCTTCAGGGCAAGGAATGAGACCCCTTCACTGACTTTAGTGATCTCACTGCTGTTTTGACAAACCTGCCAGGTTACCTTCCTGAAAGCTCAGTGCAAGAATGCTATATACCCTTTCCTCTGGATTTAACAGGGATCTACGGTCTGCTGCAAACTTGTCACTACGTGCTTACGAGTCAAGAAACAAGAAGATCCAAATGTTCTCTTATGGCACTGCCTCCAGGGGTCTTCAGACAAATCCTGTTGCTAACTCCCTACCATATGTGTTAACACAATGCGTTCATACTGTGTTAATCTCATTTTCCTCGTTAACAGTTAAGTGGGAAACACAAGTGCAAAACATTATCTTTCTCCTCTTCATTCAGCATATGGCACACTGGCAGACCTCTGTATCTAATTTGAAATCTACCATATTTACCTAATTTCCACATACCTTGTACCACTGATTATAGTTAATGTCCTTTGCTATGCTCCCTTTGCTTTCAAGTACTAATGTCACACTATTACAAGGAAAATGCACATCTCCAATGATTATATGACTAAACACAAAGTGGAGATGCAAAAGAATTACTATACTAATAAAATCAACATATTCTAGAAGAAAACATTCTCAAGATGATAGAGACCACTTCACCTGTGCCCCAGCATATTTTGCTCTCATATCATGCAGATCTGGTGGAGATTTATTAGTATAATTTTTATGTTTATCCTAAGACATCAGAATTTGTGTTCCCTTGTTAACACTACACCAGGGATTTATTTGCAATATATTAAAGAGGTTCAATCAATGAAGAAAAACACAACAAAAAAAGTAGCCTCTACAATTGTGGTTTTGCGACTTATGAATGGGAAGATAAAGAAAACAGAAAGCTGATTTTTCAGTCAGATTCTTTCAGATCTTGCTTTTCAAAAAAAGAAAAAAAAA